>CM061921.1:43051423-43316857 GCA_031002005.1 Vandiemenella viatica | reverse complement strand
ATGTTACGGACAATTAAAAAATCTGAGCGTAGTGGACGAGCGATAATGTTCTGGCCTGGCATTCGAGAGGATGCGGGTTCAAATCCGCTTCTGGCCATCCAGATTTGGATTTTCTGCAGTTTTTCCAAATCACTGTAAGCGAACGTCGGTATAGTTCACCAAAAGTCCATATTCCCATCTCCCATGACCTCAAGTCGAGATGTCAAGCTGGAAACAAATTTAAAAAAGTTCAGAAAGTTCCTCGAGGATATACGGTTCTAAACCTGTATAATTCTTTCGTCTGTTATCTGTGTGAGCCTCAGGTAGCAATATACGCAAGTTAGTTGAACGAAGATGAGGAAAATCTCATGCCTGAAATGTCTGATAATTTCCTTGTTCTGTGGGCCTACGGAATTGTCTTCCATGTTGGCAAACCACGACCGCAGACACATTCACAAATTCCTTCGCAAGAGGTCCCGACCAAGATACTTAAGCTGGCGCTAGCAGTGTAGGGGCTAGAACCTGTCATCGCATTGTAAAGGCCTCCTGCCATATCCCGTATATCCCTTCCAACCATTACCCTTTCGAATAGGAACAATACACCCTCCACCACACACTTTTAGTGAATCGCGGAGTAATAATAATAAAGTAAGATCGTAATCTTTCACGGCGTTGTATATTAATAAATTTCTCTCTTGTTTCCAGCCGTGTTAAGATGTTACATTTTTGGGACGTTTCGAAAGGGTCCAACTCTGCCTTAATGATTGATATTTGGTTGAGAATGAAGGCAGAGTTGGACGCCTTCGAAACGTCCCCACAATGTAACATCTTAACACGGCTGGAAGCCCGAGAGAAATTTATTAATAATAATAAAGGTCACTGATTCGAGTTCTTCTGCGCATATGGTTGCTTTTGAATGAGTGTAGTGTTCGTCTTGTGTTTGACTTCACAATAGAGTTCCACATTACCTCAACAAAGGTTGACACAATAGTCAGCAGGTTAAATGGTCAAAGGCACGGAAGGTCATAAAATATTTACATCAGTAGATGGAGGCATGTCAATTTTCAATAACGTGCACACGTGCAATCCCGTATTTTTTTATTTATTTTTTTATTTTATTTTTAATTTTTTTTTTTGTAAATAGCTCCATTATCACGGAATATTGATCAATTAATTTTGTAATCAAATAGTGCATGTAGAACATTACAAGACGCAGTGAGGGTATGCTGAAGTTAAAATCTTCGAGAAGTAATTTTCAGAAATTTTTAATGACCTATACATATTAGTTCAATGTTATTTTTCAACATTTTTTGTGGTCTTCTAATTATGATGAAGTAACTTTAATATGTCATTTGAAATTGTTTCTGTTACTTTCGACAAATGACTGTCACTGTATTTGTAGGTGCTCGTAATTCCTATACACTCAACTGAAATTAAATACCCCTCCCGTGTGCACTAAACAGATTCACTATAGTACGCCTACTTTCCAAATTTTTTATCCCAATACGTGTTTAGAACTTAGCCATGTTACTAGTTGGCACCAAATAAGGAATATTTTTTTGTGAGATGAGGTGGACCTGTAAGATATTTTTGAAGGCAGCCAATTGCCTTTAGGTTCAATAAAATTGTCTTTAAATTTTTAATGGCATTCCTCCCGATAGCCATTCATCCAGCTAAACCGTTTTGTGTGTTTATCCTGTGTACTGATGTATTTCCAAATGCTTTTTGCTCATAAAATTGAAAGACGATACACGACATACCACAATACCTACTAACACCCATGCCTCTGGTCCGGAATCGCACCAGTGACCGAGAGTCCCTGTAACGCCCAAGCCATCCCATCCGGAAGGACAGGGGTTGAAATCTTCGTGTATCCATCCGTATTTCGGTATTGCACGATTAATCGAAATCACTCCGTGAGTGCTGGGATGATTCTCTGGTATGGCCAAGGCTGAATTCCTTCCCGAAACATACCCCAAGTCGTTTTCTCTCTAAAATGATTTCCACGTCGACCAGCCCTAAAACAACACCGAACTAGAGACTCTCCACATGCGGAAATAGCACTCTAGTCCCTTCGCTACCATGTTCGGCCGTTGAATAAGATAAATCCAACAAGGAAAAGGTCTAAAACACACCACAGAGATGTAATTATTTTTATTTGAGCAATTATGTTTTGCTTCTAGCTTTACATCTAATCGAGGTCATTAGAGGCAGGAAAGGGCTGGGGACAAATAATGGGGAGGAATTCGTCCATGGCCTTTTGAAGGAACAATCCCGGCATTCGCCTGGAGTGATTTGGGGAAACCATCTAAAACGTTTACCTGGATGGCTAGATGGGTATTCGAACCCACGACCTCCCGAAAGCCGGATACCACATACTCACCACGATAATTTTTTTATTATTATTATTATTATTATTTTTTTTTTTTTTTTTTTGTCTTTGTCATATCTTCGGCGGCAATGTTATATGAATCCTGATAGTATTGGAAACTAGGATCGAGTAAGAATTTCAGCCACCGCTTTTTGAAGGAACTTTTCTGGAGTTCAGCTGGCGAGATTTACGAAAATCATGAAATACTGAAACTGGATCTCCGACGGGGTTTGAATTCGCGTCCTCCCGAATGCCAGGCAACAGTGTTACCTATAACCCATCGGGCTTGGACGGCAGGAAATAAAGCTTGATAGAAAATTTTATAGAAGTATCAGTGTTAGTTAGAAACAAAGAGAGAGATGATAGTTTTACTACTTCCATCTTCCAGATTTAAAATGTGGAATAGCTAATTCACATTGCAGACGGATTTATTTACTGTTCTTAATGATTATTATTACTACTAAAACTGTTGCTACTGCGTTCAAGTTTAGCTTACCTTCTAAATATGGTATGATGAAAACAAAATTAAGGTGTTAATATTCCGCACCATTTAATTTTCTGGGAATAGTTTATTTATATTTCGTGACTTAGTTTACCATTAGAGTTCTTTCGTGAATGCTCTTTCTACTTACCCTTAACCTTTGTGTGTATTTGCCACTCGCACAGTTCTATAACGCTGCAGCGTTAGAAAGTGTAACTAAGTCCATTCAAACTCTCTTATTGGTTTTCCGTGCGTAATTTAGCGATTCTTTTCTGTATTCGCCATATAATTGCGTTTGCTAGCGAATTGTTAACTGTTTATTCGAGGGAAAAATAATACGCAACGGTTATCAAAATTACGAAAAAAGTGTTACCATCTCTCTATAATTAATCAATTTGGTTATTTAAATAATTATTATGACTAAAATGGTGATATTCGTGATTATTTTTACTGCAGAACTCCGAACTTTCCCTCTGAGCTTCTGCGAGTTTCTTGCTGCGCGGGCTCATTTTTTTAGTCTTGGGTAAAGGGCTGGGTATGAGAGGTCTATTTTATCGTGAAATTAGTGTACCACCTACCAGTTATGCTGTCCCATGCGGTATTCGTGTCTAGAACGAAGCATAATCGAAAGGCGAGGGGTCTCTCGAATTCTGTCCCCGACTGTACCACGAGTAGCAGTAGACACTTGGTCATCAGACAGATATCATAACTCCCATATTCATACTAGGTCTCACCCACAAATCCATATGTCACCTCACACAAGCATAAGTGCAGGAACAGCACATCATACATCCAGAAAAACGAGATAAAGGAAGGTATCACCACATTTACGCAAAAAAAAAACACACAGAGATAGAGACGCATACACACGTACATTTCCATGCCTAAAGCGATCTCGACTCAACAACTAGCCCAATCATGGCAACGAAAAAGTGGAACAGAACACCCACACTGGCCAAAAATCATAGAAAGACACACACACACACACACTCACATGTCAATGCATTCACACAGTTCCATTCATCACCACACATAACTGGAGGAAAGGACTGAACATGCTAGATCCAAACTGAAGAGTTACAGGATGTGTGAAGTTTGAAATCACAGCCACATCTCGCCCACACCGCAACCCTTTCTGTCATTTAGTAATATGTGCCCCCCATGTACCACGAGTAGCAGTAGACACTTGGTCATCAGACAGATATCATAACTCCCATATTCATACTAGGTCTCACCCACAAATCCATATGTCACCTCACACAAGCATAAGTGCAGGAACAGCACATCATACATCCAGACAAACGAGATAAAGGAAGGTATCACCACATTTACGCAAAAAAACACAGAGATAGAGGCGCATACACACGTACATTTCCATGCCTACAGCGATCTCGACTCAACAACTAGCCCAATCGTGGCAACGAAAAAGTGACAGAACACCCATGACTGGCCAAAAATCATAGAAAGACACACATACACACACACACTCACATGTCAATGCATTCACACAGTTCCATTCATCACCACACATAACTGGAGGAAAGAGACTGAACATGCTAGATCCAAACTGAAGAGTTACAGGATGTGTGAAGTTTGAAATCACAGTCACATCTCTCCACACCGCAACCCTTTCGGTCATTTAATAACATGTGACCCAGGTACCATGAGTTACAATAGACACTTGTCTATCAGACGGGTATCATAACCTCCATATTCATACTAGGTCTCACCCACAAACCCATACGTCTCCACACAAGCACAAACATATGGGAGGAACAGCAATTCATACGTCCAGATAAATGAGTTTAAGGAAGGTATCACCATACTTACGCATACAGACACAGAGAAAGACACATATATCCATGCCTACAGCGAGCTCAACACAACAACCAGCCCAATCATGGCAAAGAAAAAGTGGACAGAACCCCCATGGCTCAAGACTGACAAAAAAAATCATCATTAACATGTGTTCCAAGTAACAAACTCCTCACATCAAAATCATATCATTTAACTACACTACAGACCTCTCTGCCATTCAGTATCGTTGGTAATATGTACAAAGCTAATTTCATAAGTTACCACATACATACAAGTAATTGCAGGAAAGGGTCCCGACACACGACATCCACACTGAGGTGTTACATGATAGGCAGATGATAGCATGTCTTTACAATACATCTCAGTGCTCACCACACATACTTGATTTTTAATGTGCCATCAGTATAGCTGGTGGCTGGAACTAAGCTCTTGACAATTTTTGGTCAAAAGTCATTTGTTAACAGCAGCTCATCAAAGACAAATTTTGGGTGAACCTGCCCAGGCGGGCGCGGCGGGAGGTGGGCCACCCTTCCTCACAGCGGACGCGTACATCGTGTAGTCGGTATACCGGCGCATATTACCGCCTCTAGCGCAATGAAATTCCGGTCTTCAGTGCGGTCCTAAAAATGCGGTTACCGGTAGTAGGTCCCGGTCGGAAAACTCCGGTAATCCATCGCGGTCCGCGCTTTTAGACCGGCGTATTACGGTATTTCTGTCCGCAGTGGGGAAGGGTGGCCACCTCCCGCCGCGCCCGCCTGGGCAGGTTCACCACAAAATTTGTCTTTGATGAGCTGCTGTTAACAAATGACTTTTGACCAAAAATTGTCAAGAGCTTAGTTCCAGCCACCAGCTATACTGATGGCACATTAAAAATCAAGTATGTGTGGTGAGCACTGAGATGTATTGTAAAGACATGCTATCATCTGCCTATCATGTAACACCTCAGTGTGGATGTCGTGTGTCGGGACCCTTTCCTGCAATTACTTGTATGTATGTGGTAACTTATGAAATTAGCTTTGTACATATTACCAACGATACTGAATGGCAGAGAGGTCTGTAGTGTTAGTTAAATGATATGATTTTGATGTGAGGAGTTTGTTACTTGGAACACATGTTAATGATGATTTTTTTTGTCAGTCTTGAGCCATGGGGGTTCTGTCCACTTTTTCTTTGCCATGATTGGGCTGGTTGTTGTGTTGAGCTCGCTGTAGGCATGGATATATGTGTCTTTCTCTGTGTCTGTATGCGTAAGTATGGTGATACCTTCCTTAAACTCATTTATCTGGACGTATGAATTGCTGTTCCTCCCATATGTTTGTGCTTGTGTGGAGACGTATGGGTTTGTGGGTGAGACCTAGTATGAATATGGAGGTTATGATACCCGTCTGATAGACAAGTGTCTATTGTAACTCATGGTACCTGGGTCACATGTTATTAAATGACCGAAAGGGTTGCGGTGTGGAGAGATGTGACTGTGATTTCAAACTTCACACATCCTGTAACTCTTCAGTTTGGATCTAGCATGTTCAGTCTCTTTCCTCCAGTTATGTGTGATGAATGAACTGTGTGAATGCATTGACATGTGAGTGTGTGTGTGTATGTGTGTCTTTCTATGATTTTTGGCCAGTCATGGGTGTTCTGTACCACTTTTTCGTTGCCACGATTGGGCTAGTTGTTGAGTCGAGATCGCTGTAGGCATGGAAATGTACGTGTGTATGCGCTCTATCTCTGTGTGTTTTTTTGCGTAAATGTGGTGATACCTCCTTTATCTCGTTTGTCTGGATGTATGATGTGCTGTTCCTGCACTTATGCTTGTGTGAGGTGACATATGGATTTGTGGGTGAGACCTAGTATGAATATGGGAGTTATGATATCTGTCTGATGACCAAGTGTCTACTGCTACTCGTGGTACATGGGGGGCACATATTACTAAATGACAGAAAGGGTTGCGGTGTGGGCGAGATGTGGCTGTGATTTCAAACTTCACTCATCCTGTAACTCTTCAGTTTGGATCTAGCATGTTCAGTCCCTTTCCTCCAGTTATGTGTGGTGATGAATGGAACTGTGTGAATGCATTTACATGTGAGTGTGTGTGTGTGTGTCTTTCTATGATTTTTGGCCAGTTGTGGGTGTTCTGTTCCACTTTTTCGTTGCCATGATTGGGCTAGTTGTTGAGTCGAGATCGCTTAGGCATGGAAATGTACGTGTGTATGCGTCTCTATCTCTGTGTGTTTTTTTTTTTGCGTAAATGTGGTGATACCTTCCTTTATCTCGTTTTTCTGGATGTATGATGTGCTGTTCCTGCACTTATGCTTGTGTGAGGTGACATATGGATTTGTGGGTGAGACCTAGTATGAATATGGGAGTTATGATATCTGTCTGATGACCAAGTGTCTACTGCTACTCGTGGTACATGGGGAGCACATGTTACTGAATGGCAGAAAAGACGTGTTGGTGCTGATGTGAACAGTTTTGTACCTAGCACACATGATACTGGATGGTAGTGAGGTCTGTAGAGTGAAATAAATGAGATGATGTTGATGTGAAGAGTATGGTGCCTGGAACATATGTTACTGATGATTTTTTTTGGTCAGTTATGAGCCATGGGGGTTCTACCCCACTTTTTCGTCGCCATGATTGGGGCTGGATGTTGTGTCTAGCTCGCTGAAGGCATGGAAATGTGAGTGTTTGTGCGTCTCTCTCTGTGTCTGTATGTGTAAATATGGTAATACCTTCTATAAACACGTCTGTCTGGACGAATGATTTTGCTGTCCCTCCACTTATGTTTGTTTGTACTAGTGTATTGAGATGTATGGATTTGTGGGTGAGATCTGATAGTCAAGTGTCTATTGCAACTCATGGTACCTGCGTCACTTTTTTACTGAATGGTAGAAAGGGTTGCGGTGTGGGGGAACGTGTTGACGGTAAATATAATCAACTGGGGCGCGATGAACACTATTTATGGTATAAACACTTAGGTCTATGGTGAAAACATGCCATCTTTTGCACACCTTCTATCTCGCCAGGCTGATGATATGTAAGGAGACTTCTGTTTTTCAGCCAGTCATGAGGCAAGAGAGTAATACACCACTTTTTTGTTTCCATGATTGGTACCGGTAATTGTGTAGTCTTGGACATGTGTATCTGCGTCTCTCTTTGTGCATGTAAGCGTAAGTAACTCGTCTGTCTGATGATTTTTGTAACGATAGTTCTGTCCAGTTAATCAGTTGTAACGACAATTCTACCCCCACTTCATCGTTTCCGTGATGCTTGCTGTTAGTTCTGTCGACCTTGCTGTATGCATGTACAAGTGTGTGCGTGTGTCATTCCTCTGTGGATTTGAGTCTAAAATATATGGTTATAGAATTATCAACGTGTGCTTCTAACCATTGTTTCAGGGCTTAGACAATCTCCCATTTCGATGTGCTCTTTACAGTTTACTGCCGTTTGTGTTGGCATGTGAATTTTGATTCTCACTACATAAAAATCATTTAACAGAGAGGGGTGATGTACCAGAGAAGCGAAGGACTTGGGTACAAACCCACAGTCAGACCATTGCTTGTGTGGTGTTGTATGGATGTCATTGGAAGATAGGAAGAGTGTTGAGGGGCTGTAGGTGGCGTATAATGCTGTTAGAATGGATATTGGTGGAATAATTCTGAGTGGTGTATGGAGCCTAAGTTGACCATGACCACAATCTCGCACTAGACTTTAGGTGATGAGGTCTGAGTGGAAAAAATATCTAAACACCCACTTTGACCTAACAATTTACGACAGTTCAGGTGTGAGCACTATCTTAGGCGTAATAGAACCTATGGTGACGTTTTGGATACTTGTCGATGTGTGGGGATCTTCTATTAAAATGTGGGTTATGATGTCTGTTTGATGACCAAGAAACTATCAGTTAGCTAAGAGCATTATGGTAACTTTATCGTGGCTACTTGAACAAAGCATGCAATTACAAACAAATGTCACACTTGGTCCTGAATCCGAAGGTTGGCGTTAGATGGGAACATTTTAAACCGAATGGAGAACTCTCCTGGGTCCTGATTTATTGAAAAAATAATTTCTTGGAGAATTTTCTTGGAAAAAACTGCAGTAGAAACCACCTTAAGTGAACATTTTGGTACCTGGCTACTTATTAGGAGAAGACTTTGCGAATTTTTGTTTACTTTAAAACACGAAAAAAAAGGTAACCCTGTCTGTAACTGTTCAGAGGTTGGATTGGGAATCATTGGAAAACAGAAGGTGGTTTGACGAAGTGCTGGGCGTATGTTGGCGATGAGGCTAGGGTAGATCTTGGTGAAAGAATTAGGAATAGTGCACTGGATTCTTGTATAAGGGAGTGGTTAAATTTTCTATATCTCTACCTTTGGCACAGGTGATGGTCCTAAGGCATGTTCTGTGCTTAGCACTGCCTTACACTGACTCGATTTTTATCACAAAGGGCAGGGGTGAAATTAGTAAGATTAACAAACGATGTTTCGTTCCTGGAACATACTTGCTGTGCTGTAAAATACAGTTAAAGGTGGGTAAGTACATGGCACAGCGTATATCTCTCTGTTTCTAGTCAATCACTGATGTGTCACAAGGGATTGCTAAGGGCACTCAATTTGTGATTGCTTACGAAAACATTACAGATTGATACATAGATTGGTCTGGATAGACAGACAATATAGGTTTGAGCTTGTTGGCAAAAATTACGAGTGTGATGAAATAGTTTTTTATACCAGTGACAGCAGAGATTAGAGAAATAATGTGCTGTACTGGTGAATTTTGATTCTCACTACATAAAAATCATTTAACAGAGAGGGGGTGATGTACCAGAGAAGCGAAGGACTTGGGTACAAATCCACAGTCAGACCATTGCTTGTGTGGTGTAGTATGGATGTCATTGGAAGATAGGAAGAGTGTTGAGGGGCTGTAGGTGGCGTATAATGCTGTTAGAATGGATATTGGTGGAATAATTCTGAGTGGTGTATGGAGTCTAAGTTGACCATGACCACAATCTCGCACTAGACTTTAGGTGATGAGGCCTGAGTGGATAAAATATCTAAACACCCACTTTGACCTAACAATTTACGACAGTTCAGGTGTGAGCACTATCTTAGGCGTAATAGAACCTATGGTGACGTTTGGATACTTGTCGATGTGTGGGGATCTTCTATGAAATGTATCTAGCCAAATTCGTGAGCTATCATTAATGCTGTTAGCTATAAATTGGTTCATAACGAATCCGATATGATGTGCAAAAGTATGTTTTCGGTATATGAATGAATTTTTAATTAGGAACACTATATAGAAAAAAGGGGGGGGGATAGAGGACTATGATCAGACATTATAGGGTAAAGCCAGGAACTGAAAAGGCTGTCAAGGAATAAACTCACTGTAACTTCACTTTATCAGGTGTCATTGGAGATGTGTGAAATATTCTTTAATTCTTGGCCACTAAGTTTGGGGGGAATAACATATATGAAATATTGCTGTACAGTATAGCAATGTGACTGATTAATAGTATGTGCTTTGCTCTGTAATAACAAGGAGACATGGGAACAGAAATGTTTTGTTGGTAATATACGCTAATGTGGACTTCTTTTGATTTTAGTAAAAAATAGTAATGGTTCACGCTTAATCAAACGCAAGTATATTTCACGACACAAAACCGAAGAAAATATTTTACTGTGCTGAAATATTTGCACCTTGCTGTGTACAGAGTTTCGCAACCTGGGCAAACGGAACGCCGAGAATAACTCCATAGTTTCGAAATACTTGTCACATTGATATACCAATAATAGCAGACAGACAGCAGGCAGGAATACCTGAAATATTTCTCGTAAAAGCTTGGTGAAATGATGTGTGCCACGCCATCTTTCGGAAACCAGGATACTTTGCACCTCGGCAGTCGAATTTTTTTTTTTAATGTATCTCTAACAATGTGGTCTTTAGAGACGGGAATGGGAATGAATTCGGTCATGGCCTTTTGAAGGTAGCATCCCGGCATTCACCTGGGGGAAACCATGGAAAACCCAAATCTGGATGCCCGGAAGGGGGATTCCCCGAATGCGAGGCAAGAACGCTAAATAATTTCATGAAATCAGGTACACATAGAATTCTTCCTCGGTTTTATATCTGGAGTTTATGACGTTTTTTTTTTTTCATATCGAACGTTAAAAGGAAAAATTTATCACCCACTTCTTTAGCTAGCTTGACATCTGTATCAAACAGTATACAACTGAGAGGAAGTGGATTCGTGACCATCATACTCGATTTCCCGATTAATGGATGAACTAATCGTCCATTGTCTACTTAAACCAATGGGTCCATTTTTTTTTTAACGTCTCTCTAACATCGTGGTCTTTAGAGACGGGAAAGGAATGGGAATGAATTCGGTCATGGCCTTTTGAAGGTAGCATCCCCGGCATTCACTTGGAGTGATTTTGGGAAACCATGGATGCCTGGATGGGGATTCGAACCTCCGTCCTCCCGAATGCGAGGCAAGAACGCTAAATAATTTCATGAAAACAGGTACACATAGAATTCTTCCTCGGTTTTATATCTGGAGTTTATGACTGTTTTTTTTCCCATATCGAACGTTAAAAGGAAACATTTATGCTTTTTTTATTCAAGGCAGGTATCCTCTCTAGGTATGGAAACTAAAATTTTGATTTTCGTTTTGAAATTGACGAGTTGGAACGGCTTTTTCAATAAAAACACCGCGGCCGGACTCGAATCGGCGACCGAACGCCACCTACCAGTGAGCCAAAGAACTAACGGGAGCTGCCATTTAGCCGCCGATAAATGAACTAACGGTCCAGCGCCCCCAGGAGATGGTGCCATCTGTGCGGCTGGTAGAGGAACTAACGGCGGCCATCTTGGTCGCCCAAACGGGGGGCGGCCATCTTGGTCACCCAAACGGGGGGCGGCCATCTTGTGACGTCACGCAATCCCTGGACGCTGATTGGCTGTTCCCAGCTTCCCCCTTGTCTTCCTACTCCGCACGACCTGAATTAACAAACTTTGAACGCGGAATAGTCGTTGGCACTAGACACATGGGGCATTCGATTTAGGAAATTCCAAATTCAACTTTCCTCGATCCACAGCATCAAGAGTGTGATGTGAATATGAACATTCCGGCATAACCTCCGGTTAAGGACAACGGAGAGGTCGACCATGTCTACTTAATGACCGAGACCAGCGACATCTGCGTCGAGGTGTCACTGTTGATAGGCAAACGTGTCAGTGCGGACAATACATCGAAATTTGGCTTTAATGGGATATGGCAGCAGAAGATCGAGGTGTGTACCTTTACTAATAAAATGCCATCGACTGCAGCGCCTCTCCTGTGCTCGTGAACATTTTGGTTGGACCCTAAATGACAGGAAAAAGGTTTGCGCTATCAGATAAGTCACGATTCTAGTTGGCAGAAGCTGATAGTAGGGTTCGAGTGTGGCGCAGACGCAGTGAGGCCATGGTACCAGGTATTTTGGAAAGCACTGTGCAAGCTGGTGGTGGCTCCATCCTGGTATGGACAGTGTTAACATGTCATGGACTGGGATCTCTCGCCAAACTGAACCAATCATTGAGCAGAAATGGTTATATTCAGCTGCTTGGATATCATTTGCATTCATTCATGGCCACCTATATCGCCAGACATGAATCCAAACATCATCATTAGGACTTGATCGAAAGGTTGTATGGTCCTGTACCTCTACTGTATCAAATGTTTTGTGGGCTGCCGCACATGACAACTGATCGAGTGTAATGCGCATGTGCAGTGCGTCATCGGGTTTGCGTTCAGTACGTAAAATGGACTTAAACCAGACGCTCGCCCATAGTGGAATGACATTTTTGTGTGTCAACATCACGTCTTTCTATGACCAAGCCTTCGAAATAGAGATTTTTGAAACGTGCTTCTCAGTGCTAATTCTATTCAAGACCAAATTTTTAAAATTAAATACACCTTTATATAATTTTATTTACAAGTAATAACAAGCTAAAGTCAACAGTTTTGTGGCTCAGTTAAAGTACGTAGTTTAGTAACAAGAGGTCCATGATTTGAATCCCAATCTCGCCCAAAATTGTACGTGGCTGCACATCAAACTGCACGTCCCTTACAACCGGTATGGTTGCAGTGTTTAGGATAGTCGACTACGACAGAGGCGGACTGCACTGCTGGTTAGAAACTCTGTCAGTAGGACATTAAGACCACACAAAATTATGATTGATTAAAGGCGGAGTTAATTGTTTTGTGATTACAAATTATTTCATTTATTTACATTCTATTCAGAACCACTATCTTGGGGGCAGTGGCGTAGCTAGGTTAACAAGGGCCCCGGTGCAAAACAATGGATGATCCTTCCTTTTTAGCTCCTGCTGAGCTGAGCTTGGGCCCCCTGAGCTGCACTTGTGGACCCACTGAGCTTGGTGGCCCCGGTGCATGGCACTGCCTAGACCTCGGATAGCTACGTCCCTTTCTGGGGGTATAGCCTAAATATGCACACAGAGATAAATAAAGAATACTGTGACGCGTGTGTCTAAGACCACATTACTCTCGAAAACTAATGGATTAAATGATGTGGTTTTCGCTGTTAAGTACTGTAGTTTTTGAGGAAGGTTAATGTATATTAAATTTTGACCTATAACCTATGGGATCTCATGGCGAATTTAAATAGCTGGAAGGAACTTTTGCAATTCATTGTTGTAACAATCTATCTGCTTCTATAATATATAATTTGGCACTGTTTTTTATGAAACGAAATGTTATTTTTGTCCTTTAACCTGTACATAATTAACATATATCATGGCTCTTGTTAAAATAAATAAATAACAACAAGTGAGCCTCCGGCTGGCATTTTGGTGTATCAACACCACTGAGCTTTCTAATTTTCAAGATTTCCAGCTGGTCATCTTCATAAAATCGCATCAAATAATGATTTAATTTTTCGGTAATTCATTAAATTCAGATGTAAGCTGCATAATTATATTTTTTCTAAGCAACTGATTTCCATAAGCAAAATGTTTTACCGGTATTTTACAAGTCGGAACAAATTTATTAGTGGTCACAAGAGGAAGAGGAGTGAATAAAGTCAACACTTCTTTAAAATGATTTCACATTTGGCCAAATGTAAAACTGGAACTCAAAACTGTACTGATCAGAGACAAGCACAAACAGTTAAATTAAAACCCATTAATTATTTCTGATTTTGAGGTGGGAAAAATATTTAATTGAAATAAAGGCATATCTAAATATGTGATTCAACATTGGAGATAATCCACAAGTAATATGAATAGAAATACATAAATTGAGACATTTCATAATAACTGCACGTATCCATGATGATTATACACATTTTCCACTTTATAGAACCACTGAACGATATATTGAAATACTCCAGTGATACACATGCTAAAGGGAAAAGATTTTTTTGATTTTTAATGCTACAATAGGCATATATTGTCCTCCATTCTTTTTTTTTTTTTTTACCTTATGTCCCATGACTACATTGAATTTTTCACAGCTTTCTTTACTTGTTTATACTTTCTACCTGTTCCTCTAACACATCCTGTCTTCATATGCATTACTATCAGATGAATATGTTATGGCATTTAGTTTCAGTTTTGGATGCAGTCAGTAAAGGAATTCTGTTAACTCAACCTTCAACCTGTAGGGTTTTATTTTATTTAACTTGCGTCATGTATAATTAATGAGAAGACTACTTGTGCTTTTACTATGCAGTGTATAATTTCTCCAGTACCTTTTATATTCCAGGTTCAAAAATTCATCATCAGCTAATCATCAGAATCTTCACCAGATTCCCATTACCTCCACTCTCCAGGGTTTGGAAACAGTCACAGAGTCCATGCAATCATCACTCTTACAGATGTTGCTCTACCTTATAGCTTTGCCCTTCTTCCACGATTTGAATGAGGAATTCACGTTAGTTCCTCTTGTAGCAATGCTAATTCTTTTTATTTATGAATCATTTCAGTTTTAAGTGCATGTCTTATATCTTTTATTTATTGTCAAGCAATATAGACACTTGCAGACTGTGATGATTGTACAATTAAAATACATTAGTTTTAGAGGAATTGGCCCATATGTTTTATGTTTATCATAAATGTGTAAATTAAGATGGCCACCAAATTCCAGACTGGCACTTGGGTTCTTGTGTGTTGTAGAAACTACTTTTTGTGTTCCCGTTTTAGTTGTAAATAAAGAAACCATCAGTTCATGTAGCCACCTGCTTTGGTAATGACTTCTTCATCATAAGCACAAAAACAATATCTACTATCTTTTGTTTCTTGTGTAAGCTATGTTTTTACTTCTAAATTATTATTTTTTTATTCAGTTATTCCATCAACATTTAAGTTATTCCACATGTACCAGTCTTCAGTTATGGTTGTGGTGGTATATATTAAAATTTCCATAGGGTTGAACATAAATAATGGCAATCAGTAGCTTTCTCTAGTACACTTCTCTCCCTTGTTAGATCAGTTCTTGGAGATCATTTGCACTGGAGCAGTTGGAGATAGTGTTCACCATGTCCACTTCTTTGTCATCTCACCCTCTTCTCTTTTGCCCTCTATAATTTTCTTATCGTCCCACTTGCATTTGCAGGAAATACCACCTAGAGTTTTGAGATAAAATTTGGAAATGGGTAGGAGAGGTGAGCCTGTTTTCATTTTTAGAGCTTACTTCATAATATTTGTGTTACGTATAATGACATACTTGTTATGAAAAACATTGTTCAACTAAAAAGTTTAGTGGATCCACAACACTCTCTGATCATGCTACAGAATTGTTTGGTGTATCGAGTGGAGTAGCAAATATCTTGGTTCAAATACTGATATTAAGAGAAATTCCTTTACCTATGCCAAATCATGCTTTGTGTATGTGAAGTAAATAGTGCATACTCTGTCATTTGGGTTAAACTATTTGATTCATTGATCTGTATGTATTGGCAGGTTGCAATAAGCAGTGACAAAGAAGGCATATAGTAAGGCCAATTTAAACTGTCAACAAGACAGCTCGACAACACCTGGTGGTATCCTATACGACAATGCTTATTTGTTTATAGTGCAGTTGCTCAAATATGTGACTTCTATTTATTAATCTTGCATCGTTAGTACTGAATAATGTTGTAACTTTCGTTGAACAGTTTGTTTTGTGGCATCTGATATATATATATTAACTTTAACACAGATTTCCTTATAACATATTTTCTTTACTTTATGTGATAAGATGTATTAGAGGAGTTTCACAATAGCAGCAATATATTTCCACTCAAACTTGTGTAAGAACTATCAAGGGATTCTAAATTAATAATACTGGATAGAAGATAGGATATGGAAAATAACTCATTACTTACCACAGGTGAAGGCATGAGGGCCAGACAAAAAACACACACACACAATATTCAGTTAGTAAACCTTAGTCATGTAGGAGGTGAGACATGTGGCAGTGGATATGTGCGCATCCAGACCTACCACATTCACGATTTCATTTCATACATTTATAAAGCAGTATGTAATTGCTTTTACAGAATAGGAACTACTACAACTTATCCATCATAAAAGGTTTTATTTTTCTTTTGATTTATTTCACTGAATAATTTTAATTCCTCTTTAGTAAATTTTGACTTCTGAAAAGGTGAAAACATCTTAACACATACCACTACTTGAAGATTTAGTTTTAATTTAATCGATGTTAGTTTATAATGTATGCATTTTCAATTATCAACATTTGATTACCATTATTGATTTAACAATATACAGAAACTGAAAAATAAAGCTTTTTTTTTAATATCTTTTCAGAAAACGATGTGTGCATAATTCATACAGAAATAATCTATTCAACTTTCAATAAATTTATGAAGTAGAATGTATTTGATTTTTGTGAGAAATTATGAGTATTTTTTTTGTCAACTATTGGATATTACATATTTGCTAGAGATGAAACGGATAGCTGTTTGGCCAGATACCGGTTATCCGGCCTTCCTATAAGCCGGATAGCCAGCTATTTGGCAGCCGAATATCTGGCAGAACGTTGTTATCTTATGTTAGGAAAAATAAAAATGCCATCAGTAAAGAAAAGATCACCTATTTGGGAATATTTTGTTTTAAATAATTACAGTAAGCTTTCGATTTTGAATTACATTTCGTGAGGCATGTTTTGATGCAAAATTTGAATGATTTCCTTTTTCTCTTTGTGGACTTAAAAGAATACACAATAACATTTTTTTTCTGTCTTCAATCAGATACCTCTGCCATGACAAACCATTTGAAAACGAAACATCTAGTAAACATACATGAAATGAGGAAAGCTACAGCCACTATTGTACCTATACTGCATTTAGCCATACTCGGGACAAGTTCATCTTCGAGATTTAAAGAAAAGCAATTGATTATATCACAATCATTTGAAAGGAAATTACTTTGGGATGTAAACAACACAAAAAAAAGTTATTGCAGGAATCCCTGCACTAGACAATGAGCCGTTATATATCGTAGAAAGAAACAAATTTTCCAGTCCCCTAGAAGATGCTTTACCCCGCTATAAACACCGAGCCTAAATAAATTTAAAAAAAAAAAAAATGTACCCGACTTCTACAACAGAACTTATTAGAAAATAAAACAAATATTTCTGGTGTTCTCTCTGTTTCTGTGACTTCTAGATCCATTTACACGACTCTGAATTTCACAGGTTATGGGTATCTTCTGATGTCAAACTAGAAAATGGAGTTTTTGCTAGGAAGCATTTCCCTTGTTTTCAACCTGGAGAAAATATTGCAAATCATTGGGCTATTCACCAAAATAAATTACATTTACTCATACATGATAGTAGTGCCAATATGCCGTAGGGTGTGCGCATGGCCGAGTATGCTTCTGCAAGATTTTTCATCTATTTGATTCACAGAATGTTAACTGAGCCATTGAAGATCAAGCCTGACGCGGCTTAGCTCAAAAAAAAAAAAAAAAAAAAAAAAAAAAAAAAAAAAAAAAAAAAAAAAAAAAAACTTACTGGCGACTCAAAAAGAAAAATTTACCTTACTCAGCTGCTGCAGCACGAGATGGAATTCTTGATCACAGAGAAATTGGTCTTCATTCACTACCAGAACTAATTTTTTTGTTAAAAAATATTAAACGGTATTTAAATTTGAAGACTTTTTTTTTGTGTATTTAGACTTAATAAATTTCATGAAATTTTCTTTAAATTCACAAATGTTAAGTTTCCCTCTACCAATTTAAATATTAAATTCCTTCACTTCTCTTGCAATTTATTCCAATCCCTCACTCCCTTTCAAGGGTAGAAAAATTTCCCCACACCCTTATGCCTTAAATCAAGTGCCAGCTAGTGGTCATGGTCAACTTTACCCTTCCTTCCAAACACCTCCCTTAATTTTTCCACCAATATCTTTCCATGCTTCATCCCCAGTATAGGCTTTGTACACTCCCATGACTCTCTTCATCCTCCTTCTATCCTTCAATGAATCCCATTCCAGCTTTTCTATCATATTAATTACCAATTGAGTTCTGCAGTAATTTCCAAAGCAAACCTGGCAGCCCTCCTCTGCACCCCCTCCAACTCCTGTATTTGATACCAAAAATGTGGATCCCAAACTACAGCACCATACTCCAATAGTGGTCTGACCAAAGTTTTGTACCCCAATTCCCTTACTTCTCTAGTGCATCCCCTCATCACTCTTTCCAATAGGTGAAGGATTTTGAACCCTTTCCCTACCACCTGTCCAATGTGTCCTGCCCATTTAAGTTTGATATCAAATGTTATGCCAAGGTATTTACATTTCGAGTCTTAAATAAGTAGCTCCTTCCCCACTTTATAATCATAATCAACCTTTAGCTTTTTATTTATGTACCTAATAAGTTGGCTCTTCTTTGCATTTATCTTCATCCCATGTTGACTCACCCAGCTAGTTATCCTATCTAGGTCTTCCTGCAGCTGTTTACAGTCTTCTATTGTTTTGTTCCTTTTATATAACATTATGTCATTTGCAAACAATCTAACTTCTGATGGTAAACCATTAACACAATCATTCATTAGAATAACTAATAACAATGGTCCCAATACACTACCCTGCAGGATTCCCATGTTCACTTCTACTTCTTTGGTTACTGCATTTCATACCCTAACTTCTTGCTTTCTACCTTTTAGGAATTGTTTCAACCAGCAAATCGTCTTTTTATTAACTCCAAAAGTTTTTACCTTATTTAGCACCATTTTATGGCTCACTCTGTCAAAGGGCTTTGAAAGATCTAGTGCTACACTATCAATTTGACCTCCCCTGTCCATTTCATCAGAAATATCTTGCATAGATCATACTAACTGAGATTTGCATGAATATCTTTGGCTTTGTTCCTTCATGGCACACCTCCTCTTGTAGTGATCCTGGGCCATCAAACTATACATTGGAAATGAGGACAGGGGACGAAGCTTACAGTGTTGAATGGAATTTAGCCCAGACAAAAATGATAACAGGATCAGTGTTCTATGAAATTCTGCACACTATGGAAGCAGGTAGTGTACTAAGTATAAACTGTCATAGTAATAAATATTTTACCAGTTTTCTTACTTATGTGATTGTTGATCTTTTGTGTACTCACTTTATAAACATTGCAAACTTAAATATTTGTTGCAACGAGTAATTTCTGTTGAAGATCCAGCATAATAAATGTAAAATGGGGACTTCAAAAAGAAAAAGTTGCCACAAGATCTTATGAGAAGCTTATGGTGTGATGTTTTTTTTGCCTTTATTTAAATGGTTTTGTTATTGCATATGGCATAGTAATCAGCCACGGGGCAAACTAATATTTTGTTCTATATTCTTGAGGTGTGAATAGAGATATGTAACGCTGTTGTGACTTAAAAAATGCTGTTTACCTTTCCAACAGGTGAAATCATGTGGACTCTTCGAAAGTAAAGAGTGGGATTACTTTGGTGTTACTCCAGATGGCATTGCTGTGGATGGAAGGACCATAGCTGAGTCTAAATGCCCATACAGTTTGTGATTTGACAAACCATCATTGTGTGCCCTTGTGTGTCCCCAAATGGAAAAGTGATGAACAAAAGATATTATGCACAAATGCAGGCTCAGCTCGTAGTGACTGGATTTGACAAATGTGATCTGGACAACAAAGAGAAGTCTTGTGCAGTGTGTTCTTTTAAATAGACCATAAAAGAATCATTTGATAAATGTGTTTAGTCTCTACTATCACAGGTATTTTTGCCTATTCTCCAAGCCCAAGGTTCAAATTCTTGAAGATTGTCATAATTGTCTTTCTCGCAATGTCAAAACATCATTATTATTATTAATTGATAAATTGTGATGAAGCATATGCTCTGGTGGCAATCTCCCTACATACCCATCCTTCTCCAACCCACTTTTGCCCTCAACAAATTTTTACTATGATACAATAAAAAGTTTATTTTTGGAATAGTTGATATTTAAAAAAAAAGTTCATCTTAATTTACATAATCACCATATCAAGATTATTAATTTTGTTCTATTAATCTATTGAGAAGACTGAAATTTTAGTCTAAACCTCATTAGATTAGATTAGATTTTTTTTATTGATCCATTTTGTCAATTTATAGTACAGGTGCACATTTGACATTGGATAAGTCATATTGATGATTAGATGTTACATATTATTATGAGATGATGGGCCATACATACATGATTGATAATACAATGACAAAACAAGTGTACATGACGAGAATTTAACAATACAATAGTTGATGAAAACAAAATTTGGAGGAGTCCTAAAATTCATTTTTTTTTTTATCAGTCCATATATTCACTAATATAGTAAAAACTGTGCCTCACTAGAAATGCCTTTAGTTTTATTTTAAATGAGCTGCAGGAAGCATTTTTTACTTCTTCTGGTATTTTATTATAGAGTGTTATTCCTGAATTTAAAATACTTTTTTGATATGTAGTAGTCCTGCAAAACGTTTTGTGGATGTCCTAATGTCCTCTAGTGAGGTAATAGGGAATATGTATGAAATTCAAATTTACGTCTGGTATTTTTATTTTGAAACTTTATTAGGATAGAATTACCGCTATAACGTTTTTTTCCTATTTATTCGATTTTTATTTACTGATTTTAATTAATCAAAAGCGCTAAAAATACAAGTAAAATGTAACTTCGCAAAACGCAACACCATTGGTCGAATCGAATCGTGACGACCAAGTACACGATATTATTGTGAACAAAGCCGTAGTTGCTGGGAGTTCTAATAGCTTTACGATTGTGTTGAAGTTTATATTAACATATCAGAATAACTGGTGAGATATTGTATTCTTGCTACAATACACACACCAAATAATGACTGAAAGCGTTTTTCTGAAAGCACAGTCGGATAATAGCCCCCCATACACTAGCGTTCTTTCCTTGAATAAAGGCGAATCCGTATGGAAAGCATTTAAGTTAGTGCGTAAGAGAGATGACGCAAATCATTTGCCGAATCCCTACAGTTCGTTCCGTCGGCGAATCCGTTATGAAAGAATGTATGTTAGTGTTTAAAAGGGATGCCGCAACCATATGAGAAATCCTTACAGCCGGTCCCGCCAGGTTCCTAATTGTTGCTTCAGTGTGGAGTTTGTGTCCTTCTCAAGTCGTGCATTCTTTCCGTCTGTATTTTCACTCTGGCAAGTGTTTTTTTTTTTCTTTTGAGTGACATGGAAGATTACGCAGAGTCATTTTATGATGATACTCTCGAAGAAGAAAAAGGAGAAAAAAAGTGACATCCGAAACGTGCCAAAGGGCATTATAAAAGAGTTCATTGAAACATACAGGGCCCATCCGCCGCTGTGGCAAATTAAAAACAAAGAGTTGTACACTAATAGAAATTTGAAGAGAAAAGGATATGAGGCTCTAATCAAAGTCTGGAAGAAATATGATCAGGACGCGGATACAAAAATGGTTAAATCCAAGATACAGTCTCTGAGAGGATCTTTCAGAAAAGAATTAAAGAAGGTATGTATTATACTGTACACTTTGTTACAGTTGGTTATGCTTAGAGTGCTGAAAATTTATGTTTTAATTACTTCTAGATTGAAAAGTCCGAACGTTCAGGAAGAGGAACCGATGATGTTTACAAGACACAGTTATGGTATTTCGACAGCATGCGCTTCCTGCTAGATCAAGAAACTCCTACCAAGAGTATCAGCAATATCGAGCCCACACCTGAAAATTAAGAATCTGACCCGGAAGTTGCTACATCTAATAATGAAGGAATGAATCTGGAAGAGGTAAATTTATTGAGAATTTATTTTAAAAACATTTATTTTCTATCACAGTACATAAAAGAGACTAACAGTTTCTGAGAGGTAAGAATATTTTATGCCTTGCCACTTATTATTTCTGTTTGCCAAGGGACCCTTCCCTTCCCATTGAAATATTGAAGATATCGTTCTCGGTTGATTTTCTCTTCTACAATTGTATTAGTGCGATGAACAGCATTCAGTCCAAGTAGTTCAATACTATTGTTGCGCCAGTCCCCATCTCCTCTTATTTCGTGCATTTGGACGTCCTCCGAATCTACGGACCTGTGATTAAAATACGATTTACTGTTCCTCCGTAGAAAGTTATGTAAAACACAAATAGCCATCAATACAAATGTTGTGTTTTCAGGTTTAATGTTAATGGCAGTATGCAAAAGCCTAAATCTAGAAGAAATAATTCCAAAAGTATTTTCTATCACATTCCTAGCCCTTGATAAACGGTAATTAAATATTCTCCTTTCGTAATTAAGTTCTGATTGACTCTATGGTTTCAGCATATGTTTGTGAAGACGAAATGCTTCGTCACCCACAAATACAAAATTCAGTTGGTCTGTATTTTCTCTCGGTTCTGGCAAGTTCAACTGATTATTTGATAGTTTATCATATAAAGTTGTATATTCAATAATACCACCATCCGAGTTTCTTCCGTTTTTTCCAACATCCACGTATACAAATTCATAATCTGCATTAACTATACCCATCAGTACAATGCTGTAAAACTTTTTATAGTTGTAGTAGAGAGCTCCGGACTTGGCGGGACATGTTATTCTGATATGTTTGCCGTCTATAGCCCCTCCACAATTAGGAAATTGCCATCGAGATTCAAAACGATTGGCAATCATCTTCCATTCTTCTTTAGTTTTGGGGAACTGAAAAAAGGAAATGGACTTCATTATTTCTTGTGTATTGTGTTTTAATTGCTAAGCTATTATTGAGTCGTTAAATACATAAATCTACAGCTAGTCAATTAATAAATTAGTAAATTTTATTTCTTCTATAAGTTTGATAATATTTTTCAGGGCATAGAGGACAAATGGGTATCAAAATGTGGAAAGGAAACTCGTCATGATGACCACGTTTGCAAGAAGAGAAAGAAAACAAAAGAAGAAGATGAACGAAGCCTGTTCATGGCAAAATGTACTGAAGTTCTGAATGCTAAGTTGGGAGATGCTTAAGCTTTCGGCAAATATATAGGCACAAAATTAGAAAAAGTTGTAAATCTAGAACAAAGAATGTTTTCAGAATCCTTGCTCACCAAAGTTATTAACAAGGCATTAATGAACAAATTAACTGAGCATACTGATCTAATCGACCTCACCCCTTCGTCCTCTGCTACTCCATTAGTAATCCTCTCAAAATCATCAAATGCTCCTGAACTGACCGAAATTCAAAATATTGAAATCACTCAAGATAGCAACAATGAAATGCGGGAGTATTATAATTTAAGCTCTGAATTTAATTAAATCCTATGTACTAATAATTTAGTTTAAGGCTTTTAATATATTAATAAATAATGCTAAAAGTAATCTGGAAAATATTACTTACACCCAAACATTCCTCTCGCAGTGCTTTATTTATCAACTTGCAAGTTTCAGGTATTATACGACCCAATGACTGAGGAGAAATTCCCGAACTGAATTTTAAACACTCATAATTTCTCCCAGTTGCCAGAAATCGTAGAGTTACCACCAGCCTTTCCTCAGGTAGTATGCTGTTTCGCATTTTTGTGTCTTCTTTTTGCAGATGTGGACCTACCAATTTGAGAAGTTTATCAAATGTGTCCGGATCCATTCGTAGATAATTCTGAAAATCATTTGGCTCGTTTGCCCTTAACTCACGTAGAAGCTGCATGTGACTGTACATTCCTCGCTGGGAAAGCCACATTTTCGACCACATACGTCGTTTTTTCTTTCTTTTAAATAAGAAAACACTGCCTAATCCAATGCAAGCAACTGCTTTTTGTTTATTACAACTCATTTTACAATAATTTAATGAACACACGATATTGCTACTACTTCAATGCACCTGTTTCAGTAAAGAATCTCCTGACGGACTAATAATCTTTTCACGGCAAAGTAAAATGACGAGCTAGTGGGATAATTCCTTGAAACGTCGTGAAAACTGCCCACTAACAGACATTCTTTCCTTTTAAGGTCAACCATTACTGAAAATATTGGACACTGTTAGTGGACTATGTAGGGAATAACTGCCGCACAAACATCAGCAGGATTATCCCGAAGGCATGCGCGACAGGAAACAGAGTAGAAAGTTAATTGTGTTAGTGGCTAACTGCGGACTTATTTTCCCTTCGCCCATCCGATAGGAAAGAGCGTGAAATGATAAAACGCCGGGAAAGAACGCTAGTGTATGGCAAGCTAATCTTCCAAAAATTGATGCTTTCAAGATGACAAGAAATTTTGCATCAAATCCGAATTTTACTTTCGCTCAGCTCAGAGCAGTGAAAGCTGCAAGGTAATTAAGTGATAGATATTTCAATATTCGCATGCAAATAAACAAAAAAACTCTATATGGTAAATTATTACCCACTTTTATCAAATGGCAGCGTGGTCTATGCGGTAGGGTGTTAACTTCATAACTTTCTGACCCCCGTTAAAATCCCCGCAGAATTAAATATTTTTATCTTCAAACTTGGCCATTTTATTTTGTTAAAACTTCATTTACGTTCTTGTATTGAGTGAAATAATATTTAAAACAAATCATATTACCTACAATTCCGCGTAATTTTTCTTCCTGATATTCTTTTTTTTTTTTCGTAATGAATACACGGGTTTACTGACGGATTGTCTTTTTACAACATAAATCGGCCGCACACCCTTAAAAACTTCATTGCAATCATTCGTCAAGAAAGTCTCCATTCTTACAATTTTTTTTCACTTTTTGTTAATAAGTTGTTTCGGTGCGTTTTCAATTGAAATAGTTCCTATCATGTTATTTATTTCATCTTCGTGGTTTCTTTACTTGTACATCATCAAGAGGTATTTTAAACGAAATACGTAGCATTGGGAAGATAGTTTTTTCTTTCTTTCTTCTAAAATTAATTTGTTCCAAGAACGGTTGCGTGTAAATGGTTGAAAATAAAATAGTAGGCCTATCCGTGACGAAAAATGGAGCTCGACAAGGAAATGGAAGAACAAGTGACAAATAAACATTGCAAAATTCTTGTATCAGATTCCAGTTTACTAACAGATTCGCCTCCTGACTTAATTTTATTAGGTATGGAGCGAGTCATATTAGGAAGCAATTGTTGATAAATTGGCCGAAATTATGTTTGATGTATATGTTATAAGCAATGTGACTTGTTTTAAATTTTAATTCACGCTATAAAAGTATGTAAATGAAGTTTTAACAAAATAAATAAGTGAAGCTTGACAATTTTTGAAGATAAAAATAAGTAAAAATATTTGATTCTGCGGACGGTTAGCGTTCTCGCCTAGCATTCGGGAGGACGGCGGTTCGAATCCCCGTCCGGGCATCCAGATTTGGGTTTTCCATGGTTTCCCAAAATCACTCCAGGCAAATGCCGGGATGCTTCCTTCAAAAGGCCATGGCCGAATTCCTTCCCATTCCTTGCCCCCCATCCTTTCCCGTCTCTAAAGACCTTGATGTTAAAAAGAGACGTAAAGCAATTAAAAAAAAAAATCTGCGGAGATTTGAACTCGAGTTACAAAACGATGAAGCCAGTACCCTACCCCATAGACCAGGCTGCCATTTGATAAGGTGGGGCAATAATTTACTATATACCCGTCATCTAGAATTTTTTATTTATTTGTAAAAACGACTAAAGCACACCCATATAAGCTGTGTACCCTTCAACATATATGAAGGAGATCGCAATCCGTTCTTAAAATGTCATGGTCTCCAAGTAAGATATGATCAGAGTTTAAACAGATAACTAATGTTTATGTTACAATTCCTAAAATACATAAATACAGAAATTCTAAGCACTTAGGTAAAAATTATCTTCACAATAATATAAACAACTAGTTGCTGATCTATTCCCATAGCGGTACACTACTTTTTTCTTATATTCGCATCTTGCGGGACAAGCAAATACACTTTATAAAGTGTATTTCTTTTAGTATTTTTGCACACAGGTACAATACCGTATTTATAACACAGTTTTCGACCTCCTTCCATATCGACATTAGTCACAAAACATGAAAGTTTTGAGATGAAACACTCCATGCTATACAGTATGCCAATGCGGTCGTGTACTTACACGTCACAGTGCAGCGCGCCAAAATGGCAGCGTTTAAATCGGCGGAACTGGATTTCAGTTTTAAAGTATTTATTTTGATGTTAAATCGTAATATTTACATCAATGTTATATTTTTACGGATGTGTACGAATGTAAATAATTGATTTAAAAAAAATACATGCATATACCCTATTATGTACCACACCATTTTTTATTAGTTTATTGTTTCTTAGGAGGTACTCTCTTGTGAAAAGAACTATTTCATAGATGTACAGACATGGAAAATTTAGAATGGCAAGGTTTATGAAATGTGTTCTACACGATTCTAGTCTTTTTAGACGACATATAGTTCTCACTGCTCTTTTTTGCAACTTAAATATATCATTGCTATGTGATGAGCTACCACAGAAAATAATTCCATACTAGACGACCCGTGCGAAAATTTCACGAATAAAATGCGATGAATAGTGAGGTTAGATGCTTGTAATATAATGAAAAGTAGAACCGTACTTTTGTAGCATTTTTTTTTTTTTAGGTTAATAGGTACGCATCAAAATACTCGCAACATATTATGAAACAGTTAGGAAAATGTAAAATACTCTGTACTTATGACAAAGTGTCACTGACCTTAACAGAATAAAAACAACCTGAACAAAATGCACACAACATATCAACATCTCTGAAATATTTGTTGCTGTGCGAATAAAATGTTTACATTGGAATTGTATTGCAAAACGATAGTGTTTCCGTAACAGAAAAAAATATCCGAAAAGCTACTTATTCAATAAAAAAAAAAGTTTAATTGACATCTCTGTGATATCCGCTGCTGCAATCTAGGGACTTGGCACTGAACAGTCTCATACACGCTATCACTTTAAGCACCAAATTCAGAAAAATTCTTTCTTAATTTGTGAATTTACCTAGCTGCAGACCTTAATTTTTAAAATGATAAGTTATTTATAGATTTCGGCTAGGTATCGAAGAAGATAAATGGCTTGTAATAATAATAAAAAAACACGTTGTATAAATAATATTGATACTTTTACCCTTTAAGGGTCGAATTCCAAAAAATTTCTTTAATAAAATATGGTGTGACCAAATCAGGCACCATGGTCTTTAAAATGATGCCTCATTTATCGATTTCGGTTAGTTATCAAGCGAGGTAAAAAAAAAAAAAAAAAGTTTTGAGAAATTATGATATTTTAGCCCCTTGAGGGTTGAATTTGGAAAAATAGCGGATAATTTAATATTTAAATCGATACCTCATTTATTGATTTCGGTTAGGTATCAAAGGAAATAAATAGCTGGTGACAGAAAAATGCGTTGTAAAAATATTTATACTTTTGCCCTCTAAGGTTAGGATTTTTAAAAATTTCTTTCTTAAAATGTGGTAATACCTGTAGCCACATCATTTCCATCCAAAGCTTTTAAAACAGAATTCGAAGATTGCTGTATGAGTAGATTTATTTTTCTTTATGGCACAAATCCTGTTTGTCTTTATGGGAGGAACTTTTTGTACATGTTGTTTGTACTAATATTGTGCCCTATTCATGTGATAATCTCGGTTTTAAAATTTTTTTATTGGTTATAAAAGTAAATGATATTTTTTTCTATTAAGTAGTAATTTTCAGAGCCTAAATCTATTTGCATAGTCACTCACTTGAGTGGATTGTATTGATATTTATTTTAAATACTGGTTAATCACTCTGTATTGCTTTATTACGTAGCCTAAATGTTTGTGTTTATTATTTTCTGTGAACATTGCTGTAGAGAACAGTTAGTAACTGATATGATAATAGAGTTAGATTGGGGCACATTGGAAGATATGAGAGGTTTCAAGAGATTGTAAAAGGTGTAAGGTGTTGAAAGATATTGGTGGAAGCATTTAGAGTGGTGCATGGATGGGAAAAGATGACCATGACCACAAGCTGGCACTTAATTTCAGTAAGATTTTCTTTCACAAAAGAGGAATCAGGGACTGGAGTAAATTACAAAGGTGAATGATGAATAATTTACCAAAAATGCTGACAGAATTTAAAATCAAATGTGTAAATTGCTTCTTATCAAAGAATACTTATTGTTATTAGGATACTTGTTGAACTTTATTACACAACTAGCCACAAAGCCCGTCAAAAATGACGGATTTGACAAAGTGTTCTGGAAATTAATTTCTCTTTAGTTGCTTACCTAAACAGAATTGTTATAAAATAAAACTCAATGTGTTGTAGTTTCTCGTTCCTTGTGATGTAGCAAAAAGTTTGTTGTCAATTTGGTCCAGGTTACATTTCAGTCTAACCACTACTTCGCTAATATTGCTGCTAGAAAATCAAAGCTTCAATCACATGCGAATTAATGTATTCCCTGTATCGCATTCCAGTGTGAAGCGGTCCGCTCACGGCAGCTTCATATTTTACTAGCGAGCGGTGGTCGGTGCGAGCAGCGGAGACTATTTTCGCAGTGCAGCCACCGCGGCACCCTTTGTAGGGTAGTGCAGGTGTTTGGAGATGGGAAGGGAGATAAGTGGACCGCATTCCTTGAGTGGACAGTCCGCCCCTGTGCGAGCGGTGCGTGAGGTGCAGAGGATTGTGTGTGTGTGCATGCATGGAGGGATAACACCATTAATTGATAATAAGTTCAGACTAGTTTTTTTTTTTTTGTTTTTTTGTTTCATGGTGAAACCCACGTTTTGAGGAGAAGACTGCAGCTGACCAGTAAGACGCCGTTCGAAAGAATAGTAATCGAATGTGCTCGTCCAGTGTTAAACGAGTGCGACGATAAAATTTTGTTCTGTGTGTGTTGCGCGCAGAAATTCAAGAAGATCCGGACAGCGCCGACTTCAACATAAACGTCAGCTGGATGGTAAATACAACATTTTTATTCCGCCTGAACAAACCGATGCAAAGTGTGGCGCATGTACCCGAAAACGAAAACTTGTAGGAACTTGTGCTCTCTGATTTTGAGTTAGTCGGACTTTGTTTATGTTTTATAATTTAATTGTTCATTTAATCAATTTATTATATCGATTTAATTCTTGTTACATTTGTTATTCAATGCAATCACCTTTTCATATTGATAACAATAAATGTGTCAGTAGATGAATTAATTCAATTTTCTTTATAATAAAACAAATAATTGCATTTATAATTGTTTAATGAACATTCTGGAAGGACTCCTTCCATGGCGCCCATTTAAAACCGAACAAGATATTATATATACATAAAATAAAACTTAATGATAGAGAGTAATAGCAACTGGTGGCAATCCTTAAACCGGGTACACTACATAAATGGCTTTCCCCAACGTGGTTTTTCATTGGCAATTGTTTAATTAAATGAATGCCCACACTAATCTTGGTTTGACTTGCGGAGGTTGTCAATAGTTTTATGATTACCTGTGCACTTTTTTTTTCGTTTCAGCACATGGAGCGGAGGATGGATGCAGTACATATGTTTTTTGTTTTGTCTTTTTTAAATGCATTTCATCTAATGTCATAATCTATTACAGATGCAGAGAGGCAGACTTATCATATGTGTTTAATTTAAATGTCTGGAGTATTATGTAATATATCAATGTCTGGACCTATCGATGTTCTATCCGGCGTTGCCAAGTGTTTATAAAATACACGGTAGTAATGATCAGTGAATTAATTAACTGTGTGTCTAGTATTTTGCAGAAGCGAATGATATGTAAATTTAAATTATTAGGCTTCATAGTTTACTGCTTCTTTAAATTTGCCCTTGACCTACAGTTTAGATTATCGTTTGGCCGAGACTGGCTTATGAAACTGAGATCGGGGAAACAATTGAATAACGGGGAAGTCTTTAATTTGTTTAAAAGTTGCGAAAACGGCGACACTATGGAGTCGAAAGAATTAGATGTTGAACAAAATGCTAATACTGTTGGTAATAATATTATGTTGGTTGAAAATCGTATGGTCGACACGGGATGCGAGAGTGTAATTCCGAAAGTGCCGGAAACATCCGCTTGTCTTGAAAATATTTTGCACAAAGAACAGAATAATTCGGTTTCAATCGAAACTAGTTCGTCGTTCACAAATTCTGACATAGTGAAGCTTCTTGCGCAAATTTCAGCGCAGATTAGCTACACTAATGCCGAACTAGGTTCTGTAAAGGCGGAAGTCAAAAGAATTGCTGACAACCAAGACGCTTTAAGCGAAAAATTAGATCGGTCGATCTCTGATGTACGTGTGGAGATGGACGGAAAATTTTCTGATATGCAGATGACCATCACTAGTGAAATAAGTGCTGTGAGGGACATGTCGGAGCAGGCGAAAGTGCAAACTGACAAATTAAAAGTCGAGCACGAGGAGCTAAGAACCAGAACTAACATGACAGAAGTTGAAATTTCAAGATTGGAGAGCGAAGTAATGATCGGGAGGCAGACACTGTCCAAACATATCGATAGGGTCGAAGAAGATACCAAAATGAAATTTAAATCTGTTGAAAAGAAGTTGGAGAAAATTGATGCAACTATAGAAGGATCGCGAAAAATGAATGCTGAAATTCGCGAAGCACAGAATGCGTTTCAAGCAGAAGTGCTCCGTAGATATAAAAGTATTGAAAAAAAAAATTGTAGCCATGGAAAATTCTGCCAGGGCACAATGTGATCCCATGATGCGGTACGTTGGTTCGGGATATGGAAATGTAGAAATACCGTTGCCGCGGTTTGACGTGAAAAACGGCGCAAATCCCCGTGCATTCCTCCATGACGTGGACACATATTTTCATGTGAAATGTGTTCCGGAGGAATTAAAGTTAATTCTTGTCAGACAGATGCTGTATGATGCACAAAAAGTGTGGTTTGATTTAGAATGTCGTCATGACGTATGATGATTTCAAGCAGTTGTTTTTAGAAAGACAGTGGTCCACGGACGTTCAATCGCAAAATCGACTCCGTATCTATTGTGGCAACTATGATCAAAGTGCCGCAGTGTCCAGGTACGATTATGCAGCCAAGCTGATTATTTTGGCGCGCCACCTGGATCCTCCTATGAGCGAGGTGGAATTGGTTCATGCTATTGGATCACATTTTCAGCCAGAAATACAGTACCACCTTAATCCAGGCACTGTTACGACGGTGGGTCAGCTGCTAAATGTGTTGCGAAATGCCGATCGCGCTGAAACAAATAAAGGAAATAGGCCACACCACCCTCGACACGGACAGGACATGGGGTACCACCGCAAGTGGCAAAATGAGCAGAGTAACAAAAATTACCGTCCGAACTGGAGAGAGAGGGAACCGGAAAAGGAACCCAACAGCAACGCATTTGTGAGCTCTGTGACGGATTCTACGAACAGAGTGGGAAACGTGCAAGCAAGCCCGCGGCCACCTGATAACGGAACATCGCTGTAAGATGTGAGGGTAACTTCAATCGCGTTAAGGGAACATAGTGTTAAAGTCCATAGAATAAATAATAATAAAAATTTGCCATGAAAGGTACTCAAGAATAAAATCAGCAATTTAAATAACTGACGATTGGAGCAGATGTTTGCAAAGTTGAGAGCTTTAGTGGAATGTTGATGGCGCATAAAAAAAAAATGGGGCCGATTCGTGGAAAATCTATAAACGCACGTCAGAAGTTACGGTATTTTAGTAAGCTTGATAGCGGTCAGTGTCTTGTTGGCAGTTGGTAAGACCACAAGCACAAAAAAAGTTGTAGTATTTTGATGGTACCAGTGTCTTGTCGGCAGCGGGTAAGTCCACAAGCAGGGTAATTTTCCGTAATCGGTGTCCAGTCTGGCAGTGGGTAAGTCCAGTGGCCCGTTGTGGATTTTTTTTTTTTTATGCATCAACGATAAATGATGTAACATTGGCGTTGTTAGATAATTCACTATAACATTAGGCTATCCATTTGCGAGTCTTCAAACCACGATGTCCAGTAGACTCAAGAGCTTCTGTCAGTCGGGATTATTTCGATAATTATTTTGTATAAACTCACATAACAATATGTTCAATAACCATTACATTTGTACATTATGGTTCCTGCGCCGTGATGGGGTAGATTGGGCAAAAAAAAAAAGGCGGGAGTCGTGTATTATATCGATAATTAGTTCAAAATTGCTTGAAATTAAGTTGAAACAACAATATTGAAGAAAATATTCCCTTAGTACTGATAATAATATGAAAAATCATTTATAGGTTAAAAAAAATATGTATTAAGATGTCTAAGTTGAGAAGATTGGTAGTTATTTGTGTTTTAGTTACATCATTGCATGCATTGTACCTTAATTGTTAATGCTGTGTTGTGAATGATGGATGAGTGAGCCGCTACATTGTTGAGGGCGAGATTGGTGTGTAGGGGTCGTGGAGCTGTTGGCAACCAATGGCAGTTCAGTAAATTAAGTTTTGAATTTCGGTGAATAGGTGTGACATTTCGTTAAAACATTTTGATTGCCACCCGTTTATTTTAATTAATATAATATGAACAAGATTTGCAGATCATCTTAGATTAAATTAATTTTGTAACAGAGCAGCACAATGTTCAGTGTTAGCCTACATAAGAACTTGATTATACGGGTGATGCAGTGCTTTGATATATTACGAAGTGTGCTCTTGCAACTTCGTAAAAACAGACAGCGGGGGTAATGAAGCGGTATCTGTTAGAGACGCTTCATACTTAGTAATAAACAATTACCATTGCACATGATTCGGCGTGGAATTACACAGTGACTAGATAATACGGGTGACATAGCAAAAGGATGTTTACGAAGTATGCTGATGCAACTTCGTAAAAACGAACAGCGGGAGCAATGAAGCGGTCCGCTCACGGCAGCTTCATATTTTACTAGCGAGCGGTGGTCGGTGCGAGCAGCGGAGACTATTTTCGCAGTGCAGTCACCGCGGCACCCTTTGTAGGGTAGTGCAGGTGTTTGGAGATGGGAAGGGAGATAAGTGGACCGCATTCCTTGAGTGGACAGTTCGCCCCTGTGCGAGCGATGCGTGAGGTGCAGAGGATTGTGTGTGTGTGCCTGCATGGAGGGATAACTCCATTAATTGATAATAAGTTCAGACTAGTTTTTTTTTGTTTCATGGTGAATCCCTCGTTTTGAGGAGAAGACTGCAGCTGACCAGTAAGACGCCGTTCGAAAGAATAGTAATCGAATGTGCTCGTCCAGTGTTAAACGAGTGCGACGATAAAATTTTGTTCTGTGTGTGTTGCGCGCAGAAATTCGAGAAGATCCGGACAGCGCCGACTTCAACATAAACGTCAGTTGGATGGTAAATACAACATTTTTATTCCGCCTGAACAAACCGAGGCAAAGTGTGGCGCATGTACCCGAAAACGAAAACTTGTAGGAACTTGTGCTCTCTGATTTTGAGTTAGTCGGACTTTGTTTATGTTTTATAATTTAATTGTTCATTAATCAATTTATTATATCGATTTAATTCTTGTTACATTTGTTATTCAATGCAATCACCTTTTCATATTGATAACAATAAATGTGTCAGTAGATGAATTAATTCAATTTTCTTTATAATAAAGCAAATAATTGCATTTATAATTGTTTAATGAACATTCTGGAAGGACTCCGTCCATGGCGCCCATTTAAAACCGAACAAGATATTATATATACATAAAATAAAACTTAATGATAGAGAGTAATAGCAACTGGTGGCAATCCTTAAACCGGGTACACTACAAGTGTCATCATGAATCATGATATAAACTTGATCCAAATTCTTTATGTATTCTTACATCTTTATTTTTTATTTTCTGTGATGAAGACCGATGTTTCAACAGATGACATAGCGTACATCTAGTTGAAATAATGACGCCTGTGAAAAAGAAGGATGCTAAAATAAATCTTAACAACTTATGTTATGCCATGTAATATTAGTTTTTGCAAAATGTTTCTGTTGCTATCCTGGTCCAGGATACATTTCAATCTAACCACAGGCAGTTCAATCATTACGATGGTTCCACAATCTGATAATGAATTCTTGTAGAACTCGACAAAACATCGAAAATAAAGAATAAAATTTTTTGATATCTTTCTTGGTTTTCGAGGTATAGCATGTTAAAAATCAGTTATAGGTATAGTTCCATGTGCATTTGGTGATTTTTCTTCTGGTACAGGCCATATTTCAACATAACAACCACCAGGAATAAAATAAAACACCTATAGTGCATTTCCACCGTGTCGATATAGTGATTTTGGATGATGCAATATTTCGAGATCTAAGCGAGATATGAAAAACAAAATATGTATTCTTTGTTTTCAATTTGTCTCTTCGAGTTACATACAATTTCATCATCAAACTTGACAATGGCGAAATTTTTCTTCTGGTCCATGCCACATTTCTTCCTAACGATGTCAATTTTGAGATACAATTTCTCGAGAACTAAGTGATATATATAAAAAAAAATTATCCTCTTTCAATTTCATTGCATTGTTTTGTTTAGTTACATAAGAATCACAGGCGGGCAAAAAACTGTTAATACGTTAATCGTTAATTAACGAAGTTAACAAAATTACAGAAATTTAACTTTTAACTTAACATAAAAAATCATTAAAGCTCTTCTTAACATCTGTTGAATTGAACTTCCGTTAATTTTAGTCCTTTACATTGGTTGTTGACGGCATTTCGTTTGTTTGAATTGTGCGCCAGGATGCGCTAGTACGTTTGTCGAGTCGAATAGCGAACGAATCAGGTAACGCGAAGAGCGAATGCGAGCGTGATGGATACATAACTATTGTGCTAGGCATGGCGTGGGCGTGAGCAGAAACGCTAGAATTGTGGAGGGTTTGTATTTTACGTCTGCAAACCGGCGCACACTACTCGTTTGAAATTCAATCGGTGACTGATTTTCTAATTTGTATTACGACGAATATAGTGCTACTTTTTAGTTTGTGTTGGAGACTGTTAGTGAAATAAATTAAACTCACATTCGTTACGTGATTACATCAAGGAAACTGAAGATTTATAATCCGTTAATGAAAGCAGCAACGTTAGGAATAACAACGAGAAGATTAAAAATCCTTGGCCACATTTATGCGATTATATTGCATTTAAATCAAGATTGGGAGAACAGTTCATTTATGAATGCAAACCATGTTTGCCTAAACTTTCTACAGTGAAGGCTCACGTTTATAGCCCTAATAATCATAAATAACACATGAAGATGATGCACATATCCAAAGATTTACACTTTAAAGAAAACTTAGAAGCAGGGTCAACTCGTGGGAACGGGTAATACAATCAAAAGCCTTCTTCAAGAGATGTGGATTCTTCTGATGTAGATAGCAGCAAATGGGTGTTTTTATTTTTAATATCCATGTTGAAATGTTTTCTATTCTGCTGTAAGAAAATATTATTATGCTGTGGGATAATAGTTCTGGGGAAAACACAAAAAAATCTAATTTATTATAGTTGAGAAAATAAAAGCTCAAGGCTTTATTTACTTTATTATTTCCCCTTTTTTTAAACACATGTATAATTCATTTGCCTTGGCTAGTCATAGATATGGTAGAGCATGGGTAATTAGGGCACGTTACGGTCCGTGGTGAACAGATCCTCGTGTCGTTACGGTGTCTTCGAGCCGAGCCGCTGATGCAAGAAGTGATTTGTTGGAGGCAGCCCTGTCGCCGCCGTCCACGATGGCAGTTGGTTAGCCTCAGCTGAAAAAAAAAACCGGGGCAGCCATCCGTGGTGAGAGTCTGGCACCGAATGTCCTGCTTGTGTGGCTCTCACAATGTTTTTTCGGTCGTCGCGCAGAGGGAGGGGCTGGGCGAACCAATCATGGCTCGATCCGGCGTCCTCTTGGTCGACGGCAATGGAACAATGAAACATTTACATGGCCGTTTAATTGAGGCCATGTATGATGTATATTTGCGCGCCGCATTAAACACTCCTTTCACTGCTGACAAGCTTGGGGTTACACCAAAATCTGCTAAAAAAATGTTTCGTCAACAAAGCATTGGTGAATCTTTTAGCATCGTAGTTACCTATAGCGACGTATTTCAAGCTGCTGTGGACTAATGCATTGTTAAGTTTACGTTGCCAACATGATTCCAACAGATGTTATAGAATCCGATACATTTGAGAAGCTAATTAAAATGTAGAACCCCAGCAGGGACTCAATTTCCAGAGGAACATTAGGTAGACGTATTGTTCATGGTTAACTTTTAACGGATAACTGTAACTTGCGTTAAGTTTGCAAAAATGTAACATCAAAGTTAACTTTTTGAGTAGCGGATTAACGATTAACGAAGTTTAATTTTGGATTAACTGTGCCCAGCTCTGATAAGAATCCATCATCAAATTGCGGCTCCAGGGTTTTCGTAGAATCCCCTAACCATATATTACGCCAGAGACACAGTGATTACACAACAACCTAAATTTGATCAAAAAACCTTCAACAAAAAAGAAAGGTAAAAAAGCAAAAATCTCCAACGTGATTCAGACCGATATTACAATGTTCGAATAGTTGCACATTGCGAAATCAATAGCCTCAGTAATATTTATTACTCCGTGAAAGCAAATAAATCTGATAAACTTATATTATTAATTGTAGTGCAGGCTGCACAATTCTAGAACAGTGGGCAACTATTTCCGTTCAAATTAATTAATAATTTCAGTAATAGGGCACAGTTTAAATTATTTTGAAAAAAAGCGAAATTATTCATGCCCTCTGCCGTAGCATCAAATGCCAGTTCTAACTCTGATCCATTATTAGTAATACTCAAACTAAACTTTTCTCAACACTGATGCTCCAAATACAAAGCTTTTATCTTGCGTATCTGTGGACAAAGAATTTAAGGAATACTTCTATATATCAAAAGAATATTACGTAAATATAGCATCTAATGATTGATATGTCAATTTTAATGCAATACATACTTTTATTTCAGTGTTCTGTTAGTTAATTTATTCACTGATGCTTGGAAATGTTATTAAATAACGCGCATTCCCAAGAATATCATCGTAAAGCGTGACGTCATGTTGTGACATGCTACATCTAGTGTATTATACTAATAGATAATTTCTGTAATAACTTATTTCTGAGAATTCATAATTTTTGCACAATGAAAAAGAGGCAACTGCGATACAATAAATACCCTTTTTTTTGTAAACTACAATTGTTTTATTTTGTCATCTAAGTAGGGAAAAACCTGAATTCAAAAGGTGATGGAGTTTTTAAAACATAACTTTTCATGCTTTCAAGCTTTAAAATGTTAGAAACAATGGTGAAAATCAAACTGCTTTTATATTTGAAGTCACAAATGTCGAAAACAATGTAAAATATCTTGTTTTCAAGACCAAAAATAGTATTTAGTAGTATAATACTAATAGATTTGCGATAACCCTGCTAGTCATTTGGATCTTATGACTCTGAAAGGAGGAATGTTAAAAGTGGCTCCTTTCGCTTCGAACAAATCACTAATTAAAAAACCCTTGTCAACAAGAATAAAGTGTCCTTCTTTCAAAGGATCTAGGAAGCCTCACTTGAGCACGGCCGGGATAACCACTACTTTGAATTGGAATCTCAGTAGGCCTACAATCATAAGAATATCATATTCTCCATCCACCTAATTGTACATACCCCTAAAATTTAATTCTTTGAAAGAATTATACGTTGCATTTACCCAACAGCTAAACCCATTGCTCACAAAATGTTTACTAACACCAAAGGAGACTGCTGGTATGACATGTTTATACACAGCTTCATTAGAGTAGGTAGTAATTGATCTTTAATGTTCACATAGCTCTGACAGCATGGTTGAATGCCATCGACTGTTCAAGTGAAGTTTGTATAAACATTCAACCTGAGGTCTTTTGAATCCAGTAAAATGCACTAGTTGCTTTTCATTCAACAGACACACACTGAACTACTGATTGTTTCCTTTGATACGTTTATGGGAGCACAGAGGAAGATCTGAAGTTTGGCTGGTCTTCGTTGCTAGCAATTCATTAATTTGATTATTACAGCTATTTTCACAAGTAAGAACTTCTGGAACTCTACACATGAAAGAGTGACACATTTTGTAATATTATGGAATGAATTATTTTCTATTAAAATAAATTAGTCAATTCACAGCTACTAGAAATGCATAACAAAGAAGCAACATACCGTTTTGAACAGGAAGCCCATGTTGTTGCACCCAGGAAATCTGATCCTCCCATGTTAATCAGATGGATAAATGTTGGAAACTCCAATTTCTCCTTGATTTGATTTATGCCTTATCAGCAAATGTTTATAATGACGATCTTGACACTCTTTATAACCATGCTGAGTATCTGCTTGAAAAATCAAAAGTTCTAGCATCATCTCATGATTTCCAGTGCACATTACACAATGCTTCAGATGATATCACCAGCTCTTCTGCAGAGAAAATGATTGAAGCTCAAAAATACTATACCATCAAGAAGCAGTTCCATGTGCATTCACTTTTCAAGAAACCAGATGATACCCAGAGAGAAGATCTCAAGAACTTTATACAAAAAAGAAGGATAATTTGATTAAAGTATAATACGCTTTTAGTCACTGTGATATTTTTGAAGACTTTTTTTGACAGCACTAAATGTTGGTGCACTGTTAATGGTTCTAGCATCCTACTATTAATTGCCTTAAAATTAGCTATCTACTTTGTTACAAGAGTCACTGTAATATTTTTGAGGACATTTTTTATGGCACTAAATGTTGGAGCACTGTTAGTGTTTCCACCATCCAATTATTAATTGCCTTTAAGGTTAACTACCTTATTTGTTACAGAGTCACTGTGTTAAAATTGTAATTTTCTCACCACACTGCCAGTAATAAAAGTACGATTCATAATTACCTTTTTATTATGTTTATGACGCTCATCTAAAAATTTCAAATTACCTGAATACTGAAATAAAAACAAAGACAAACCGTTCATACCTGACGTATATAGCTAAATTTACTGATACTAGTTCTCATAAGTAATATGCAGCAGTCATTATATATAATATATCAATTTTTTTATCAGACACAAGATGGGACTTGAAATATTTTTCTACTTTTATTACTTATTGTACCGTCCAGCAGGTAGCGAGCGATTTGGCACCACTGTCTGCAGTGCCCGGGGGGGGGGGAGGCACTAGCTTCACCCTCTTACCCTGGGGAAGTTATGTCAAAATGACATATTGCATCAAAATTTGTGTGCAGAAGGGACATAGTTCTGATGTATTTGCTAAGAACCCACTGACAATTTGTGGTACCTGGTTGTGGTGCCTGTGCAAGGCAAAAAGCCAGATACATAACTTGTGATTTCTAAAACTTTTACTTCGACAGGAGAAGTAGGAGAAAAAATGTAATGTAGTAGCAGAGAGAAAGGAGAATCCATATTGGAGTTGGTTTCACAGAAGACTGTCACTGATATTTAATAAATTATATTAGTTATCATGAGACTACCATCATATGAATTTCCTTTAATAACTGTGTTTAAATGTTCCGCTCCTGTTCAAGAGGGCTGAAAATACGAGTTTTCCGAAGTGTATCGACAGAACAAATTCTGAAAATTACTGTGACGCTATAAAATCAGTTTTAAATAAAAAAAAATATACGAGATATGGGGTTTTCTGCTAGAACTAACAAAACTACCACAGAAAGCGTCTTCTTGCAGCACTGAAAAAGCTACACTATTCCACAATATAAAACATGTTAAGTTACAAATGACAACGCTGCTCTACAATCCACAATAGTGTTACTTAGAAGTAAGAATATAATTAATTCTATCAAATATCATTGCAACTAAGGAACCCATGTACGTTAAATAATAATAATTTTTTTGCCAATATACTCAAACATAATAATGTAATTATCGTAATTCCATCAAACAACTTGTTACTGTAAACAACAGAAAAAACGAAATTAAGTCAGTTATTCACTTGTCGCCGTCTGCTTTTCAACCAAAGACGTTACACGTATCGTCACTGCGACTTAACTTCCGATTGCGGTGGTGGTGGGGGGATTTCTGCTTGGCATTGGGTGTACTCACAGACGCACATAAATTTTGGAGCTGATGGATCAGAGGGGAACAAAATACAGAATACTGAAGGAAGATTTTCGACTGAATATAAATCAAAGCAAAACAAAATTGATGAAATGTAGCAGAAATGATACCAATACTAGTAGATTAAATATAAAAATAGGATTGAATGAAATAGGAGAAGTAAGTGAGTTCTGTTACTTGGGAAGCAAAATTACAACCAATGGCCGAAGCAGGAATGATGTTAAAAGCAGAATAGCACTAGCAAAAAGAGCCTTCATGAAAGAGAAACCTTTTAGTTTCAAATATTGATCTAGGAATTAGAAAGAACTTTTTAAAACTCTACGTGTGGAGCACAGCACTTTACGGTAGAGAAACATGGACTTTAGGATTACCGGGAAAAAAGAAAATTGAAGCATTTGAAATATGGTGCTACAGAAGAATACTGAAAATTAGGTGGACAGACAAAGTAAGAAATGAGCGAGTTTTTGAAATGATAGGTGAGAAAAGATGTTTATGGAAGAAGCTTACAGAAAGAAGAGACAGGCTGGTAGGTCATATTTTGAGACATGCTCGATTGGTTAATTTGTTAGTGGAGGGAACAGTCGAAGGTAAGAACTGCAGAGGAAGACAGAGATTACAATATATGAAGCAGATAACTGAGGACGTGGGTTGTAAGTGGTATGTAGAAATGAACAGGTTAGCACAGGATAGGAAGGGATGGAGGATTGCATCAAACCAGTCGAAAGAATGACGACAGCAAAAACAAAAAAATAATAACTTCAGAAGTATTTTTAATGCGTTTCAGTCAAGCTTCATTTCAGTTTTAAAGGTGTTTCGTTTCAGAAACCAGAAAGATAGGATCGAGAGAAAAAGTGAAAATTGCAGGATATTTGAATATCAAAGTTTAAAATTGTTTATTATCGGTGAACAAAGTGACATTGGTTGTTTCAGTATTGACGATGAGTGTAGTTGTTCCGCAAGCGTATAGAACTATTTTGGAGCAACATATTTAGAGCTTGAAATTTTTTTTGAATAAATAAACGGAACGCTTTAGGAGTGCTTACGTAACACAGAGAGAATATTATTAGGTTTATCGTGCGGTGGAATCTTCTGATTATATTATTTCAATTTAAATGTTGGTCGGTGTGCCTAATTGAAAAAGAAAGGACAATTTAATAAGATAGTCTAAGACTATTATGAACATATTTGTCTGGATTATTCCAGTCGTTCTTTGGAAAGCTTTTCTGTTTTCTGTTGGTTTCTTGACTTGCAGCAAACTGCAGTTGCATGAAGTCTCTGTTGAACTCAGCCACATACCGTATAACGCTGACAGCTCCTTTAAAATACACTGCGACGTACCTAAGACGACTTGCAGATTTAACAATGGAAAAGAATGTTACCTGGCGCTTGTTGTAGACGTAATTATTATTACAATAACTTCATGATGGACAAATAAGTGGTGTTCATAAAAATATAAACTATCTACATCTAACTACATTAAATTTTGGATATTTTCAAGGTATAAGACAACGATTTAATCAACAATTACTCTTAAATTTTTAAGATAAATAGTCTGTAAACTTTTGATTCCATGATTTGGAGTAGTATACTGGTATGTCAGTTAATTTACCTAATTTGGATATGAGTTCAGTTTTTCAGAAAAAAATGAATACAAAATAGTTTATTTAACTGATACACTTACTTTATTTACTCTAAAAAAAAAAAGCCACAACCAAATTATAGTTGTCACAGCTCTACCTTCTGCTCTCACCTGGCATCATCTGATGTCATCAGCAAATAAGAAGTGAAAACTTCTTTATGCCTTTTAAGTCCATGGCGAGTATAAGTGTCCCTACCACTATAAGCAACATCCGTCATACCATTCTCAGAATTTTGTAGACAGCAAGAGAATACTTTCAAACGATATACTTGTTTATCTAATATAAAATATATCATCAACAGTTTTATCACAACGCTGAAGCATAAACTTTACATTTGTTTGATTGTACAAAAGATTATGAAAAATTATTTTTTGTACCCGAATTACATTGTAATCTTCATAAAATAATTTTAAACAATTGAAACTGGTTTCATGTTTTGATTTTTTTGATTGTGAACCAAGATTTGGTAACTCTTCGTTGATAAGATTTATTGTTTTTGAAAGATGTTTTGTGCAGTACTATAGATTATGTGATTGTTTTTTTTTTCCTAAAAAAAATCGCTTATATGTATTTTCAAATTTTAATGTGTATTCCATATAAAATGCTTAAACATATTAAATGAGTTTGTTTCTTCGATACATTTGTTTTCTATTTAATACACGCCATATTTTCTCATTTAGGACAAAAGAATTTAAAAAAATACAATATTTAAAATAATTAATAATTGACAATTTAATGAAAAAATAATCATTAAAATATACTTGTTTCCGAAGTGAAAATCGGTTTGCCATGATGGTAATTAGGTTAGAGTATTTTTTTGTTCCCAGTTTCATCTAAAGGAGTTTACATCTACATCCATACTCTGCAAATCAAAAACTTTGTGTGTGGCAGAGGATGATAAGCACCAATCCTACACCGGCGCATTCCAATCCCGAATAACACGAGGAAAGAAGGAATACATAAAAGCATCAGTACGGCATCTTATTTCTTATCCCTCCAGTCATTGCGACCTAAATAGGTTGACGGAAGAAGTATTACATTGCATTCGTAATTTAAAGATTTTCGCATATTCTCCAATAAATTCAAACGCAAACTACGTCGTCTGTCTTCCAAACTATCCCAGCCCAATCTATGTATCAATTCTGTGACGCTTTCATAACGGCTGTATCAACCAGTCACGAATCGAGCGGCTCTCCTTCGCACCATCTCCACTGAGTCGATCAGGCCCTTGCGATACGGATCCCAAACTCCACAACAGTAATCCAGATACGGACGAACTTTTACATGCTATCTCCTTTGTATGAGCAATACATTTCCTCAAAATACGACCAATGAATCGCAATTTAGAATTAGCTTTGCATACGACGGAAGTTATGTGCAAGTCGCATTTCAAGTTGCTTTCTACTATCACTCCCAGATACTTTAGGTAATCATCCGTGTCAACAGCTGAATTTTTTATTTTGTTCTCATGAGCGAGCTGATTCTTTTTGTTACTTATTCGCATTGCCTTGCACTTTTTGAAATTAAGTGTAAGCTGCCATTTACGGCACCAATCGGAAATAACACCCAAATCGCGCTGAATTTCTAAGCAATCGTCGGAGTACCTTATTTCCCTATAGAAAACTGGATCGTCGGCAAACAATCGCAACCAGTATCTGACATTTTCACCGAGATCGTTTATAAATATTAAGAAAAGAGGTGGCTCTATTACACTTCCTTGAGGAACGCCAGAAGTAACATCTATCTTAGAAGAGACTTCCCCGTCAACAACGACATACTGAAATCGACCAGTTAGAAAATCACGTATCCATTCACAAATCTGATCCGGTATACCGTATGCTCGAATCATCGCTAAAAGTCGGTTGGGTGGTAAAGATTCAAAAGCTTTCTGAAAATCCAAGAAAACTGCATCAACTTGCGAACCTGCATCGATAATTTTCATTACATCATGTAAAAATAGGGCCAATTGTGTTTCACACGATCTCTTCTTCCGAAATCCGTGTTGAAACGGTATAAGTAAATCGTTCTCATTTAAAAATTTCATAATGCTAGTGCATGTATCATGCTTCAGAATTTTACTGCAGACAGATGTTAGAGATATGGGTCGATAATTCCTAGTATCACTCCGATCTCCTTTCTTGCAAATGGGAATTACCTGGGCTATTTTGCAACTAGAAGGTACTGTTTTCTCTTCTAGAGATTTACGGAATATATCTGACAGAATTTCCTCTGGGTATTCTGAAAATACTCTTACCGGTATATCATCGGGACCCGGCACTTAACCCTACTTCAGGAGATTTAATTGCTTTACAATACCTACGCTATCAATCTCTATCGGATCCATCTCTAATTCCACGCGATGTGTTAAAGTGGGGATGTTTTCCATAATTTCCAGCGTGAATGAATTTTTGAACTCGGTGTTAAATACGGTAGCCTTGTGGCGGCTGCCGTCAACCTAACGTCCGTCTTTTATTAGAACTGGATTTTGTTTCCACTGCAACTAACTTTTTTTATTTACGACCAAAATTTTTTCGGTTTCTGGTGACGCTCTTAGAGAGAGAATTGCAACGAAAGTCATTAAAGGCCTCACGCATCGCATTCTTAACATGTACCCTTATCTCCTCTAACTTACTTAAATCAGTCCGATGCTTCGTCCTTTTTCATCGTGCATGTATCTTCCTTTACTTTTTCAGGAACCTTTTAACATCCCAAGTATACCATGGGGGATTATTCCCTTCCCTGATTGTCCGTTTCGGTAATGCAAGTCCACTCCTGCCCTGATTGTACGTATGAATCGATGCCACCTCTCTTCAACGGTGACTCTTGCTACTATGAAGGTATGGTAATTATGCCTTAAATACGTTGTAAAACACTCTTTTAAAGCCTTTTCGAATTTGTAAATGATCCTTTCTTTTTTTCTTTTTGCTCGTGGCTGTTAATTTTAGTATAGCAATTGCAGCTTTGTGATCACTTATTCCCGCTTTGGTAGAAATATCTGTGAGTAATTAAAGTCTATTTGTAAAGAGAATATCTAAAATATTTTCGTTACCGTTGAGACATCGCGTTGGATTCGTTACGAACTGCTCGAAATTGTTATCTGAGGAAAGGTCTAGAGTGATTTCGCAAGCTGTTTTATCCCTGCCCCCAGTAACGTGAACGTAATTAATCCAGTCGATATATGGCAAGTTAAAGTCACTAAAGAACATTATTGTATGGTCTGGAAATTGCCGAGCTATATTATTTACATTATTCCTTAAGGCCTCGGCAATATTTACGCTTGGATCTGGTTGACGATAGAAGGAGCTGATCAGAAGATTCGTCCTTCCTACGTTGAGCTTGATCCATAAAATTTCGCAGACAGAATCGACATTTATTTCGTTACATGAGAGGTACATACTAACAGCTATAAATACACCACCTCCTAGGTAATGCAACCTGCCCTTATGGAAAATGTTCATGATACTATTAAAGATTTAGGTGGAACTTATGTCCGGTTTTAACCAATTTTCTGTGCCTATTATTTTATCAGCATCTGTACTACGAATAACGCTTTCTAGTTCAGGCTGTTTATTACAAACACATGTGCAGTTAACTACTAGAACTTTTAATGTTCGAGATTCTTTTAAGCTACCCCTAACCCACGATTCTGAATTAATCTGGGCTGTCCGTAACTGAATTTCCTTTTCGGGGTCATCCTCCCTCAACCTAAAAATTCCTCCCAATCCTTACGGCCCCTGCCACCCGTGTAGCCGATTCCCGTGTTTAGTGCATCCCTGATCTATCCAAGGGATCCCTACCCCAACCCCAGGCGAAGATCGAGGAATCTGCAGCCATGACTATCACAGAAACGCCGTAGTCTCTGGTTCTGCCAGTCTACACGGCTTTGAACCAGAGGTCCACAGTCAGTTCTATCGACAAAGCTGCAGATGGTTAGCTCAGGAGAAATCTTGCGGCCAATGGCCACAGCGTTCACCCTTTCTGCAAGTCGCCCAAAGGAAGAGAGGATAACCTCCGACCCTAGGCGTCAAGCATCATTGGTGCCGACATGAGTCACAATCCGCAGCTGTCTACACCCTGTCCATTCAATGCCAACTGTGATGGCCTGTTCCACATCTCGGATCAGACCTCCAGGTATACACAATGAATGGATACTGGATTTTATCCCCGACCTATTCGCCATTACCCTAAGGGGCTCGATAAACCTCCTAACGTTGGAGCTACCGACCACCAAAATCCTCTTCTACAGTTTTCCAGATATAGCGGGCTGTGGGGCTGCCAACTCACAGGCCAACGATTGCAGGACTGAATCAGTTCCAGATAATGCGTCAAACCGGTTGGACAGTGGTACAAGCTTGTCTTCCTGGGAATCAGACATGCACGACTGCCCCCGCATGCGGCGTCGACGTTCAGAAACCACACGCCAGTCACCAGCAGGCGACGGCCTCACAGATTCCGACGCCTAGGCCTGGACTGCAGGTACGATGACTGGTAGGAGAGAACCTACGAGCCGCTTAGCTTCTACAGGGTCACCAATACCACATCTACAACACTCACTTGCGGCAGCCTCTAGCTGTGTAACTCTCGTTAACAAGGCTGCATGCTGAGTGCGCAGGTCAGCCACCTCAGTCCGCGTCTGCACACAATCCACAGTCCCTAAACATACTAACTTTTGCTACAGAAAGAAAAACTAAGGAGTACGTGAAAAACGGACTCACTAAGCGTTCTTGAAGGAGCATTTTTGGCAATAATCGAATATGTAACGACGAAGATAAAGCTAACTAAACAATTTAAAATTAAGTCAACACAGAAGGTAGTAATTTACGAAACGATTGCCGACGAACGATTGCTGCTGCTGATAAATATGCAAAGATGAAGCTGCAACTAACTACACACTTTAAAATTAACACTGGAAGTAGCACTGCACGTAACGGTTGCTGAAGAACGACTGCTGCTGCTACTACTGAAAAACAAATATGCAAAGATGAAGAACTACACACTTTAAATTAAATAACACTGTATTACATTTGTGGATAACAAGAGTTTGTGAAAGTTATAATAACACAAAATTCTTAATTACACATTTCTTAAAAACACGGATTGCTTGTTTACATTATAGGTTAAACTGTTTTCGAGTATGTTGATAGTTGATACCATCTGTATGGATATAATAGTGAAAATTAACACTCTCATATTGGCATATTTGATGTAAAACTAATTGATAAAATACTGATATATTTTAGGTGACTGTTTTCAGATACCAATGACTGACTAATGTTGATTCATTGAATATTTTTTTTTTTTTTTTGATATTATTCTTTCATAGCAATATACTGCACGCTGATTGAAATCACACCTAAAATTACTTAAAATTAACTTTAAAATCGAATTCAAAGTGGATAAAGCAGTGGTTCATCCAGAAAACTTTTATTTTTTCTTTAAGAGCTAGACTACTGTCAGATAACAGTTGCAACAAATTAATTTAATATTTATCTCTATTACCAAGTTGTTGTATAACTGAATATTTATTTGTTGTATAATCTTTACGATTATTTACGTCCGGCAGGGGACCAGTCCGGTTTAATTTGACTTAATCTTTACTGTCATCAAATAAGGAATGTAGTCTTTTCTATTTTTTCAACAGGTTCAAACTTTACTGACGTCCTTTTGTATATCTCCTCACGGAACTAGATTTGAGTATCTGAAAATGCCTGGTTCTTTTCCAGCAATGACTGATATTCCTGGCATTAACTCATATACCTTCTCTTCTCAATTCAACCTTCACTGTATTCTTCTCTTTTTTTTCAGCATGGTAACCCAAACTTCATTTTTTTTCTCTTAATCAACTGCATCCATGCCGAAAAAAGAAAATATATTTTTTTGATAAAAACTATTATTATTAAATCCCGGCTCAATCTAAAAACTACTTCTGTTGTTTCTATTATTAAATTACAGAATTAATTTTTGAAACAATACAGTAATGATTACTCCACAAATATTCTTGATACGTTTTCTGATGTTTCTTGGATATGTCAAATAAGAAGGAACAGAACAAATTTAATGAAATTATTAACACATAAATTTCTGATGGCTGAATTGTTGGTGTAGGTTTTAGACGAAACCTACATAACTATAACATGTTCCAATTTAAAATTTTCTGTATTAGCTCCCAGATATCCAGTTGTGATCAACATTAACAAGTTATCCAACTGAATTTACACAAAAAATCTTTTCTTAATGTTGGATGCAACAAGAATAGGCATCTTTTTTTAATTGCTTCCTTGTTTATAAATGCCCAAGCAGGTCTAAACTTGTCTTTAGAATCATCAATAAAGTAACTTTTCCTCATATTTTTGCTAATTTAATTTCCCTCCTATGCATTTTTATATCTATATCCGTCTTCTGAATTAGCCTACTTTGTTTTTTTTGCGGAGGGGTTATTTGTTTTCTCATGTATTCAAGTTGAGGAGTATGCCATTTATTTTATTGTTTGTTTCTTGTATTATGTTTTTTTTTTATATTAGCTAACTTCTTTTCAGGCAAAGTTTATTTACGTATGAGCTTAATAGTCACAAATGTTTCAAATTCTTCAGCAGCATTCTTGCAATTTGCATTTCATTCTTACCAGTCGATCTCCTGTAAATTATGTCTCAGATTTCTGATATTGCCGTCCCCCATCATCCTAAAGACCTTGTTTTGTGTAACTACATATGCTGGCTTTCACTTGACTGTAATAGATCACTGACCTCATATACAAAATTTGCCTTTGTATGTATTAGTAATAATATTGTCTTAGCAAGCTTCATTCCTGGTTGACTATTCATTTATGAGGAAGAAGTCATCAAACCTTAAGGAGTCTCAAATAAGATTCTTGGCTTCTGATTACACTGGCGTATATACAGGTAGAGTCAAAAAGGGCTTTACAACTTTGGAATGATATAAAAAATTTATCGAAATATCTTACAGAATTGGTAGATGTGTCATTTTCTAGCAAACAACCTCAAGTTTGATGCACATAGTGCATCAGTACACCATTCGACCGACAGGAGCTCCTGCGTAGTGCACAGTTAAAATAGCTACTTTCACGAGTGCGAGGCGTGCTCGCTGTGAGTTTTGGTTTCATGAAACGAGCTCTGCAACAAATCTTCGGCGTGAATTTCGCACCGAATACGGTAAAGAATCACCAAGCAGGCCTACAATTTACACTTTGTTGAGACGGGTTGTTCACTGCGACATGATACTAAATCACTAGGTCGCCCGGGTGTTGATGATTATGTCGAACAGCTTAGGGAGAACTTTACAGGCATTCCATAAAAATCAACGCGACGTGCGTCTCGCGAGACTGGCATTCCTCAAAAGACTGTTTGGAGAGTACTGCGTAGGTAGACATTTACACTTGAAACCATACAGATTCACAATGGCACAGCACATTAGTGATGCAGATAACTTTGCTCGTGGGGAATTCTGCGCGGAAATGTTGCATCGGATAGAGGGGGATGAGACATTCCTGAACACAGTAATCTTCAGCGATGAGTCAACATTTTATATCAGTGGCATGGTGAACACCCACAACTGCAGAATATGAGGCAGCGAAAATCCTCATGCAATCCTGGAAAACGTTCGTGACAGCCCCAAAGTTAATGTGTTTTGTGCCCTTAGCAAATTGAAAGTGTATTGGTCTTTCTTATTCATGATGAAAACCTGTACTGGTATTGTGCATATGGATATGCTTGAAAACTTTTTTTTAGTTCCACAGATCGATGAATATGACATAGATGGGATGGTTTAATACCAGCAAGCAGGGGGCATCACCTCATTTCCTCTCGGAAGATCGAGGTTTCCTCGATAATCGCTTCCAGGGTCGGTGGATTTGCAGTGAAGGGCCAATCACATGGCTTCCTCTCTCCCCAGACTTGACACCACTGCATTTCTTTCTCTGGAATTAAAGTGTGTATGTTACTCCCCTTGCAAACAATTTGACGCATCCGGCTAAACGAATCCACGCTGCCGTTGCACAAGTTATGTCCTATTTGCTTCAACGAGTGTGGGAAGAAATTTATTATTTGTGGGATGTTGCCTCATGAAAAATGGTAGTCTCGTCGATCCAGAATGACACTTGACACTTTTATGTGAAACTTGAGGTTGTGTGCTACAAAATCACACATATACCGACTCTATAAGTTATCTCAATAAATTTCTATAATATTCGAAAGTTGTAAAGTCCTTTTTGACTCGCCTTGAATATTAATGTTTTTAATAATAATAATCTTTAAATTCTAGTATTTCTCTAGTAGATCCATTAAATGTTTTCGACATTTTGATATCTGAATCTGGCGAACGATATAAGGAGATAATGACCAAAATATACTAGAGAACATTAAAACTACTTCACATCTTTTAACTCTGTCCAGTTTTAACACAGTATGGTGAAAAATGCTATTTCATACCCTGATGGAATATAGAAATTAATTTCCTCCTCATTTATTTACACACAGAATGTCACAGGGAAATGTATCAAGGGAAGCTTCTATCTCATTTGGCTTATTTCTTGCAGATTGTAAGTTTATAAGAAAAACCAATATTATTTCTCCTTTTCTTTGAGATTATCTGCAGTTATTTGCCTTAGCTTATTCCGTACCTGTGTTAGTTTTTTATTTCTCATTGTCAATAGGTTCAATAAAATGTGGCCACCAGAAGAAAATATACTTATGTAGCCAATTTTCTGGTCACCTTTCCATAGTTTGCTAACTGGTAGATAATTCTGTACATATATGGGTTATCCTCCTCATCAGAAAACAATTTTTATTGGAGAATTTTTTTCCAAAAAAAAGTGTCCTGTGAGGTGTTTTCACCGTATCTGACCACCCACTTGTCAAATAATATTTGTTTCACCGTTTCATTACTATTTTCCATTTTAATACTAAACATCTTTACAAAAATACAAACTTAACACACATTCAGTTTTTCCCATGCCTTGAAAACTGGTCACTGAAAAGCCAATCACTTTCAAAATAAATAGGTATATTTTTTCTTATTTGCAATTTTATATATTGTTACCATTTCTAACATATGGTTATTTGCTCTTTCGATTAAATCATTAATTTTAGGCATATGATATCTCTATGGCATTGAATAAAAAATAACCTATTTTGTGTATTAAGTGTAAAGCTGGTATTCTTCTTCAATAATGTCATTTTCATATTCTAGATTCTTTGTTCCACCTTTTATAATTAATACATCACTTGAACCAAAGTTTCTGGTTTTCATTCTAAGTATTTTACAATTTGTCTTGAGGCTTCGACACACAGGCGAGCCAACAGGTCAAATGCCCGCGCACCAATCCAAAACTCATTTGAGGTAAACAAAAAAAGAATGGCGTGACTCTGATGATATGGTGAATATTATCCAGTCAAACTCCGCGACGCCAAGCGACAGAACCAAGTGATGGGGGGAATATCCTTACAAGTGGGTTAACCCATTCAACGAAAAGTAGGTACTAATTTTTGGACAATTTTATCTTTATCCAATTTTATTCCGACCATTCGCGGAACCAAACCTATTCAAAAGCAGACCAATATTATTTCCGTGTATCCTGTTCAAAACTTGCATACAGATAGATACAAATTAGAAAAAGTAAATTAAAGTTTATTCCTTCTCTGTGGCTTTTTAATATTAACCCAATTCATTTTCTCAATATATCGCACAATGGCTTTTTCCCGGTTACAGTTTTATTATGTGTATATTACATCCTTTAGTTAGTTTAGAATGATTAATGAGTTCATAGAACTCCTCCATTCGTCCCGCTAATGACCTCGTCATCGACGCACCCGAAAACACCACCATCATCCATTCGTCCCTCGGTTTCACCCTCAGTCATTTCCTTTATGTGCTCTGAATTTAAAATAAATCATGGTGAGTTACGGTAATACAAAAAAAAAAAAAAAAAAATATTCTCAAAGTTCAAACCGAGCGTGGTGGGAAAGCGATAACGCTTTGGTCACGCGTTCGGGAGGACGCAGGTTCGAATCCCCGTCCGAACATCCAGTTTTGGGTTTTCAATGGTTTCCGCAAATCACTCCAGGCGAATGTCGGGATGCTTCCTTCAAAAGGCCATTGCCGAATTCCTTCCCGTTCCTTGACCCTATTCCCATCTCGCCTCTAATGATCACGACGTCGACGAGGAGTGAAGCAATAAGTAAAAAAAGGTCAAAGTTCAAAGATATGAGCTTCAACCGGCGCTTTAAGTAAAGATTACGAAATTTTTACACAGATATAGAATACAGATCTATATAAATTAACCAGTTACTTGAAAATATGAAGCAAGTCGGATGTTCATTCAGCTGCCAACAGGAGAGACTGGAAATTATGGATATGAATGGAACACGATTTGTTTATCAGCAAAGTGCTGTAATTCGATCATAAATTATTGTTTTTACAAACGCTCCACTTTTGAATAGGATTTCTAAAGAAAGAACGGATTATAAATGAAGAATTCAAGATACATTAAACAATCTCAAGACCTGTGCGAATATAAACCTGAGAATAGTTTGTTGTTGTTCTCAAGTTCATTTTATATCGATTTTGACGATAAACACACTGGCATAGGTCATACGCAGTGGTTTAAATCACTAGCTTTGTTAATAAACAATGATTTAAGTCACTTTTGTCAGCAGGAAAACTGTATATACTGTACAGATTCTATTCAATTCTATCCTCTACGTTAAATTTGATTCCAGGTAACATTCCTAAAATATTAACATTATATATGTGTTCCCGAATTTGCTGCAATATCTTTTGCGTTATACAAAGGTTGGACAAAATAATATGAACACCTGATATTTATATACTATTGATTTATTAATATGGTGTTGGGCCCATTGCTTGTAGAACACATGGAATTTTTCGCGCAATAGATTTACAGAGTGTATCAATGGAATGTTGTCCCATTCTTATACCAAAGCATCCGCCAATTGCTTCAATGATGTTGGAGGTGGAAATCTGCTCCTTATTCTCTGCTCTAAAACTCCCCATAACAGTTCAATTATGTAGATGTCTGACGATTGTGCTAACCAGGGAAGATGCTGCTCGAACCAGGACATAACCTTTTTGGCTGTTTGTATGGGCGCATTATTATCTTGGAAGATGGCAGTGTTTGGCAGCAGTATGCTTGTCATAGTAAGAACCTCATCATTGAGGATATTGAGATTTTCATTCACAATCATATGGCCAGTGATGTGAAAGAGAACCAGCTGAATACCGCAATATAGCTGCCCAAATCATAACGGAACCTCCCCTATGTAGGATGCAGGCAGTCCGGATCGTAGGTTTCTTTTAGGGTTCTCCATACATAAACCCGGCCGTTAGTAGGAAACAAAGTGAACGATGATTCATCCGACCATACTACATTCATCCAATCATCAAGTGTCCAACGTTAGAAGCTTTATCGAACCCCTTAGGGAAATGGCGAATAGGTCGGGGATGAATTCCGGTATCCATTCAATGTGTATTCCGGGGGGTCTGATCCGAGATGTGGAACAGGCCATCCCAGATGCCATTGAACGGGCGGGGTGCAGCCAGCTGCGGATTGTGGCTCATGTCGGCACCAATGATGCTTGCCGCCTAGGGTCGAAGGTTATCCTCTCGTCCTTTGGGCGACTTGCAGAAAGGGTGAACTCTGTGGCCATTGGCCGCAAGATTTCTGTTGAGCTATCCATCTGCAGCATTGTCGATAGGACTGACTGTGGACCTCTGGTTCAGAGCCGTGTTGAGGGGCTGAACCAGAGATTACGGCGCTTCTGTGATAGTCATGGCTACAGATTCCTTGGTCTTCACCCTGGGGTTGAGTCTTGTAGGAATCTCTTGGATAGATCAGGGGTGCACTACACACGGGAATCGGCTACACGGGTAGCAGCGGCCGTGTGGCGTGCATTGGGGGGTTTTTTAGGCTGAAGGAGGATGACCCTGAGGAGGAAATTCAGTTGCGGACAGCCAAGATAAATTCAGCACCGCGTGTTAGGGGTAGCTTAAAAGAATCCCGAACATTAAAAGTTCTAGGAGTTAACTACAGAAGTGTTTGTAATAAACAACCTGAACTCGAAAACGTTATTCGTAGTACAGATGCTGATATCGTAATAGGCACAGAAATTTGGTTAAAACCGGATATAAATTCCACCGAAATTTTTAATAGTAACATGAACATTTTCCGTAAGGATAGGTTGCATTCCCAAAAAGGTGGTGTATTTATAGCTGTTAGTAAGTACCTCCCATGTAGCGAAATAGATGTCTACACTGTCTGCGAAATCATATGGATCAAGCTCAACATAGCTAGGACAAAACTTGTGATAGGATCCTTCTATCGAATACCCGATGCAAGCGTAAATATTGCCGAGGACTTAAGAAATAATGTAAATAATATAGCACGGCAATTTCCGGACCATACAATAATGCTAGGAGGTGACTTTACCTTGCTAGATATCGACTGGATTAATTACGTTCACGTTACTGGGGGCAGGGATAAAGTATGTAATGAATTAAAAAGTACAGTGCCATTAGGCACTAAGTGATCCCACGGTATGTGTGAATATTGCCGATGCGTCTTGTCAACGAACAGAAACGTGACGAAACTAAAGCGTCCAGATTTACACGCACCTTGGGGGGGGGGGGGTGCTGACAACGTCCTACTCAACTTGGACATTAAGCGGATTTATAACCCCCATAAATAACTGAGACCCGCTTTCTATTTTCGCACGTTTCGGAAAGTACCCGCCGAAAACTGGCGCAGACCAGCAAAAATAAACCTTAGTGACGTTTCCTAGTAAATGAGTGCTTTATGAGAGTAGGGGAAGACGATCCAGCCAATAGAGAAGCCGCCTCAATTTATTGCCATGTTGGTGTTTTTTCTTGTCTGTTCTGGGGCCAATGTGGCGCTGGTCCTTTGGCGCGGATTGCGGTGATTCGCCAAGAGCTGGACGCGACATCGCATTACGAGAAGTACAGAGTCTTGCTCGGGGGAGAAGAACGGACGACGAGACACTCTGGTTCAGATCTTCATCGAGTACAGCCGAAGTGACCTTCAACGACGCCGGAGCTGGGGACACTGCTATCACGCGGTGCGGTCGAGAAAGCTGGACGACCCCATGTGGCGCTGGTCTTGCCTGGTCGCTGACCTGGGCTGTGAACAATGGTAATAGCTACGACCCGGACGGACACTCATGCAATCGTTCCACAAAGTAATGACCCTGAGATTTTGCTCTAGCTGTTTGATATTCAATGATATGTAATTGTTAACCTCAGAATAAAAACAAAATTCATGTTTGCCTAATTTCACAATAATAAATTGTACACCCAATTTTCAGTTTTCCTATTCATTACAATAATATTTAATGTGATAAGCTGAAGATTAAGTATGACTTTTGATATTCGAAATTGATAATTTTGTTAATGATAAAACAGTGTGACCCAAATATAAACGTCCCCAAGGTAGACGTTACAACATGGCACCCTCTAACATGGGGCTATCGAAATATGAATGATTGCAAGAGTTTCTATGAAGCATTGATATTAAATAAATGATGAAATTTTATTTCAGTGGAAACCAGATGAGCCAGCAGAAAATTTTATTTTATGTTATATGTGATATGTTAATGCTATGCCATTGAATTATTTTATTTTAGTCCTGCAACGGAGATGGATGCAGTTTGAAAATCATACTATATGATGTGTTGTGTTGATACATGTTCAAATCGACGTTGAAAAATGATTTTGTTTATCAATGGTGGAAATATGATGTGACGATTGTCTTTCATTTGATATGTTGTTGTGTTGTTGAACTTTGATTTTGGTTTTCTTTCGATTGTGATGTGGTTTTGTCGAATTTTGGTAGTGAATGGTAATGGATCTGTTGAGACGATTTCTCGAGACTGGTGTGTAATGGTAAGATTGTTTCGTCGATTCAGCGTTGAAAAATGGCATGTTTGATTTTTGAATGTCTTCTGGGACGGCTATTACTTTTTATCTTTTTCGTATCTTGCTTAGTCGTGTTTTATGTGTGCTGACGTGTCGACAGAATATTCATTGTGATTTACCTGTGGTATTGGGAGTAAAATTACGTTTGCTGGAAATCATATGTCACGAGAAGTGTTACTGCACATATGTGTTTTTAAGTTGATGGTTGATTTTAAATTAAAGCGGGCTGACATCTATTTTTGGTTTGATTTCTTTCCATATGATCACTAAGATCTCTCGTTATGCTGAATTTTTTTCGAATTGGTTTTATTGAAACAAATTCCAAATACTAATAATACGAGATCTATGTGCGCAAAGGTAAATTCTGTGATTGATTTTTTTAATGTCTTGCGGGAAATGCGAAGGCTGGACTCGGTTCATTTTCTTTGATACCGTTGTGTGATCGAAATTTCTATTGCTTCTGATGATCCAGAAGCTTGTTCAAGTTGTCTATTTTATTTTCCTTGTGGTATTCGCGGAGTGTTCGTGGAGATTGAATTACGGGGGTCGTAAAGATAATTTAAAGGAGGTTTGACTAACTTTTATGGCGTAAACGATTCTCTAAATTAACACTGATTTCAAATGCGATCGCTAAAAGTTAAATTGAATGCTGCTCCGGAGTGGAAAGTTTATTAAAATGGCACAAAGTTTGAATGAAACGGTGTTAGGAAATCTTGACGTAGCGATGGAAGGAAATCACGCGAATTTGACAGATAACTCCGCGATCGTGAATTTTGAGCAAACTCCTAGTGAAGCGGGTAATATAGTTTGCGCTACCATCAATGATTCCCGGGACGAGTCAACAAACCCATGGCAAAGCAAGCAGGACGTAATTCTAGCGCCTCCGCTAAATGATTTAGGTATTTCTGGCCAGATTTTGGGGATGTTACAACACATGAATAAAAACCTCACTGCCCAAAGAACGGAAATAAACGAAATAAAAGAAAAATTTACTGTCCAAAGAGCGGAAATTAATGAAAACCACACTGCCCAAATAACGGGAATGAATGAAAAATTTACTGCCCAAATAACGGGAATGAACGAAAAACTTACTGCCCAAATAATGGGAATGAACGAAAAACTTACTGCTATTAGCGAACAGCAAGAAAGATTAAATGAGCAAATGAGCGAAATAAATGAAAAATTTCTTGTCCATAGAGCGGAAATGAATGAAAAAACTGACACAAAATCGGATGCCTTCGGAAAGAAACAGGATGAAATAATGAAACAATTTAAAGTTGATTTGCGAAACGAAATGTCGAAAGTTGATGGCTTGAAAAGTGATGGTAATGGTCTGGATGGAATAAACATAATTCTTCAAGAAAATCAAATAACTGAAGAGGAAAGTTCTAAAGGAATAGAAACCAGAGATATGGATAGAGAATCTGAATCTGATGTGCGCACAATGGAACCAAGCAGAAAATTGGTTGAAACTGAGAGGAAACAGGAAGATCGCGTGTGTGAAGATAACAGTTTTGCATTTTCAAATACCGAATCTACCAAAATCAGTATGGTGGAGGAAATCAAGTCCATCCGACAACAGCTGTGCGCGATCACACCCAAACCAGGAAAAGGAAAAATCATAAAAATGAATCCATGGTTATATGGATATGGTGAAAGAGGATATCTGAAATATGTAAAAATTTTACAAGTGCAAGGAACATTTGACATGATCCGAGAAGATTTTAACTCTTTGCATATCCGACGGAACCGTAACTGTTGCGATAGGCTCCAGGTAGAACACCGCTGGGGGTCTGGTCTAACGACCCAACAGGCTTTTCACAGAGAGCTAAAAGGAATCCCGAGACGACTGCAGTGCCAGGACATATGTTTTTCCAAAATGCTTGGGTAGAGAGAGAGACAACAAGTGACCAACAAAACTGTAACAGATCGTTGATCGTCGATGAACAGATATGTTTGAGGCATCGAATGATTTTAAGCATCGATGTGCGTGAGAGCACAAATTTTGATTGCGAAAAATGGATTCAAAGATTACATGGCCGTTTAAAATATTAAAAGGATGAAGGAGCCAGTTTTGAAAACCCAGATTTATGTAAATGACCGTGCAAGATTTTGATTTAAGAATGTTGTAAGTGAAATGTAAATGGAGTATAGATCACGTAGTTTTAAAATTTTGGCCTGCTAACTAAGAATCCGTAGAGGTAATTTTAAATTGATAAATTAATAAACATATTTTAGTCTAAGAATGACATTTAATTTGTTTATAGAAAATATTTCAAACATATGACGGGCGGCAACAATAATAATACAACCCTAGAGTGAAAAATGAAACGTTGATTGTTCATTAATATAAAACTTCCATGCGCAGCAAAAGCTATTATAAAAATAATAATAATAATCCTCGGAGAAATTGTTAGAAGTGAAAGATCAGTTGGAGTTTAGAGGATGACAGATAGTCATCGAACTTAATAGCCGAAGCTAAAATGAACATCTACTTAATAAAATGTGAGTAGGGATTGTTACAACACGCTAATAATTTCAAGAAGAGGAAAGTCGAAACCATGAATAGATGAAACACTGATGACACGAAGTTATTTAAAGAGAAATGGCTAAGGACGTAATCGTATGTTGATTAAAAATAAAGTGTTGGGTGAACTATGATACGATAAGAAACAAGAAATACTGATGAAACCGCTATGAAAAATAAATTACTGCGTATAGAATCAGAGGATATGGTGTAAAACAATAAAATTTCTAATACAGGGATGAAGATTTAATTAAGAAGTATGAAAATGTTGGTTGCCGCTGGAAATATGTCATTACCTTTAAGTCTATGGTTATAAGTGCTTATAAAAAATAGTAATAAAAATTAACAACGCAAAATTGTCACAGGAAATATTCTCTAATTACTTATGTTAATAAACCTATTAGTGCGGAAGATGTAGAGGATTGATTATAATTTTTAATCTTATTGAAATAAAAGATTTTAAGAGATCGTTTGACAAGTGAACGCTAAAGTTGATTGTCAAACTTGGCGAATGCAGCCTAAACCGAAAGGCAGGCAACTGTAATCTTTTGTCCAAAAGCCACAATAGGGAAACGACCCTTCGCTTGGCCGAGAACAGGTAGCGATTGGGAGACAGAGTCTTATACCTGCCCCTTAGAAATTGAAAGCGTTCGTGGAAACAGGTGGGGTTTGTTTACTCCAGTCAGCTGGCCTGGCAAAGTTGACCAGAGACGCTGTTAATGGCAAACATTCAATAAAATAGTATCTGTTTTAAATAAATAAATGGAAAAAGATACCAGTCTGGGAAATTATTTCAACAGAGGTTGTTAAAAAAAGGAGGCTGTAATAAAATTTTGTAATTAATTACAAGCATTACAAGGATTTAAAATGCTAGTATTTAAAATGCTAGTTCATGTCATGTATTGATTTGACAAATATAACTGTTAGGATACTTTTGTGATGAAAAAGTGAATTAATAAGTAATTATAATAATAATTGTTTAAAAAATTATAGATAATAAATAATTTTGCATATTATAATAATAAAATGATGTAATTTTATTATAATTGAATATTTTTTTAAAAAAAAGGGCAATATAAGAAAGATTTAAATTAGTTGTATAGAGAATGATATATGTCACATGCTACTCATAAGATATGTAATATGCAGTTATAAGACATGCTGGATTGTCTAGCGAGTTCACTGAGGAATCAAGTAGGGCACAAGAGTAATTCGTGAAGTACAAAGCTATCACATGTTGTATTAAAATAGAGAACTGAAGATGGGTATATCTTAAGAAGTATGGTAATGTAACTATTAACAAAGATCACAAACAGTTAGAGAATATTAGAACGAACTAATCTCACTCACAAGGAACATTAACCCAATGACCAGAAATAAGTGAAGTTATAGTGAAAAACTGAATTGAAAACTATCCCATAGAATAATTTTCAATTGTACGGGTGATGGAGTAGTTGAAATGAATTAAAAAGTACAGTGCCATTAGGCACTAAGTAATCCCACGGTATGTGTGAATATTGCCGATGCGTCGTGTCAACGAACAGAAACGTGACGAAACTAAAGCGTCCAGATTTACACGCACCTTGGGGGGTGCTGACAACGTCCTACTCAACTTGGACATTAAGCGGATTTATAACCCCCATAAATAACTGAGACCCGCTTTCTATTTTCGCACGTTTCGGAAAGTTCCCGCCGAAAACTGGCGCAGACTAGCAAAAATAAACCTTAGTGACGTTTCCTAGTAAATGAGTGCTATATGAGAGTAGGGGAAGACGATCCAGCCAATAGAGAAGCCGCCTCAATTTATTGCGTGTTGGTGTTTTTTCTTGTCTGTTCTGGGGCCAATTCTGGGGTGATAGTACAAAGCAACATGAAATGGGACAAGCACATAACTTCCGTCGTAGGCAAGGCTAATTCTAAATACGATTCATAGGTCGTATTTTGAGGAATTGTAATGCTCATACAAAGGAGATAGCGTATAAAACACTAGTGCGTCCGCATCTGGATTACTGTTGTGGGGTTTGGGATCCGTATCGCAAGGTTCTGACTGACTCAGTTGAGAGGGTGCAGAGGAGAGCCGCCAGATTCGTGACTTTTTTTTACAGACCTTATGAAAGCGTCACAGAATTGATACATGGATTGTGCTGGGATAGTTTCGTAGACAGACGACGTAGCTTGCGTTTGAATTTATTGGAGAATATGCGAAAAAAATTAAATTTCGAGTGGAATGAAATACTTCTTCCACCAACCTATTTAGGTCGCAATGACCGGAGGGATATGATTAAAGAAATAAGATGCCGTACTGATGCTTATATGTATTCCTTCTTTCCTCGCACTATTCGGAATTGGAATGGGCGGTTTTAGGATTGGTGCTTAGCACCCTCTGCCACCCACAATGTTTGTGATTTGCAGAGTATGAATGTAGATGTAGATGTAGATTTATAATCGTGGCACCGCTAGTTTCACACCATAGAGTTGGTTGCCATTATAAGGGGTTTTGCAATTGCAGCCCTTCCGTGAATGTGAACTTTGTGGAGTTCCTGACATACTGTTTTTGTCGAAACAGTATTACTCATGTGTGTGTTGAGTTCTGCTATAACTTTTGCGACTGTAGTTTTGTGTTATCTGGCCACAATCATTTTTAATGTTCGTCGGTCTCTGTCGGTTAACTTTGGTTTTCGTCCACTAGTCCTCTTCACCGATGATGTTTTACCATGTTTTGTGTATGCTGTCATTACCGTGTATACTGTCACTCGTGGGACATTAAACAGTACAGCCGTTTTCGTCACAGACGCTCCAGCTAACCAAGTTCCAATGATTTTCCCTCTATCGAAGTCTGAGAGATCACGCATTTCACACATCACTTGTTATAACCGTCGCAGAACAAAGCGTATAATACACTGACACGTAACCTACAAGACTTGCCACGTCAACTACGCCATACAAGCGCGTTGCAATATTCAAACGGAAGTAATGGTGCCAACATGCAACAAACAACCTGTACTCTATTGCATGGTGTTCATATTATTTTGTCCAACCTCTGTACCACTAACTTTAACCATTAAATATGTTCCTAAATATCCCGGTGTTTTATACTCTCTATGTTCCTACTAATATTCACTATCTAAAATAATTGGTTTTGATGATTCCATGGGAGGCATTTAGTTTTCGACTGGAACCTTGTTTAGGCATCTCGTCACGGCCTCTTTGACGTTATCCAGCGTTCCAAAATGGTTGCCTTTTAAGCTCCTTTTTATTCTTGGGAACAAAAAGAAGTCCACCGGAGCCAGATCGGGGCTGTAGGGCGCTTGGGGAAGCGTTGCCACCTTGTGCTTGGCTAGGTACTCGGTCACGATGGAGGCGGTGTGGGGCGGCGCGTTGTCGTGGTGCAGTCTCCAGTTGGCAAAGATCTCCTTCCGGACGCGTTGCACTCTCTTCCGCAGCTTTTCGAGAACTTCCAAATAAAACTTACTGTTCACTGTCTGACCCTGAGGCACAAACTCTTTGTGGACAATACCTTTTGAGTCGAAAAAGACAATGAGCATCGCCTTTACCCGAGACTTGCTCATCCTTGCCTTCTTCGGCCGCGGGGAATTCTTTGTGTGCCAATCTGCAATTTGTCTTTTTGACTCGGGGTCGTACTCAAAGACCCATGTTTCGTCACCAGTAATCACATTATCTAAAAAATTCGGGTCACTTTCACAGCGTTCCAAGAGATCACGCGAGATGGCCACACGAGCAGCCTTCTGATTGGGCGACAGGACTTTCGGGACCATTTTGGCACACACCTTTCTCATGGCTAAATCTTGTGTAAGAATGTGATGCAATGTGGTTTTTGGAATATTGCACTCTTCTGCTAACATTCTGATACTCAGGCGTCGATCGGAATTGAGCATGTCTCTCACGTTTTGCACATTTTCGTCGCACTGTGTCGTTGACAGACTTCCAGAGCGTTCCTCGTCGTCAACCTTCTCTCTACCCTCCCAGAAAATTTTGTGCCAGCGGAAAACCATTCCTTGGAACATTGCTTCATCTCCATAAGCATCCTTGATCATGGTCAAGGTCTCCGAACCCGATTTTCCGAGCTTAACACAAAAATTTATCGCGTATCGTTGCTCCACGGAACGTGACATCGTGAACTCGTGACGCGACTCTCGAATTAGGTCCAAGTCTATCAGCGATACGCACACTGTAACGGCCTGCAGACAACTGACGCAGGTCGCGTTGCTTTCCTAAGACTCCCCACCACGTTTCCCGCCAACAATCACCCCACTCCAGTCGTCCGCGTCGGCGGGAAAAAATCATTCTACTTACTTTTGGGACAGACCTTGTACATCGTAGCGATAGTTGTAGGCGTTAAGTGGCCTGGCTCACGGTGATTGATATTACCGAATGTGAACCACTTGCTTAGACCGAGTCCAAATGGACTGGAGCCAGTTGAATTGCTCATTTGTGGCGACCTTGAAAAAAGAGCCTTTGGCATGATAATCCTTTGAACCTTATTACCTGGTCCTACTTATGCACTTAGTATCACATTGCCGCCTCGACATCGGCTATCATTAACCAGTAATATTTGTCTCTCCTCATTGGAACAGCTCACACTTTCCGTTCGTATCAATTTTCCTGTTGTTGATATCCTAGTCACTAGTAGTCTACACCATTTCTTGAATGAAACTTATTCACAATGTTTTCCTTAATACAGTCCAGTACCCTAAATATCCTTTTTTTCCTGAAGATTGCTGCACGATACGATAACTGTGGCACTGCAATTTGATGATGGTTTATTATGTAACTCGACGAGGCAAATTTTTTGATATCCTGCTTAGTTCTCGAGATATACTGTCTCAAAATTGGGGTGTTTTGGGTTGAAATTCAGAAGAGAAATTTCCCCAACGTCATATTTAATTATAGATTCTTATGTAACACGACGAGACAAAACAAAAGTAACAAAATTTTTCGATGTCTCCCTTAGTTCTCGTGATATACTGTCTCCAAATTGAGGTGGTTAGTCTGGGATATAGCATGGACCAAAAAATAATTCTGCCACAGCCACTATGAACTACACGCTGGATATGCAGAATAGGTGTTATATTTTATTATTACCCTTTGTGGTTAGGTTGAAACGTGGTATGGACCAGAATAAAGTCACTAAAGCCAACTGCACCTACCTGTAACTAATTTTTGATAGTCGATATCTCGAGACTAAGGGAGATATGAAAAAACTTCACTCTTGATTTTCGATTAGCCTCGTCGATTTACATGAGAATCAATCATCAAATTGCATCGCCTCGGTTATGATAGTGCTGCCCACCTCAACACATAAAATTAATTACGAACTGCAGACTTTCAACACTTGTTTGGAATAACGATGGCGGTCAAATTTAGCGAGGCTGTGCGCAGGTACGTCATCGCTCTGCCAGTAGCCAATCGGATTGAGTAACAATCCAGAGCTTGGCGTGGTTATACCAGTGTCGAATGCGATATTTTGTGAAATGGACAATTATAAATCAGTGAGTATTGCTATAATTCCTATACTAAATAATGGAAGACGACTGGCATAATCATAAGGTTCTGCATAGGCAAGACTGATAGCAAATTTTTAAAGAATATACATATTTTAAGCTCGAGGCAGATGCTGGAGTACTAATTTACGATGTTGCCAAACCTTAAGAGAGAACTGCTGAAGCGAGTGATGTTAGCCTTAGAACTGTGCAACGAATAGTTAAGGAGAGTAAATCTTCATTAGAGGCAAGTGGGAGCGTGCTTTTGAAGTTACCAGGTAAACATCACAGACCCCAAAATCCTGCGACAGGTTTAGATGATTTTAATAAGGACGTTCTTAGGCGCAAGATACACTACATGTATGCTGCAGGAAAATTTCCCATTACGAAGAAACTGATTGTAATAATGCGCGAATCTATAGGGTTTCAGGGAAGCAAAACGTCCATGTAACGTATTTTAAAGACTATGGATTTCAAATATGCGAAATGTAATGGTGGGAGGAAGTTTCCTATGGAACGTCCAGATATCGCCGCTGCAATGTTCTACAGGACGATCCTAAGATTAGACAGAAGGAAATACTCAACTTCCTTATTTGGATGAGACTTGGGTAAACCAGAATCACACGAAAAGTACTTGCTGGGCATCAAATGATATTTTAGAGGGCTTGAAAGTTCCTAGTGGTAAAGGTGCCCGATCAATCATTTGCCATGCTGGGTCAGATGCGTCTGGTTTCATTCCTGAAAATAAATTAATTTTTAGGTCCAAACATAGCAGTAACAGTGACTATCATTATGACATGAACGCTGTAACATTTAGTGGGCGGTTCAAAACTCAGTTCCTACCATATCTAGTCCCACATTCCATAATTGTAATGGATAATGTAAGCTACCATACGGTTGTAAGTAATGAAGTAACAAGTACAAACTGGCTGACATCGTAGCATGGCTCTCCAGTAATTCAGTTCCACACACTGCTTCTCAGACTCGTGCAGAGCTTTTACAATTAGTTCAAATGTACCGGCCGCACGTGAAAAAATATGTACTCTATGATATCACTCAAGACACGGTCACGGGGTTGTGCGTCTACCACCATATCACTGTCAGAACAATCCTTTAGAGCTTATATGGGCACAGGTTAAGGGATTCGTGACGGAAATAAACACTACTTTCAAAATCGCCGATTCAGTTGTTGTTGTTGTTGTTGTTGTTGTTGTTGTTGTTGTTTTAGGGCGCGCCAACATCGAGATCATTAGCGGCCTAACAATTACCAGCTATAACTGTGGCTAAACAAAATACTGTCTACATGGTCGACTGTAAAAGGGTCGGCCATGCAGACAGCAAATAAAATAAATCACAAAAATAAAACGTAGTTTTAAAGGGGCCACCACGATCTAAGGCTGCAGAACACCTGAATGGCTGTAGAGGGGCCAAACAGGTTCGCAGAAAAATTAAAAACCACATGTCTCGCTGGCAGTATAATAGCCAGCGAGACAGGGATTATAACCATATAAAAAATATAAACAGTACACATGGAAGGGTGCCTGTAAAGGGGCCACCCATCCATCTTAAAATTAGGCCGATCTGCCTAAAATTTTAGGCACTAGAGCAGCCAAAACACAAAATTTTAAAACACTCGCCACGCTGCTAGTCTCGTTGTTTAAAATAAGGGACAGATCGTTGGCCAAGCCAACGTCTGCTCTTAAGTCTAAAAACAGTAAACAGTCTATTAAAATGTGGCGTACCGTCAAAGGTACGCCACAAGCTTCACATTCCGGTGGGTCCACCCGGCGGAGAAGAAAGCTGTGTGTGAGAGGACAGTGCCCTATATGGAGACGAGTAAGGCGAACCTCATCCCTTCTCGCCCGCTGGAAGGAGCTGCTCCACGGATGGACGGTTGGTTTGACCAGCCGGAGCTTATTATGCTCTACCTCCAGCCACTGCCTCTGTCAAATGTCAAGAACAAATCTTTTCCCCGCCGAGGCAAGGTCAGACTTTGGGACTGGTTCAAAGTCAACTCTGACCTTGTTGCAGGCTGACTTGGCAGCTTCATCAGCTGCCTCGTTCCCCCTGATTCCCACATGGTACCCAGCAGAATAAGACCTCCTTCCCAGAAGATTGGAGGGATCGGAGGGTGTCCTGTAGGTCTTGGACAAGACGATCTGCTGGGTACATGCTTCCCAAAGCCTGGATGCAGCTGAGGGAATCACAGCATATGATATATTTTTGGCCCCTACTTACTTTTCTATGCTGGAGCGATTTTAACAAGGCGTAACACTCTGCAGTGTATATGCTGCACATGCTGTTTAGCTTGAATGTGTAAGTCACTCGAGGGAACACTATAGAGCAACCTACTTCGTTAGCCTGCTTAGACCCATCCGTATACACAGGGGTAAAATCGTGAAACTGATTTAAAACATCACTAAAAAGACTAATAAATACCCTGTCAGCGATAAACAGATTACTGTACCATGACAGGTCTAAAGCCTTTGTACGGTAGCTGAACGGTCTGGTTGCTCTTTGGCGGTTGGTGTAAAACCGTTCATAATTAGGGTGAATAACTACGTCGTACACGGGACTGCCAGGAGTTGCGGCAATATGAATATAGTGTCGCATCATGAGGAGACGCCGTCGGATGGAGAGCGGAGGCTCACCAGACTCAGCACAAATGCTAGGTATAGGACTGGTGTAGTATATACCTGAGGCGAGACGAATTCCTGCATGGTGGACACTATCCTGTATAAGGAGATAACTGTCCCGTGCGGAACCGTAGACAGTACAACCGTACTCCAACCGCGACCGTACACAGGCTCTATAAAACTGTAGCAGGCAGGAACGGTTAGCACCCCACGACCTGCCACACAGACACTTTAAAACATTAAGGGCTTTCAGGGCTCTGGCTTTAACATCTTTAAGATGTAGCAGCCATGTAAGCCTACTGTAGAAAATGAGGCCCAGAAATCTAACAGTTTCACTAAAACTTAAAACAGTGTTCCTCAAGATGAGATGAGGTTCTGCTAAAAGACTTCTACTGCGACTAAAAAGTACACACCGGGTTTTCTCAGCAGAGAAACGGAAGCCAGTGTGTACTGACCATTCGTCCAGCCTGTTCAGCGCGAGTTGCAGCTGTAGTTCAGCGCTTCTCAGACTAGACGATGCAAAAAAAATTAAAAAGTCGTCAATGTATAAGGAGTACCGGATGGGCCTCCTTATAACGAATGAAATGCTATTTATTGCTATGGCAAAAAGTGTGACACTTGAAACTGACCCTTGAGGAACACCGTTTTCCTGAATAAAAAGATCTGACACTTCACTACCGACTCGGTACCGGAAGCAACGACCACATAAAAATGATTTTAAAAAATGGGGCAGGTTACCCCTGAAACCCCAATCATGTAATTGCTTTAAAATAACATGCCTCCAGTTAGTATCGTAGGCCTTTTCAATATCAAGAAAGACACCCACAAGATGTTGGCTGCGGATAAATGCATCTCTTACTGCCACCTCCAGCAGGATCAGGTTGTCCAAGGTGGAACGGGACTTTCTGAATCCGCACTGAAAGCGGCTCAACAGATTGCGGGATTCAAGACACCAGACGAGGCGGCGATTGACCATCCTCTCCAGTGTCTTGCCCACGCAGCTCGTAAGGGCGATGCTACAATAGCTACCTGGCAACAACTTGTCCTTACCAGGCTTTAAAATAGGGATAAGCGTTGCTTCTTTCCACGAGTCGGGGAAGTGTCCTCCGGTCCAAATATAATTAAAAATATCTAAAAGGTACTCTTTAGCATCTTCACTAAGATGCCTCAGCATCTGGTACTGGATCATATCAGGCCCTGAGGCGGTGTCATTAGCGCTGTTTAAGGCAGACTCCAGCTCCCAAGATGAAAATGGGCTGTTATATGCCTCTGTACCCTACGAATCGAAGCACAGCACGCGCCTCTCGGCAGCAATCCTACGTTGCTGGAACCGAGGATCGAAATTGGCAGAGGAGGTGATGGCAGAAAAGTTCTCTGCCAACAGTTGAGCTATGCTTCGTTCGTCAGTAACTACACGTCCCTGGTCCAGTAACTCAGATACTGGAGAGTACCTTCCAGATATACTGCGGATTGACTCCCATACTTTTGATGAACTTGTGGAACGATTGATAGTGCTCACAAAGTTCTGCCATGACCTTTTCTTGCTCTCCTTAATAACTCGACGCGCCATAGCTCTGGCAATACGGAACGCTGCCAGGTTGTCAGGTGTTGGGTACAACCTAAAGCGACGCAACGCCCGTCTACGACCCTGGATAGCGGAACGACATACGCATTATGTGCGTAGAAGTCTCCTAGGAGGAGGAATGGCCGTGTGAGCTGCCGCAATAAGCCGACAAGATCGTCATATTCGACGGGCGCATTTGGTGGTAGATAAATGGAGCATATAGTCAGTTTAATAGGGCCGTGTATCCTCACTACCGCTGCTTGTAGATCAGAGGTGAGAGCGACAGGTTCGGAATGGACAGTGTTTCGGACAAACACCGCCACTACCCCCTTCGCTCGATCACCCTCGGTTTCGCCCTTACGGTACACGTCATTTCCTCTTAGCACAGGTTGGTGTGTTGGTCTGAAATGTGTCTATCGGAGGCAGAGACACAAAGGATCAGACTGTGCTAAGAGGTGTAACTCCTCTTTGTGAGCTGTAAAACCATTGATGTTCCACTGGAGTATGGGAGCCATCCTTACCTATTTAACCTCACCCGCCCCGGATCGGGTGGGTCATCGGCCACTTCCTGCTGAGGAACGGGACCAGAGTCGTCCACCAGCATCTCAGTTTCTTCCTGCCTGGAAGCGGAGACAGACATCTCCGACCCAGAGGACTCCTCAAAATCCTCCCCGTCCTTTTTCTTCTTCTTCCTCTGCCTCTTCCCCTTACTCTCCCTACTGCTGGACGGTCTGGGAGGAGAAGAAGAGGGGGACTTAACAAACTGGGTCGGATCAGTCTGTCTAAACTTTATACCTCGGATCTTTTGGTCACCTCTGATTCCACTGGTAGCAAGTGGTATCGCTACCACTTCAACAGTACGTGGTGGAATAGGAGGTGGATATAATTTAATTGCTATATTTGATGCTGGTGGAGACTTTGTTACTACTGTTGGAGTGTTCGAGGTTGCAGATGTGTTACTAGCAACATCCGCGGTCCTAGATGTCATGACCTTCCTTCGTGGATTTTGCACCACATTTGTACTGACATGAGCACGTAGTGCTTGTGCCCATGTCTGCAAAGAATGTCTGCGTAGCAACACTTTCTTTCCTGACGGGAGTCGAGACCATTTTGGCAAAGCTACTTCCAAAAATTGGAGCGGCGAGCGATTTCGCCTTCTTCTTTGCTTCTCCATACGGTATCCACTCTTTGGCCTTAAACTCCTGTATCTTGCGCTCCTCAAGATACACTTGACACTCCCTACTCCAGGCAGGATGCGCCCCGGAGCAGTTGACGCACACCTGCGGGAGCGTGCAAGTGACACCCGCTTCATGTGCCCCCTTGCCGCATCTACCACAGGTGGGGTTGCCCTTGCATGACGCCGTCGTATGTCCGAACCTCTGGCACTGGAAGCAGCACATTGGGTCCGGAACATACAGACGGACGTTCAAGTTAATGTAGCCAGCTTTAGTACACTTGGGCAATACTGGAGCGTCAAACGTCAGGACGAAGGTGGCAGTCTTTTCAAGACTGCCATTTACCCCCCGTGTAATCTGACGCACATCGACCACTTGCTGATCTTCCCACTCCTTAACCAATTCCTCGGTCCCTAAATCCATAATGTCCCGGCAGGTGACAACGCCTTTACTACAATTTAGGGTTCTGTGGAGTTCGCTTTTAACGCCGAACTCCCCGAGCTTCTCGCAATTAAGGAGCTGGGATGCCTGTCTGCTGGTGGTTGTTTCCAGCAGCAACGTCCCGTTCCTCAGCTTTTTAACTGATCTCAAGGTTCCAACCAATCTTTCCAACCCTTTATTAATATAAAAAGGGGACACTTTTTCAAATGTCCCCTCTACCCTCTCTATTATAACGAAAGCGTTCGGTATCGAACAGACTTTCCCATGACTTTGACCCTCCGAAGCGGGACAGCTATCAACCCTGGCCCGCTTCTCAGTACTGGGTGTATTGGGTTTAGCCTGCAGCATACCCGTACCGCAGGGTTTTGTGGTTTTTGTGGATGACTTCGTTTTGGTCCCACTAGTAAAACCAGTTTAAAAAGAAGCGCTAATACAACAGCGGTGCGCAGGTGCCCCTGAGGTTGCACTTTAGCGAGTGATTTGCCTCATCACCCATTCGCCTCCTCGGCACGTGGCTGACCTTGAGGTGAGGTTTTTTTTTATAGAGGTTTGTTCCATCCTCGCGATCCGGGTGATGAAGCCAAGATCCCCGTTCTCCTAGGCACACAACGTTCCACCGCCACGCCCTACGGTGGTCATTGAAGCATGGTAGGAGTTTACGGTGGGGGAAACTTGCGGCGCTCACAAGCTTCCAGTTCGGGTACCGCGAGTTCGCCAAAACCGTACCTGGTACTTGCGTACCAGGCCCCTGCGGGGATCGCCGATACAGAAAAGTTAGTTCACGAGACTATTGAAACTTGTGATGGAACTCTGTTTGTGCGTGTGGTGATGATGACGCCAATATTCCGTTTTGGGTGACCCAGTGGATATTGATTTGATTGTCTATAGGTAGGGTTGTTGCGGATGTCATCTTTGCGGATGCGGATGTTCAATGCTCGATATCCGCGGATGCGAATGTTTTGCGGAAGTGGAAAAATAAATTTATAATTATTTAGATTTTAATATTTCATCAAAAATAAATTTAAAATCGATCTTTTTTTCATAAGTAAATTTTATTTCCATGTAATACTTCCATATTTATTTATTTTTGCTTCATCTTTCAATTACAAAAAATGTGGGATCATTTCACAAGTGAATTAAATTATATACATGATTACGCACACGTGTAAAAACCAATCTCTGTCATATGAACTTTGCGGAGTTCATAGCTAGACTAATTCAAGCATCAAGCACAAGGCCACACCACCGGGCATCTCCGCGTTCGCTTTTTTTTTTTTTTTTTCTCTTATAACTATACGCCTCGTCGACGTCGACGTCATTAGAGGCGTGAAAAGATCTGGAAGGAAAGCGACCATGGTCTTTTAAAGGAAGCATTCACCTGGAGTGGTTTGGGGAAGCCATGCAAAACCCAAATGTGGATTTCCGGACGGGGATTCGAACCGGCATCCTCCCGAAATCGAAGCCAGGCAGTTACACGCTCAGTTCCATGCCCGCCACCCACATTCCCTCCGCTCTAGTGGCGCATTCACAGTACAACTTGTAGGACCTATGACACCTGATTTTCGATAAAAGAACTCTCAATGGTCCGTGAAAGCGGTTACAGGTTCCTTTCGATTCACTCAATATTTTTTTAGCAAAAAATAATAAGAATATTATGCATTTTAATTTAAATACAGACTGCAAATATTCTGTAAAATAACAATAGTTTCATGTGATCTAAAACTTCCAGTCAAAGAGTTTCTTATCAGCCGCGCAGTACACCTCTATCGTTGTCACCTATTTTTAATATGAGACCTACAGATTAACGTAAAATTCGAACCACGTATCATCCCGACATCTTAGCATTAACAAATCTAAGCTTTCACAGAGGTGACTGTCAATTTAAAGACCCATAAAAATTAGATCTGAGACAGGGATTTGAACAAGATACTTTCAGTACACAAATCGTACGCCGTATCCGACTCAAAAGGCAAATCTGGATGTAATGACAAATAAATATTCAAACATAGTAAAATCAACGTACCTTTTTCTGTATCATTTATTTTTCTATCCCAAAACACAAATTTACTTTTATATGATTGAATACATACTTTTAGTACTTCTAAATTCAGATTCTTGCGGCGTATGATTCGGGTATGGAAAGTCCCCGGTTAAAAATCCGGGTCTCGGATGCAAATCTTACAGCCCTTAAAATCGACCTTCACGTCTGCCAAAGCTTTTATTTGTTAATGTGAACATACAAGGCATGCAACGATTCTACCTACATTTTACGAACATCTGATGAACCTAAAGTAAGGCTGAAAAAAGGGGCACTTCTCTAAAGCAATCAGAAAACTAAAACAACATTTAGTCGTAAAGGACAAGAAATTTCTGAACTCTTTGTATAAGCTTCTCCATATCGACCATCCCGATACCGTCAAAAATTAAACCAAACAATTGACGATCGACACACGATTCGGTGTCGTTTGAACGCACTTCAGTCGAGTGAGCGAAAACAGTAAGAAAACTGTCGGTCAGAGACAGTGCGGGCTCGGTGCTGTCTATTGTAGCCCGACCTTTACTTTACATGCAAGTTCAAACTTGTATATTCGCCGCTTAGGTAAAATAATACCGTTTAGTACATTGTTACTTTTATTGCAAGATCGTCAGAAAACAACCACTTTTTTGTTAGCTAAGCGAAGATGGGCAGAATCTCGAATAAAGAGAAAAGAATAATATATATTGCAATGTAAACAAAACATCCGCATTAAAATTGCGGAGGTGGATGCGAAAGCGGATGTAGGATTTCACGCGCACGTTCCGCACTTGCGGATGCGGATATCCGTTAAATCCCTATCTATAGGGCGTGCGATCACTAACCTTTCCGATAGTATCTTCTTCTTGATGTTTCTTCTTGTCAGGGTGATGGTCTTCTGTCTGACACCAGGCGATTGTTGATGACGCAGTATTGCCAAACTGCGAGGTCGATAGCTGCTATAACAACTATAGTCTATTAAAGATGTTATAATTTTAATTTAAAGGCTGCGTAAAGCTCTTTGGGTTTGGTGGTGGTAGCCTGTAACGGATTAGAAAGGTTTTACGTAAATAAACAGAAGTTACAAAATAAGTTCCGGTTTATTATACTTATTGATACACCGACAGTTTCTCAAACACGAAATGTAACTCCTATCCCACGCAATATGTTACCTGCTGCACCCCCGCTATCTTGAATTTAGTCACCAGTTGCCAAAATGGGGTACAAAGTGATATTGTTGGTAACACACGTTCACATCGTATGTTCCTGCACTGAGTTCTAAGCGAAGACTGCTTACGGCAATTGCCATCTTGCTGATACGGCGCATACCGGGTCGTGTTACCTGTTGGCTGTGGCCGTCTACAAGCGAGCTATATTCAGTCCGCTATTACAGAATATTACGGGGATTTATCTGATCCCCTTACAAACTGTAAAATCATGGGCAGATTGTGTTAGCCACGCGGAATCTCCAATAAGAAGCCTTCAAGAGGTAAGATGTAATAGACAATGCCCCATTCATCATTAACCTACATGATTCTGGACCAGATACTGATACGAGTGATGGAGATCAAGACACAGAATAAATACAGGTATGACGGTGCACTTTTGCTTGTAATAAATCATGACTGTATATCAAGATATAAATGTATCTTACTTACCTCAATTTAAATGTCACTGTATTCACTTATTGTTTAGATTTTGTTAAGAAAAAGAACGACATACGCACAGTATCCTTGAAGTGCTTTGTATTCGTTTATTGAATGTTGTTCACTGTAGGAATAGTAGGAACATAATTGTTTGCATGCAGCTGAAACTTTGTCATTGTCTTTCTTAATAGTATTATCACGTAAATGGCTGGTAAAACGCATATTATTATTGTATAGTAGTAGTAGCGCAATTGATAAACTTTCTTCCTTAACCTCCGTCGCTCGTGTCCTGCTGGAAACGCGGCAACGTCGTATACCGTGTGCCCTTCCTATTTCTGTCTCTCTGCGCCACCCGCCTTAGTATGTGGTGCGTACTATAACCCATTATGTGCAAAGTAGTAAGATATGCTGATCGTCTACACTACACCAAAAAATATTTGAGAGCAACGTCATGTTATTGAGAGCAATGAATAAATCAATGATGATAGGCCCTACTCTTGCAGATACCTATTATATTATTCAAGAACAATAATTACAATGTGACTAACTTATGAAGCGATATTCCAGGTTGTTTCCTATCTGGTCTGTTTGTGCAACCGTATGCAACACAAGCTGGCATTATAAAAAACTTTGAAATTTTAGAAAATTAAATATTCACAGCAGCAAACATAGTGCAAATCTTCGCAATGCTTTGGGAATCTATTACTGCCGCCGCGCATGCGCAGAAGGAGCCGAGTGTTTACAGGCTCTACAGATTTAGCGGTATTTCACCTCCTCTCTTTTCCTTCCTTCATGATAGCGAGACGCGTTTGAGAGATGGAAGGTTAAATGTTTAAATTTGATGTTTGCAGATATTGCAAGGAGTGCTGTAAAGAATGTTTAAATATTGATTTTGAGTAACAGTTTTAAATGAATCACATGATTCTGTCGTGGAAAAGTGAATTTCATTTCGGTAGTGAAATGATTAAAATTGAATCATTTCATTAGCGTCATATTTACAAGAAAGAACAGCACTATCTTTGTAGCTACGAGGAAGCGACAGGAAATTGGGAACAAGAGACTGGGGTCCCCGCGCCATCTAAGTGTTCGACGCAGCAGGGAATCCTTCGGCATATCGCCTGGATGCAGCTATTGTGTGCTATGTGGGTCGGCATATTTTAGCCAAGTGGGAAGTGAATCAAGCAACGGAAAGTTTGGTGTGACAATGCCAAAAAGCGTTTAAGGTGGTGTGTTCCACCACCCCTCCCCCCCAATGCCAGCGGACGGCGAGCTGGGAGGCATCTGGAGGCAGAGGGGAGTCGGATAGTGGCTGCGACTGTGGCCTGACGTGGCGAGTGCGCGACATGGAGGAAGGAAATATATGGAGACGACGCAAGAGACCTTCACCACGCATTGAAGTGAAGCCGGGTGGAGAGGAGTGGGGGGGGGGGGGGGAGGCCTGGCCGCTTCCATACAGATACGGGGAATATGTACAAAAACCTCAAGGGGACTCTAGAATAAACGTGACGCCACAATCTGGTGATGGATTATTATGTAACTCCATCAGACAAATAAAAAATTTTTTGATATCCTGCTTAGTTTTCGAGATATTCTGTCTCAAATGTGAAATGGTTTCGGTTGAAATTCAAGAAGAAAAAATTGGTCAAAGTCAAATTTGATGGTGCATTCTTATTTAAAAAGACGAGACAAATGAAAAATAAAGAATAAAAAATATCGCTATCTCGCCTAGTTCTCGAGATATACTGTATCAAAAGTGAGGTGTCTTGAGTTGAAATAGAGAAGAAAAATTTCGCAAAAGTCAAATTTAATAATCGATTCTTATGTAACACGACGAGACAAATCGAAAACAACGAATAAAATTTTTGATATCTCGCTTAGTTCTGGAGATATACTGGGATTGGGTTGATATGCGGCCTGGACCAAAAATTAATTCTGCCAAAGCTACAATGAATTACATGCAGAATGGATATTTCAGATATTTTACTACCACTTGTGGTTAAGTTGAAATGGGGTCTACACCAGAATAAAAATAGTTATCTTGTTAACATACATCGTAAGCTTAATTAGAAATGGCTGGAAATAGTTTCCATCGCGATATACATTTTGTCACTAGCTTGGTTCTCATGAAATTACTAACAGTAATAGATAAATTCTTTGTCCCTTATGGAACAACAAAACCATTCTGGTACAGACTGCACTTAGACCTAACCACAATCTCCATCAAATTGCCGCTACAGAATTAAAATATGTAGACATACCCACACACGCGTATTTGAATCGCAAACTGTATTCCTAGATTGCATAGCATAATTTAACACATTTAATTTCATCATACACTGTCAGTGTAAAATGGAAAGTAACGAAAGAAAGTACAATACTAAATTCACTGAATCGCGATGTAAAACACACCCCTTTAAATCTCATTTTCAACACTCGTTAAAAAGTAATGCTAGTCTATTATGTGCAAAATAGCAAGGTATGCTGATTTTCTACACTACACCAACAAAAATTTGAGAACAAAGTCATCCCATTGAGAGCTATGACTAAATATTTATAGACAAGCACCGAAGTTTGTAAAACCTACCGCCCATTTCAACAACGATAATTAGACTTCAACTTACTTATGAAATGATATTCCAGGTTCTTCCCTCTCTTGCCTATTTGTGCAACCGTATGCAACAGAAGATGGCATTATAAAACACTTATACACATTACAAAATTAAATAATCACAGCATCTAACACAATGTGAAAATCGCATTTGTTTGAATCGCAATATCGCCGCTGCCGCCACTGCGCATGAGCGAGAGTTTAGAGCCTGCTTCACAGATTTAACGTCACTTCTCCTCCATATATTTCCTTCCTCCATGGTGCGCGATGCGTACAGCCGGGGCGTTCAACGCGAGTAAGAGTGCAGTCCTTGCATACCTGTACTGCGCGGGGCTCAGCGGATGTCTGAATTGGCACGTCGAGAGGTGGGGGAGACTCGCCAACCGCGACATCCAGTGCGGTCATTGTACAGGGCGTTCGCCGGGAAACGCAACCCACTGTTAGCGCTACAAGGAAGAAACTGCTCCCGGCGAGCGAGCGGTCAGTTTCCGGCATTGTTCGACCGTCGGCCGCGGACTATTTCATAATAATTACGCTTCATAAACTTCATAAACTTGTGTGCTAAGCATTTAAATGTGACGTAATTCATTAGCTTACCTTATAAAAGATGCTGGAAGTGTTGACCCTCTTGTGTAATGCACATTTCACATCTTCTGAACATATTTCGAGACACACGATGCCCTAACTGACTTAATGATTTTTTGGGTGACTGTTCTAGTCGAAAAGCGATATCGTCAATTTTCTCCTCTGTGAGAATACGGTTCACCGACAGTCTCTTTTTGTTAAAAAATGAACCCGTTTCTCTTACTTTTTTAACCAGACGCAGAATTGTTGATTTAGCTGGCAGTAAAGCGCCAGGAAATTCGCGACGAAATTTACTGCGACACTTTTTAAACGACTTCTTCTTCATATATGTATCGTAGAGAAATATTCTTTGTTGCAAACTGTAACGTACCATAATTTTACTCACACTCAAACACGGTACAGATTAATAAGAGTATGAAGCCCCAAACCAGCCAAACCGCAAAGAAATGTTTATTCACAACACTGATTAATAAGAGACTGAAGTCACAAACTATCTACAATGCAAAGAAACCGTTCTTAACAATGTAAGGGTCACTGCACTGCACTGTTGGGGCAGCGGAGGTGTTAAACAGTTAGGTGATTCACGGTGCCGTGTGGCGGGAGTTGCTGGCCCCACTGACAGAGCAAGTTGCCGACGGCAACAGACTGGGAGGGTAGCGTTTTCCGGCGAACGCCCTGTAGAATCGTGTGTGTCAGTGTTTGGTGGTGAAGTTACCATTATGATAGGTTGGATGGTGAATGGGAACCTGTGCTGCTAAGTGACCAGAGAAAAATCGGGTAAATATCCTACATAAACAAAAAGCCTGAATTGTACTTCGATTTTGAGTGAACTGAATATGCTCTGGCAGGTCTCCCAGCAAAGATAGAAAGATACTCAATGTTCTAACAGTTCATCCTAGCTAAACAATTATATGACGCCCTTTTTTTAAAATTGCAATCGTGAATGTAATGTTTTCATTATTATTTCATAAAAGTCATTTTTTTCCAAATAAATGATAAATTGTGAAACAGTAAACTTTTGATGTTTGTAAATGCAAAGAAATCCCAGCAATGTGATTGATTACAAAATCATAAGTAATTCAGTTATCAAAATTAATAGTAATTGTTTCACCTCCAATGATAAATATTTTTCGTCGTTTTTTAATGAATATTTCAACTATAGCAGCTACAATTTTGATGGAGGTAAATTTATTAACAGCATCTTAATTAGAACTAAATGAGCTGCAGCTTACATTTATTTGTGATGAGATGGTCCTATTCGAACATACCACTCCGTTTAATTTAATTGCGATGGAGCGCACGCTCCGATTGCTATTTCCTTACACATCAATTTTTCATATTTCCTGTACCCACCTACTTTTTGTCCTCTACAAATTTCAACTTTAAATTCTTTCAATGTTTTTAGTAAATTATTCATCAGTTCTCTTGGTAACTTATTCCAATACCTGACCCCTGACCTACGATAGCAAATCTTCCCACACTCTTGTGCCTAAAATCGAGTGCCAGCTTATGGTAATCTCTTCCCTTCCATGCGTTACTCCTAATTCTTCCACCAATATCTTTCCACACCTCATGCACCAATATGTGCCTTGTAAACTCCCATGACCCTCATGATCCTCCTCTTGTATTCTAGTGAATCCCATTCCAGATCTTTTTTCATATCGGTTACTGATTATGTTCTGCAATAATTTCCAGAGACAAATCTAGCAGCCCTTCTTTGCACCCCCTCTAATTCATGTATTTGATACCCAAAATGTGGGCCCCATTCTACACTACCATATTCAAGCAATGGTCTGATCAAAGTTTTGTAACTCAATTCCTTTACTTCTCTAATACATCCCCTCATCACCGTTTCCAACAAATGCAGGATTTTGAAATCTTTTCCTGCTACCTGTCCAATGTGTCCTGCCCATTTGAGCTTGTCATCAAATGTTATGCCAACAAGCAATTCTTTCCCCACCTTAATCATAATTAACCTTTAGTTTAAAAAAAAAAAAAAAAAAAATGTGTACATAATAAGCCGACAGTTTTTTTACATTTATCTTCATCCCACATTTACCAGCCCAGCTAAATATCCTGTCCATATCACTCTGCAGCTGTTCACAGTCTTTTGATCCCATTATCTCAACTGCAAACAACCTAACTTCTAATAGTAAACCATCAACACAATCATTCATTAGAATAATGAACAGCAATGATTCCAATACACTAACCTGTGGCACTTCCATTTTCACTTCCACTTCTTTTGACACTGCATTTCCTACCCTAACTTTTTGCTTTCTACCTTTTAAGAATTCTTCTACTCAGTGAATCACTTTTTTCATTTTTTTCCAATGCTTTTAACTTATTTACCACCATTTTATGGCTCACTCAATCCAAGGCCTTTGAAAGATCTCGTGCTATGCTATGAATCTGAGTTCCCTTATACATTTCATATGAAATATCTTGCATATATCCTACGAGATTCGCATGAATATCCTTGTCTAAAGCCATGTTGCAGACAAGAAAAGCATTTACGCTCCTCACATATATTTCTGATGTGGTTGCATGTCAATCTCCCCATTAATTTACCTACCACTGATGTCAAACTTATTAGCCTATAATTTTCGACACTGCCACCCCCTCCTTTATGTACTGGTACTGGTACTGCTATCGCACTTTTCCAGTCCTTTCGTAAGCAGCAAGTATCCAGACTCAATTTAAATAATATTTCAAGATAAGGTACAATCTCAGATCCTGTGTTGTTCCCATTAGGGTGATTCGTCGGGAGCTGATCTGGTGATTGTTGCCAGCTAAGTATCCACACTAAATAGAGGAAAGTTCACACACTGTGCCTACAGAGATTTTAGTGTCTTCATATTCTAATGTTTTTGCTGTTCATATCTGTCTTATAAATCTTTAATCCTGTCTAAAACTCTTGAATTTTCGTCTTGTAACAATAATTCACTCAATAATTCAATTTCAAACTATCCAACTAGCACCCATCCACAAAATCTGCTTCCTGGTCAGAGCATGTAGACAAACTCAACCTATACTTACAGCTATTATCGCATTGCGTCCCTTTTCTGGCTGATTCACATTCCAGGTGATAAGAATGTTTACAAGGACGACACTGACTGCCATTTTTAACACTTTTTGTGAGATACATCCGATTCCACCATCATGACACCAAAGTTTTTTTGGGAGAAAATAAGTCATTTAACACGTGTCGAAGTCTTAATTTATGCGATAAATCCGCTCCCTAGTTGAGGACATTTCAGAGATGTGAATCTATTGGAAGTTACGTTAACTCATACCAAAAATTCCGCATCTTCTGTAATGTGAAGAAATAGCTCACACTCAAAGAAGACTGAAGAGTACTTAACAAAGTTGTTGTTGTTGTTGTTGTTGTTGTTGTTGTTGTTGTTGTTGTTGTTGTTGCTTTAGGGCGCATCGACGACGGGGTCATTAGCGCCCTATACTTAACAAAAATTATGCAACTATTCAATGGTTTTATTTGTTGTTTGTGTGTTCGGGTAGTTCATTTGTTTATTCCAGAATGTGTTTCTCTGCTTCGTTCTCAAGTTCTTATTTAAGTGTAGAGAATCCAGCTGCTTAGGTTGGTCAGGTAGCCGAATGGTTTAAGGAATTATGTTAGCAAGCGAAGGGTCCTGAGATGATCTGTGCTTTGGAATAATTTTTTTGTGAATTTTCTTTTCTATCCACTTGCAGTTAGTTGCATTTCAATTTATCCTTTCTTTTTTTTTTTTTTTTGCTTATGGATTTATGGCTCACTGAAGTTGATATCATTAGTGGTGGAGAAAGACTGGGGGAAAGGAAAAGGAAGGAATTCGGCCATGGCCTTTTGAAGGAATTATTCTGGTATTCACCTAAGTAATGTGGGGAAACCATGGAATGCTCAAATCTGGATGGCCAGACAGGGATTCGAAGCTGCGTCCTCCAGAATATGAGGCCAGAGCATTACCAGTCACCCTCTACACTTGATTTGCAACATTATATATTTTGGTGTAAAGACTTAACAGGAACTAATATTTGAGTTGACCAATTCATGTATAGAATTAGCCAGGTTAAGAATAACATTGTTATAAGATTCTGTTGTGAAAGTTAGCGATACTTTATTAGATCAAAAGTATTGAAGATTGATAAAAACTTCTCGGGTTTCAAGCCGCATCAGAATTGAGCCGTCTGGCGACGTTTCGGAAGCTTGCACTGCTTCCATTGTCAAGCCCCCGCTTAACATTACTGAAGTCTGCCGCACGGTAGTCTATTATATAGTCGCCAGACGGCTCAATTCTGACGCGGCTTGAAACCCGAGAAGTTTTTATCAAGCATTGCCGCCGCGAAAACGTACATAAGTATTGAAGATATTTGCATTTGATATAAAATGAGTTGGGTTCAAGTATGTTTACGATCGTCCCTTGTAATGAAGAAAGTTTCATTGTGTGTAATCAATTATCCAAGGTTAATATTGCTTTAATGGGTAGTAACTTATGGTAAAAACATGCAGAGACAGTGATGGAGGAGATGATTGATGCAGTTTCGATGAAGGTAGATGTCAGTCGATGGATCAAAGCATGCCCCACAGATCGAGCTAAGATGAAGGTAGCTGTCGCGGTCAGTGCTGAGGTACAGCTGCTAGCTGTAATCAGTGCTTTGCAAACCTTTGAAGGTGCCACACATTGCACATTGTTTAGATATTATGTTTATCTCAAGTATAATTTAGTTTACACAGATTGCAATGATTCATGGAAGTGAAAACGATAGTGATGATGGGCTATCAGTAGTCACAAAGTTGTGGCTACTTTCTGCGGCTAGTAACAGATCAGTTCAAACCCAATAAATAAACTACTTGGTGAATATCACCATTTATGTAAGGAGCTGAAAAATAGCTCAGACAGATTCCATGCATACCTAGGAATGATGTTAGAAACTTTTTAATTCCTGGAAAAATTGGAGAAGTCAAATTTTATAATGGTTAGCACACCAATCCAATACATACTGAGAAAAATCTGTCTCAATGATAATTACTGTAAATAAAGTAGTACCATTTACTTTGGATTGTCATCCATACTCTATTATTTTCATAGATTATAGAGTATGCCCATTTGAAATAGAGTACATTTAAAAATACTCCTTTAGTCAACACATTCTCACCTCACTGGTTGTTCAGAAATAGTGTCTAAATGAAATCTGTCTGGCAATTAGCTGCATTTGATTGAATAGGCTGTGTGCAAGGGACAGGTAACAATGCCTTCTTCTGTCTTTAGATTAGTCGGTCATATTTGGATGCAGTATTGAGTACATAACTTAACCATCACACATTTAATATGAACATTTTGTGCCCCTTCTGCATTCACTGAGAAAGTAGATTCTCTCCCCCCCCCCCCCCCCTCTATCATGGATGCAATCTGGAGAGATGAAAGAAAAATCTTCACTCAACAAAGTATGGACTGCTCATATGTTAATTCACATATAGACAGATGTTGTGAAAGTGTTTGGAAAGAATAAACATTTGTTAAATGTCTTAAAAAAAATTTAAAAATGTGTTCTTAAAAAAAATCTCTTTCTATACAGCGTACTCTATTTTTGCCATCCCACAACTCAATTGTGCCCTTATTGTTACACAGGTTAAATTTTCCAATCCAAAATCAGAATTTTCCATATAAAATTTAGTCAATTTATTTTAAAGAATCATTAATACAAGAAATAAATGTTTATATTATTGAAATTTATAATTGTTCTCTGGTTGAACTGTCCGTCTGATATTCCATGGTTGATGGCCATATGTACAGAGCTGATACAGTATCCTGTATTTGACACTGTTGATATTGTAGAGTAGAACATGTATTTTCTTGTATTACTTGATGAATAGTATTTGAACCAGTACCTGCAGGATAACCCATGTCAAACAACAGTTGTACTTCCAGACAAAATAAAAACTTATCTGCATTTCAGCTGTTTAATGTGATGCAGTATTGAGTTCGAAAACCTGATATTTTCATCGTTGAGGCTTGTATCCGATTCTTTATTTTTTCTCCAGTTGAGCCTCTTTCTCAGGGCTAAGCAGTTGTCACCAAAGTGCTGGTTGTGATGTTAAATGCCTCCTGTAACCTGTGCTTGCAGTAACTTCTTGTGAAGAAATAGTCCTAAATATATCTTGCCAAGAGGATGAAGATGCCTGGACACCATAATCGGGATACTTAGTAGACCGTTCTACTTAAGGATTAGAAATATGTTCTGTAAAGGAACAGAATTCTCTGTAGAATCTGAATTGTAAGTCGATGTGACTGAGATTTGTATCGCTAGAGATATTGCTATTTGATTATCTAGGTAAGAACTGGTGTTTCAAAAAAAGCAATAAGGTGAAATATGGCCAGTTGTCTGGCAAATCCTCTCCTTATCAGATTCATTTTTTGAAGTGTTTGTCAAATTCCTGTCTTAAATTTTTCCATTTTTGCTTAACTATTTTTTTCTGTAACAAAGAAAAAATCTAGTATTTATTGTAATTGCTTTTCATGTTTGATGAAGGCTGATTATTATTACTATAATATGATAATAGTCCGATCTTCTTCTAGACAGTGAAGGTAGTGTCAAGGTAACCTAAAATTTTGTTACTTCAAAATAAATTTGTTTAGAGAGCATCAAGTTCACCTCAATAACATTGCAGATCAGGTTTAAAGTTGTTTGCTTAAGTATTTCAAGTGATATTTCAGAATAAACAGTTATACAAAGTCAGAACTAGGAACTGAAATCCAGCAAAGTGGGATTCTGAACAAAATTAAGCAGATACCCAAAATGGGGTGAAAACGTATGTCATTCTGTGTGTGTTGCTGACTTATCGTTTTTTTCGGCCCCACTCGGTCTCTGTCGGATGTATTGCACCGTTTGTCTGTACTCTGGCAGTTGGCATTTGACTCGTGTTAACAAAAAGTTTGTTTTTCTCAACCTTCGTTATTCTTAAGTAAATAGATCCACTTTTACGTTTTCATTAAAACTTGCATTTGTTTCTATAATTTGAGTTATGTTACGTATTTAGTACGATTTTCTAACTGTTTATTAAATATTTTTTATGTGTCGCACACGTTATTTGAACTAAACAGTTAAAGATTTTTATTCACGGTTTCATTATTCTCATTCTCTGTATTTGTATTTGCAAAAAAAGCAATTGAGACAACTTCATGTATTTGCGGCTGAAAATTTGATTATTCGTTGATACAAAACTAATGTTATCGTAATATCAGCGATTTCATGGAGGAAGGAATATATGGAGACAAGGTAATGCTAAATCCGTGAAACCTCGTGAAAAAACTGCGTTTGCACGGCGGACATCGTAGAAGTACCAAAACATTGGGCTGTTTGCACTGTGTCAGCTGCTGACAATATTTCATTTTCTAATATTCTGTATTTGTCTATAATGCCAAGTTGTGCTGCATATGGTTGCACAAACAGACAAGATAGGAAACAACCTGGAATAGCGTTACATAAGTAAGTCACATTGTAATTATCGTTCTTGGAGTATCTGACTGGTAATGGCAACATTAGGGCCATTCGCTATAAATTTATTCATTGCTCTCAATAGGATCATATCGTTCTCAAATTTTTATTGGTGTAGTGTAGACAATCAGCATATGTTACTATTTTGCACCTGAAAAGCTAGGCTTATTGTAGACAAGTGTTGAAAATTTAATTTAAGTGGGTCATGTTTACATCACGACACAGTGAATACGGTATTCTGCATGCTTTACTCACGTATAAGTGTACACTTAAAGTGTACGATGAAATTAATTGTAATAATTTATGCTGTGCGAACTACTAAACGTGATGAAATAAACTTTGTTGTACGAAATGTAGTTTGCGATGCATTTCTTGTGTTTAGATGTGTCTACATAGTTTGATTTTGTAGCGGCAATATTAATGGAAATGTTGGCAGGTTGAAATGCGGTGTGTACTAGAAGAGAACAAACAATTTATTTATTGTTAGCTTCTGATTTATGAATGCACTGATTTTTCTAGCAAAATTATATAGGCCACTAACAGTACAACATCTTCTAAGGAAGCTCAGAAACTATGAGGTTTTTTGAAGTGTTTATTTTTTTTTAAGTTCTAAACATTGAGTTATGCTATTTTTAAAATTTCAGATATGACTTGTATCTGTTCGTAAATATGTCTACAATTATTTTTCTAGATTTAGAAAATTTCTTATCAATTACTGAAATGGAATGTGAAAATATAACCTATTTGAACATGAACTAAAATTTAAGGACTGTAGAAATAAACAGTTTCTTATTCAAGTTAAACAGAATTACCTGCTGTATAGCCAATACGTAGAATATTTTTTCTTTGATACAGGTTTCCAAAGAATGAAGATCAGCGATCCAAATGGATCAAGGCTTGTAAGAGACAAAATTGGACCCCAACTAATTATAGTTACTTATGCACAGCTCATTTTTCAGAAGATCATGTGGTTAGAACATCATTGTCATCAATAAGATTGAGAGAAAATGCAGTACCACATATTTTTCCTGCATATCCATCATATATGAGAGATAGTGTAAGTTACTAGTAAACTATTTAAAACAATGATATATGCATTACAACAGTGCTGCAACAGGTTCTCTGTGGTGCCATAAATTGACAGCTAACCTGTGAGAGTAAAATTAATTTTCTTGACTGTAAATGAGGAGCACCAGAGTATTATGTCCACATTTTTTGATAGTAACCCGACGGTACTCTGTCTCACAGTGTATACCGCAAACCCACCCATACTGAACGCTACTTGGGTGCAACCAGCTTCCATTACCCATCACAACGCAACTCCGTACTGGCCGCACTGGTACACAGGGCGAGGGCAATCTCCGATCGTGAGAGCCTGCCGGAAGAAATGAGACACCTCAAGACCGTCTTCGAACAGAATGGTTACTCTCGATGGCAGATAGAGCGGGCCTTTACCCAGAAGCCACCAAGACCACCGTCAGAGCAAGAAGAGCCACCAAAAAATCTTGCTTTTCTCCCATATGCCGCGAACACGTCGAGAAAGATTGGGAGACTTCTGGCGCGGCACGGGATTAAAAGTATCTTCCGAACTTCCGCCAAGATACGAGATATGCTGCAGTCTGTAAAAGATGATGTGGGCCTAAGAACAACGGGAATTTATTCCATACTGTGCGAATGCGGTAAGGTGTATATCGGCCAGACCACCAGAATGATCCAAGAGCGCCTCACCGAGCACAGACGAAACCTAAGGCTGATGCAACTTGAAAAGTCTGCAATTGCTGAGCACGCCTTCGACAAGGAGCATAGAATCGAGTTCAACAATAGTGTTGGCCAGGGCCTCCTTCTGGGAGTCAGTCATAAGTGAGGCACTAGAAATCAGGCTTAATGACTACATTAACCGGGATGGCGGGCTCCATCTGAGTGAAGCCTGGAATCCTATTATTAGGGACCTCCGACGGGAGCGAGGCGGATCGGCACAGCGCGGCGTGGAGGGAGCAAATGGCGCCGGTCGGGTGCCGCAGTGGACCGCACAATGAGTTTGCACTCACGTCCAATCAGAGCGGGCCCACCAGTACCACGGACTGCCAGCACTCCTGGGTGGGGAGGCACAGACGGCACTAGTCGAGCGCCTTAGCGGACCGCATATGAAGACACCGCTTCCGGCCAATCAGAGCGGGTCTTCCACCACGCCGATGCAATACAAGGAGGTTCGATGGGAGGGGGCGCCGCAACTGACCGCGTTTGGAGCTGCCACTTCCGACCAACCAACGGGTCGGCCATTCCGACCAATCAGAGCGGATCCTCTACCTCGCCGACAGGTATATAAGGAGGTCCATCTGGGAGGCTAAGCCAGTCCACGTGGTGACTGCCAGCTTTTTTCAGCCTATAGACACCGGACACCTGATGAAGACAGCCGAGCTGGTTGTCGAAACGTTGTGTTTCCAAAACACCATCCGGCTGCACACCCGTGAAGACTACATTGCTTCAGTACACCGGGAAAGTCTCCACGCACACATCAGTATTTTATAACTTTTACACCATTACAATTCTATAAGTGGATAGTACTTAGAATCTCCCTGTATAATATTTAAACATCCTGAAGTTAAAAGAAAAAAATATATATTTATATTATCCACAACAGAGAGAATTAAGAATCCTTGTAACAGAAAATTCCTCACCAGCCTGTACTAAACTAGTATGTTTCAAAATTTTCAGGTAGAAACTAAGAGAAAACTTCCGAAGGAGCATGTTTCTGATACTTCAAAGTCAGTCACTGCAAGAGTACGTAGTGTGTCTGTAACTAATGGTGATCCAAACACTGCAGAAGAACCACCTCTTTGTATCAACCTGTCCACCATGGAACATAGCGATGTACTTCTGGGACCCAGTCTGCTCTCAACTGAACCTGGTTCTCTTTCAAAATCAATCGAAGGGGACATTCAAAAACAACTGTTGATACTTCTACATCACCAATAAAGTGTATAACAAATGATGTGCAATCCTTAAAAAGAAATGTAGAATGTTATGAAGAAGTGATTAGAAGCAATAGGAAGAAAATAAGAATACTCCGTCTACAGAATCGCAGGTATAAGAGACGAATAGAAAAATTGTCAAGTATGTTTCAGGAACTGAAAGATAAGCAGTTGTGCACAATCGATTCTCTTGATATCTTATCTAAGGCATCTGGTGTGAATGAGGAGTTTCTGAAAAGACAGTTGAATAAAGTTGTGGGAAATAGACTACCAAAGACATATTCCTCCAAACTACATACATTCGCACTAACGCTTTATTTTTATTCACCAAGGGCTTACAACTATGTAAGGGATACATTTGATACATGCCTTCCTCATCCTCGTACTATTTCTTGCTGGTACAGACGAATAGATGCAGAACCTGGATTCACTGATGAATGTTTCAAATTGTTAGCACAGAAAGTACAGGCAAATCCAAATTTAGTGTTCTCATTAGTGTACGATGAAATGTCTATCAAGAAGCATGTGGAATTTGATGGAAAAAGTTTCCATGGCTTTGTTGAAATTGGAGCTGAAATAGATGATGACTCATTACCTGTAGCAAAGGAAGCTTTCATTTTTATTGTATTTTGTATCATTGAAAATTGGAAACTTCCAATAGGATACTTCCTACTGGATGGTATTACATCTGCAGAAAAAGCAAATTTGATCACTCAGTGTCTGAGGATGCTTCACAATGAGAAGGTAAATGTTGTATCAGTGACTTTTGATGGACTTGCATCAAATGTATGTGCCTTAACTCAATTAGGTTGCAGCTTCTCACCTGATAATCTCATAAGTAAGTTTCCACACCCAGAAAATCCTGAATTATTTATTTCTGTTCTTTTGGATCCATGTCATATGTTAAAATGTGTTCGTAATACACTTGGTGAAAAAGGTAGTATGGTGGATGGCAGAAACAATTCATCAAGTGGAAATACATTAAATATCTTCATTAACATCAAGAAAGTGAGGGTCTTTGCCTAGCAAATAAACTGACGGATGTACATGTGAAGTACTACAAGCAGAAGATGAAAGTGAAGCTTGCATCACAGACATTGAGCAAGTCGGTCGCAGATGCTTTGCATTTTTGCCAAGATTTTATGAAAGATCCCAAATTTCAAGGCTGCGAACCAACCATTAAATTTATTACAATGTTCAATGATCTGTTTGATATCATGAACTCAAAGCACACAAAACAACTTGGATTCAAGAAAGCAATATCTGAGTGTAATTATGAAGCAGTGATACAAAGATTGACTGAAATAGAAAACCGAGCGTGGTGGTGTAACGGCTAGGGTTCTGGCCTCGCATTCGGGAGGACGGCGGTCCGAATCCCCATCCGGGCATCCAGATTTGGGTTTTCCATGGTTTCCCAAATCACTCCAGGCAAATGCCGGGATGCTTCCTTCAAAACGCCATGGCCAAATTCCTTCCCATTCCTTGCCCCCCTATCCTTTCCTGTCCAGTAAGCAGTTTAAAAAAAATGAAATAGAAAATTATATATGTAATTTGAAAGTGTCCCGAAATGGCGAAAGAATAGTTGAAAGCAGTAGGCGCACTGGATTCTTAGTTTTTCTGATTGCTGTTCATAGTTTGAAGTATTTGTTTAATTCTTTAGTTATTGATCAAAAAAATCTTAAAATATATATCAGCATATAAATTTAGTCAGGATCACATTGAAATATTTTTTTCAATGTATCAGATCATTGGGGGGGGGGGGGGGGGTTCAAATAATCCCATTGCCAGACAATTTAAAGCAGCTTATAAAAAACTGCTCTTGAAGTGTGAAGTGAAATGTGCAAACACTGGTAATTGTATATCCCTGGAACAATTATTAATCCTGGCATTGTCGCATGTGACAGTTGCACCAAAACAAATGATAAATTTTACATCAAGGAACCATCGAATTATTGAAGAGGAAAAAGAATTACAGTTTCTTCCCAATTTCGACCACGATTATTTGTTTGATACAGGTAAACTGACTGTTTTAATGCATCATATTGTTTATTATATTGCAGGTTTTGTGGTACACAAACTCTTAAAAACATTAACATGTGAAGATTGTGTCAGTGTACTGTGTTCCCCATTTCACTTATTTCAGAGATCTCTCATAACGTACAAAACAAGGGATGGTCTTATTCATCCATCACTTGATGTATGTAACATTTGCAAAACAAGTGAAAAAGTGTTTCAAAGAAATGTGCATTCAAATGTTTGTTTATTTCTTAAAAAGGAATTAAACATTTTGAAAATGGAAACACAAGTTGTTCAAATGTTAATGGGCGAAAATCAGTTCAGTCAGCTTAATGAACATTCTCTCTAACAAGATGTGTTATCTAATCACACAGCCCTACTTATTAGGACAATTGTAAAACATTATTTGTTAGTTAGATTTAGATACTGGGGGAAGAATATTGCTAAAAAAAAGAGACACAATTAGAAACACATTCACCAAATTCATATTGTTCAAAGGCCAATAAATTCTTTATTTATGAAGTCCATTTTTATTTCTGCATGAACCTGTTTCCAAATAAATAAATATAAATTATTCAAAAAGAGATGACAGTGCTCATATTTGATGAGTTATAAATAACAAAGCCTACAGAAATTGAGTATTACTGCTTCTTTTTTATAAAATTAATGTTTAGTTTCTTTGGAGCAAGTGCTACAGTGGTAATTAATTCCCCTACTCATCAAGTTCCCTCTACTTATTATTTTAAAAATTTAACATGTATGAATTTACATTTAAATTCCTACGGTGTTTTTGTTCATTTATCCACAAAAGAAAATTTTCAAAAATGTAGGTTCCAAATTATACTACTATATTCAAGTAAGTATATTTTTTTTAACCCAGTTCCTTACCTTACCTTACCTTCTCTGTTACATCCTCTCATCATCCCTTCCAAGAAATGAAGCAGTTTGTGACCTTTTCCTAACACCTGCCCAATGTGTTCTGGCCAGTTGAGTCTATTATCAAACATTATGTCAAGGAATTTACAATTCAAACTTCAACAAGCAATTGAAGCACAAATGATAAGTTTGAATCATAAATACATGTTGAATCAAATGTCTAGAGCGTATAATTTTTTATTCAATCCATGAGGCTACTAGGGATTAATTTGTTATTTTCAAAATAATATGATATCCCTTAGATTTTTTTTACTACTATTACTACCAGTATCAAGCACACCAGAGTAGTTTCAGGGCAAGTTTACATTGCAATACAATGATTTTTTTATTGCACGTGTGTTAGTTCAATTGCTGTTTATACTGAAGATATACGTTGAAATTAGTTGTGATAATTTATGCCACGTGAACTAGGGATCCTGATATTGCCAACGTTGCTGTAGCTAGAACTGTAGTTTAAATTGAATCGTGTGTTGAGGTGGACAGTACTATTATGGCCCTGGTGATGCTATTTGATGATTGATTTTCATGTAAATTGGTGAAACTAATCAATTTTTTGATATCTCCCTTAGCTCTCTAGATGTAAACTATCAAAAATTAGTTACAGGTATAGTTCCTTGTGCCTTTGGTGACATTTTTATTCTGGTCAGCAAAATTATCTTTTGGTCCAGTCTGCATCATAACCGGCAGTTCTATCATTACTGTGGCGCCACAATCTGATGATGAATTCTTATAGAACTCAACGAAACAAATCGAAAATAAAGAATAAAAATTTTTGATATCTCGCTTAGTTTTCGAGATCTAGCATGTTAAAAATCAGTTATAGATATACCGATAGTTCCTTGTAATTTTGGTTACTTTATTTTTGTTTCAGGCTGTATTTCAACCTAACAACAATCACTAGGAAGAAAATAAAACACCTATATTACATTTCCACAGTGTAGATATGATGATTTCGGTGATTTTTTTTTCTGGTCCAGGCCTGATCTCACCCTGACCTCATATTTGGGGTACAATATCTCGAGAACTAAGCGAAATATCAAAATAATTTATTCTTTATTTTCGATTTGTCTCGTTAAGCTGCGTATGAATTCATCATCAAATTTGGATATGGCGAAAGTTTTCTTCTGGTCCAGGCCGTATATCAACCTAACCATGTCAATTTTGTGGTACAATATCTTAAGAACTAAGCGAAATATCAAAATAATTTATTCTTTATTTTCGATTTGTCTCGTTAAGTTGCGTATGAATTCATCATCAAATTTGGATATGGCGACAGTTTTCTTCTGGTCCATGCCGCATATCAACCTAACCACGTCAATTTTGAGGTACAATATCTCAAAAACTAAGCGAGATATCAAAAAATTTTATTCTTTATTTTCGATTTGTATCGTCGTGTTACATAATAATCCATCAACAAATTGCGGTGCCACGGTTGTCTTATGATTCCCTTGAGGTTTTTGTGCCTATTCCCCGTGTTTCTTCGGCCAAGCAATATGGCGGCCTCCCCACCCCACTTCTCTCTACCCGGTTTCACTCCAGTACGTGGTGAAGGTCCCTTGCGTCGTCTCCATATATTCCTTCCTCCATGATTTATTTAGCAACTATCAAAAGGCAGTTGTGTATCCTCTGACTTATTGTTTTGGCTGCCGCTTCAATGTGTTTGAAACACATGCTCTTTGATAAAAGCAGCCTGCTTACATGTGCCGCTCTGGCTTTCGATTAATCCCTATTGGGATGATTTAGTCAATCGCCACAATAGGCCTACATTATTTGAGTGAACAGCATGTGTCCTTTTAACTCCTTGTTATTATTTCGACTATAGGCAAAAATAAGTTATAATGAAGTCTTCACAGCAGTACCGCCGAATCTTGTTGTAAAAATACCATACTTCGATGACTGCCACTTCACTGCAATCATTCGCCGAGAAAGTCTCCTTTCTTACATAAAAAATTAATTTCCATTCTAAAAAAGTCATTACTCCACTTAAAGTAAAACTGAAATACTTGACAGTTTACGTCCTGATGAGTAGTTTCTTTTAATAACACTGAATCAACTATAAAATCAATCAAGGAATCAGGAGACATAATAATGGATCCCACAAAAACAATTCTTGTAAAAATAGGTAAGTCTCGTGCTTGTGAAGTGACAAAAAGTTATGAGATTTTGTTCTGAGCCAAGTCTACATAGAGTATATTCACTTCACTTTGTGAAATAGAATGCTTTCTCTCGGTATTATGGAACGTATATTCAGAATATTATTACTTATTTAAAAATTGGTTTAGATTTAAAAATAAAAATATAAAACCTCCAAATAGACTTATGACATGCTAAAAAATTTAATGTATTTTTGTCAATTAAAATATTGTTAACTGTTAATTTTTATCATTTAACATTAAAATTGATTTATTCATTAATTTAATTAACAGGCATTTATTATTTAATTTATTAAGGCTTTAAATAACTGTTTTAAATAAATGCCAATCACACTGGATCCAGCGGGATTGGTGTAAATCCCATGGGATGACAATCCTTAGTCAGGACGTAGTATCAACATTTTCATATAATGGGATTCAAATTATTTCATAAAAGAAAACGTTACATTTATTTTAAGATCTACTTTAGACCATAACTAGTAAAATGAGATTAGTAAACTAGAAGGTAGGAATTTTCCCTGAAGAGATACGAGACTTTAAAATATGAAACTAGCATGAAAATTCTATGTCATAACAACAAATTTAAAACTCTAGAATCCAAAATCTTGGTGATAGGAAACAGTTTATAGCTTAAATGAAGCGTGACTGTGGCTTACATACCATATTAAATTTTGAGAATGGTAGCTGAAATTTAAAGGATATTTTGGGAAGATTTTGAAAATTGGGTCTCTTAATAGGTTTTGAGAGAAAACAAATTTGAGGGTATTATGTTTAAATGAAAGAGGAATTTATTCCAGACGTGACACTTTAATTGGTTTTTTAATTTATACATTAGTTTGGCAGATATCCGAAAAAAAAATAATAATTGAGATCCATCCGGTGATGGCGATTGCCGGTAGAAACTTGTTCAGAATTCAAACTATAAGAGGGAGAGAGTGAAATTGTAAAATGATGGAAAAGCTATCAAAGAACTGTTATTACAGTTTAATAGTGATATCATCTTCCGGAAGAGTTAACGTAGAATCGTTTAAAGCAATTTTCATAATCACAACTCTAGGAAATATCTACGATTCGAATTCACATTTTTTGCTCACCCAGTTTAGAAGTAATAACAGAGTTGATTTCGGTATCAAATGAAAGAGGAGCAAAAATAAATCAACTTAAAGGTTATTTCAACTTCGTTGTTTTAAAACTTTGAGAAACATTCTTGAAATTAAAAAAAAAAAAAAAAAAAAAAAAAAAATGGCAGAACGTGGATAGATACAAGAATTTTCATTAGGATACATTTTATCGTTTATGAAACAAGCTACCTACTGTAAAACTTTTAAGTTGTTTGGAATAGTTTGGATGATTTCATGAGAATTGGAATTCTTCTAGGTTCTCATGGCTCTGCTATAAGTAAGGATGGGGAAAGGGGTGGGGGGAGGGGGGGGGGGTTGAGACTTCTCATGGCATCAGTAAAAGTCGGGTGAGCAGGCACGTTGTTGGTCGAGACAGTGTTTGGAGCATTCGTAGTCTGGATTCAACAAGCGATACCATGATGGAGTGCCCTCCGGTGGCCATTTTAGAAAATCTTCAGCTTACGTGTGTAATACTTGCAACCTTCATGTAACTGTAAACAGTTAAGGGTTCTGAAGGTTGGCCAGATTCTAATCATTTTACAGTACTTGCAATCTATTAACTTGGTGAAGAATTCTGATGCCTAAAGTATTTGTTCTATGAACTTGTCAATTTTTTCTGAAGAGTACAGTTATGATTTAGTTATTCAAATGCAAGTGACTTTGATTTCAACATACCTTTCCTGATTGAGGTTATCCAATTTGTTGGTGACCAATTAGCAACAAGAACAATACTAACATCCAAAGTCTACACAGCAAGGTTATAGTTTAGGCGAAGCGTTTACACATAAACCCAGTGAACGTTCTGTTCTGACAGTAGTTACAGTATTTTTATGACTTTTTATTTCTATGGATGGAACTCCTATCATTCCACAATATCTGTTTATATTTTCAGATACCTGGCAGCAATTTCCAAACCCTAGTTTTTTCCTTTTGTACAATAGTAAGTAAAGTTATCAGAGATGTTTCTTCATTACTTGGGGATGCATTTCAACCTATTCATATGCCCTACCCTTCAGCTTCACACTTCAAATTGTTGAACAATAATCGAAGACTTGGAACTTCCCAAAATGCATTAGCACTGGACAGAAAACATGTAAAAATTAAGTGTCCACCACAATGTTTTTAACTACAGTTTTTTTCTGTTGTATTACAAGATGTAGCTGATCATTATAAATTTACATGCGTTGATGTATGGGGGTATGGGAAGCAAAGTGATGGTGGAACATTCAAGCTTCTTCTCTTGTTCTGTTATTAGAGGATAAAGTTTATATTCCTTATGCTACATACTTGCCAAATACAACTGTAAAGTTCACGTTTTTATTGCTGATGACGGATATCCGATAAAAGAAAACTTTATGAGACCATTCCCTCGTGCCAGGAAGACGAATGTGAATTTAGCATACACATTAATACAAGCTGCTTGCATTTTGCACAGTATAATAATTTATAAGGAGGGCTCCTGTACAGATTTTTGAGAACTTTCTTATATTCCATTAAGATTCAATCTGAGATCTGCACATTCACATAACCTGCGAGAAACTAGTTTGCATTGGGGCAAGACGCAAAACCTTCTATCTCAACTGTGACAGCGATCTTGCCTAGGATAATGTCCAGCTCTTGCTTTGCTGTATTAAATTGGTCATCACTTAGCTTAATAAAACCCCAAACTAAGGAAAGGGTATTTGATAATAATGTTCACAAGTCTACTGCTGGTATAGTCTTCAAAGTTTAGCAAAGTCAAAACTGAATTGGCATCAGACAAGTTTTTCAAAGACAAAGATGCAAATTCGATTAACCAATTCGAGCCAGACCAAACCCCATTGTTCAAAGCACAACTAATAATCACATGAAAGTAGGCAAAAGTTCATGACACACTTCCACCGATCAAATTGTCCACCGACTACCGCACCAATGTGGAAAATACTGCCTCAGCGCTGTACCTGGCCACAAGGAAAAGTTCAGGGTACTCTTTATAGATAACGACCATGGGAATGCAAGGGCTTCGGGTTTCAAACGAGAATCTTCAGATAACTGATCAAATCTCAGTTCCCAAGCTTGCGATTTTATCAGATTTCTTGACCTTTAGGACTAAAAATATTCCTATTGTTCTGAAATTTTGAGAATAGCAAGATCTTCTAAAAAGCATTAAATATTATCCTTATGAAAAATTTTGTAGGCTTAATAGCCTAGCTGTTAAAGAAAAAAAATCATTTTAAGTGATTCTGAAGATCTGTTAATAACTTTCGTCATTTTGTAGTTATACAACTGAAATAAATTTATTTTACTCCTAAAGAGCTGCTCTTTTATTTGATATCTAATAAAGCGGGTTTGTTACTAAATAAAACTCGCAAACCAAAAACAATAGAATCTGACTAATTACCATTTCAGAAGTTATTGAAGCTATCGATCTGCAGGTAGCTTTATACAATTCTATATACTTCAAAAATGATTACTGAGCAAATTGAAATCTCTAACTGACTTCTTCGATTTATTATGTTGTTGTTGTTTTTATGGCCTTAGGGCACGTCAACAGCGAGGTCATTAGCGCCCTAACAATGACCAGATAATACTGTCACTAAAAAAGTATACTAAAATACTGTCTGCATGGTCGACTGTAAAGGGTCGGCCACGCAGACGGCTAAATGAAATAAATCACAATTAAAAAGACATGGCTGAAAAAGGGGCCACCAGCACCAAGATTTTAGTTAGATTTTATCTTTGAATACCTTCTGTCGTTGCAGAGCAGCAGCTAGGTGGTCTCCAGCAACCGTAGTGACGAGTGCTGCAATCTGTTTTCTTAATTTAAAGTGTTGATAGCTTCTGCTTTATTTGCATTAATTTAATTGCAGAAGCGTGTTGTAATCGTTATCGCCTTTAATTATTTTCTTTTTCTATAGGAAAGTATATAGAGCTTATTCGTCTTTTATTTAGTACAGTGATTGGCTAACACTGTTTATCAGTACGTCCTATTAACTACTTAGTGCAGTATCCGTCATCTGGTATAAATTTATCTCCTCAGTTAGGTTTTATTTAGGATGTGCCTAGCGGTTGTTAGTAAGTTGTGAACAGTTTATTTGGATCACTTGGTTAGTTCATCTTTCATCCTATCCGTAGGTTTTGTTTCAAAGTAATATGTGTAAGGACTGTGATTGCTGTGTGCAGATGCGGGCTGAGGTGGCCGATCTTCGCGCTCAGCTTGAAGCTTTGCTAATAAAAGTTACAAGTCTGGAAGCTGCCGTAGGTGACTGCAACAGATGTGGAAGGGGTGACCCTGATGAAGCTAGTGTTCTCACAGGTTCTCCCCTACCAAACATCGTACCTGCAGTCCAGGCGGAGACTTTGGATTCTGTGCGGCGGTCACCTGACTGTGTCTGGCGCGTGGTTTCCGGACAACGACGCCGCATGCGGGGGCAGTCGTACAAGTCAGAATCCCAGGAGGGCAAGCTTGTACCACTGTCCAATAGGTTTGATGTGTTGTCTGCGACTTATTCCGTTCCACAATCGTCATTCTGCGACTTGCCAGTTGTAGGAAATGTGGAAAACAGTCCCGTTTTTCCACAGCGTGTAGAATTCAAGATGGATCCAATACAAATTGATAGTGTAGGTATTAAAACAATTAAAGCTCCTGAAGTGGGGGAAGGCACCGGGTCCTGATGGTATACCAGTAAGAGTGTTTTCGGAATGCGTGGAAGAAATAGAACCATTTCTGTTAGATATATTTCGTAAATCTTTAGAAGAAAGAAAACTACCTTCTGACTGGAAAATAGCGCAGGTGATTCCCGTTTTCAAGAAAGGCGATCGGAGGTATCCTACGAATTATCAACCAGTATCTCTAACATCTGTTTGCAGTAGAATTCTGGAGCATGTCATATGCTCTAATGTTATGAAGTTTCTAGATGAAAACTAGTTATTTACAGCAAACCAACACCGATTTCGGAAGAACCAACACCGATTTCGGAAGAACCGATCGTGTGAAACGCAACTGGCTCTATTTTTGAATTACGTAATGAAAGTTATTGATGCAGGATCACAAGTTGATGCTATTTTCTTGGATTTTCAGAAAGCTTTTGACTCTGTACCACACAACCAACTTTTAGCGAAGATTCGAGCATACGGTATATCTGATCAAATATGCGAACGGATACGCAATTTTCTAACTGGTCTGTCACAGTATGTCGTCGTTGACGGAGAAGCCTCTTCCAAGCTAGATTTTACTTCGGGTGTTCCTCAAGGAAGTGTAATAGGACCACTTCTTTGCCTAATTTTTATAAATGATCTCGGTGACAACGTTAATTGCAGGATGCGATTTTTTGCTGATGATGCACTTATTTATATGGAAGGGAGGTGCTCTGACGATTGCTTCGAAATTCAGCGCAATCTGGATGTTATTTCGGAATGGTTCCGTAAATGGCAGCTTACACTTAACTGCAAAAAGTGCAAGGGAATGCAAATAAGTAATAAGAAGACCCCGTTTTCTCACGAGTACAACGTTAACAATTCAGTTGTTGACACTGTGGATTCCCTAAAGTATCTAGGCGTTACAGTACAAAGCAACATGAAATGGGACTTGCACATAACGTCCGTTGTAGGCAAAGCTAATTCTAAACTACGATTTATAGGTCGAATTTTGAGAAGTTGTAATGCTCATACAAAGGAAATAGCGCACAAAACACTAGTGTGTCCGCATTTGGAATACTGTTGTGGAATTTGGGATCCATATCGCAAAGGATTGATTGACACATTAGAGAAAGTACAGAGGAGAGCCACTCGATTCATGATGGTTAGTTACAGTCCTTACGTGTCGCAGAGATGATACGTGGGTTGGGCTGGGATTGTTTGGCGGACAAACGACGTCATTTTCGTTTGAATTTGTCAAAGAATATGTGGAAATCTAATTTATGAGTGCAACGAAATACTTCTTCCGCCAACCTATTTAGGTCGCAATGACAGGAGGGATAAGATTAGAGAAATAAGATGCTGTACCGATACATTTATGTATTCCTATTTTGCTCGTTCTGTTCGGGATTGGAATGCACTGAATTAGGATTGGTGCTTAGCACCCTCTGCCACCCAGAGTATTTGTGATTTGCAGAGTATAGATGTAGATGAAGGACTTAACAACATCTGAATGGCTGTAATGGTCCAAATAGTCCCACAACAAAAAATTAAAAATCTAAATGCCTCACTGGCTGTATAGTGGCCAGGGACACAGGAATTACAACAAAATAAAAACAATGCACACGGTCTGGTGGTTGTAAAGAGGCCACACGTCCATCTTAAAACTAGGCCGATCTACCTAAGACTTGAGGTACCAGACTGGCGAATACACCAACCTTTAAAACCCTGGCCACATTGCAGGTCTCATTATTTAAAATAAGGGACAGATCATTGGCAAGGACAACGCCTGCCCTTAAGTCTAAAAGCAGTACACAGTCTATTAAAATGTGGCGCACCGTCAGAGGTATGTCACAGGCATCACATTCAGGTGGATCCTCCCAGCGGAAAAGAAAGCTGTGTGTCAGAGGACAGTGCACTATATGGAGGCGAGTAAGGAGAACCTCATCCCTCCTCACCCGCTGAAGGAGCTGCTCCACAGCGAACGGTCGGTTTGACCAGTCTGAGCTTATTATGCTCTACCTCCAGCCACTGCCTCTGCCAAACATAAAAAACAAATCATTTCCCCACCATGGCAAGGTCAGACTTTGGGACCAGATCAAAGTCAACTCAGACCTTAACGCAGCCTAACTTGGCAGCTTCATCAGCTGTCTCATTCCTGATTCCCACATGGCCAGGTACCCAGCATAATACGACCTCATTTCCAAAAGAGTAGAGGAATCGTAGGATGTCCTGTATATCCTGGACAAGACGATCTGCTGGGTACATGCTTCCCAAGGCCTGAATGCAGCTGAGGGAATAACAGCATATGACGTACTTTATGCCACGACTTACTTTCATATGCTGGAGCGACTTTAACAAGGCATAACATTCTGCAGTTTAGCTTGTATGTGTAGGTCACTCAAGGGAACACTACGGAGCAGCCTACTCCGTTAGCCTGCTTAGACCCATCCGTTTATAGCAGGGTGAAATATTGATGCTGGTTCATAACATCATTAAAATTTTTAATAAAAACACTTTCAGCGGTAAACATCTTGTAGCATGACAGGTCTAAAATCATTCTGGGCCTTTTTAAAAGCCAAAGAGGAGACCCTGGTTATGATGAGAAGACATCTCAAACCCATATTCCTCAATTATAGCCTTTGTACGGATTGGTTGCTCTTTGACGGTTGGTATAAAGCCATTCAAAGTTAGGCTGAATTACAACGTCGTACACGGGACTGCCAGGACTTGTGGCAATATGTATAAAGTGTCGCATCATGAGGATACGCCAGCGGATGAAAAGCGGCAGCTCGCCAGACTCGGCACAAATGCTGGGTATCAGACTGGTGTGCACCTATGGCGAGATGAATTCCTGCATGGTGGACACTATCCAGTATAAGGAGATAACTGTCCCATGCCGAACTGTACACAATGCAACCATACTCCAACCACGACCGTACAAAGGCTGTACAAAAACTGTAGCAGGCAGGAGCGATCAGCACCCCACAACCTGCCACACAGACATTAAGGGCTTTCAGGGTTCTGGCTTTAACATCTTTAAGATTTGGCAGCAAAGTAAGCCTACTGTATAAAATGAAACCCGGAAATCGAATAGTTTCACTAAAACCTAAAACGGTGTTCCTCAAGGTGAGATAAGGTTCTGCTAAAATGACTTTACTACAGCTAAAAATACACACCGAATTTTCTCAGCAGTGAAACGAAAGCCAGTGTCTAGTGACCATTCATCCAGCCTGTTCAACGCGAGCTGCAGCTGCCGCTCAACGCTTCTCAGGCTAGATGATGCACAAAAAATTAAAAAGTCAACAATATATAAGGAGTACCGGATGAGCCTCCTTGTAACAGTTGAGATGCTATTAATGGTAATAGCAAAAAGGGTCACACTTAAAACTGATTCTAGTGGAACACCGTTTTCCTGGATAAATAGTTCAGACACTTCACTACCGACTCGGTACTGGAAGCAATGTCCTATTAAAAATGATTTTAAAAAATGGGGGAGATTTACTATGAAACTCCATTTGTATAACTGTTTTATAATAACACATTGCCAGGTAGTATCGTATACCTTTTCTATGTCAAAAAATACACCCATAAGGTGTTGGCTGCGGATGAATGCGTCCTGTACTGCCGCTTCCAGTAGGATCAGGTTATGATGGAATGGAACTTCTTGAATCCACACTGATAAGGGTTCAGCAGTTTACGGGACTCAAGACATCAGATGAGGCGGCAGTTGACCATCCGCTTTAGTGTCTTCCTGACGTAGCTCATTATGGTGTTTCTATGGTAGTTTCCTGGCAACAACTTGTCTTTTCCTTGTTTTAAAATTGGAATTAACTTTGCTTCTTTCCATGAGCTGGGGAAGCGTTCTCCGCTCCAAATATCATTAAAAATACCAAGGAGGTACTCCTTACAATCTTTGTTAAGGTGCCTCAGCATCTGGAACTGGATCAGGTCAGGCCCTGGTGCAGTGTCTGTGGCGCTCTTTAGAGCCGACTCCAGATCCCAAGATGAAAATGGGCTATTGTATGCCTCCAAATCCAACGAGTCAAGCATTGCTGGACTTGATTGATGGTCCAATCCAGCAGACGAAGTGATGGCAGCGAAGTACTCTGCCATCAACTGCACAATTTCCCCTGATCCAGTCTCCCCCATACTTTTGTAGAGGACTTGGAACGGTTAATGGTGCTCACAAAGGTCTGCTATGACCTCCTTTTGCTCTCCTTAATAACACAACGTGCCTTGGTTCTAGCAACTCTGAACGCTGTGAGGGTGTCAGGTGCAACCTAAACCGTCACAAGACCCGTCTGCGACCCTGTATAGCGGAAAGACATTTGTCATTCCACAACGGTCAGACGTTCTGCGCAGCGCTCCGGAGCTGCCAGCATGGAAATATCAGCCACCCAGTGAAGCACTTCTGTAAAGGGTATCACCTTGCCTTCGGTGTTGTGGCGCTGTTCGAGAATGACCGGCTACAGAGTTGCCAGTCAGCTCTGCTGGTATTCCATTTTCGTGGTTCAGTTCTTATCCCACGTTCAAACTCTATCTGCAACCATATTGGGAAGCGGTCACTTCCATGGTGGTCATGATCCACCTCCCAATGCATGGAATCCGTGATTGAAGGAGAGCAAAGAGAAAGATCGATGGAGAGGATGAACCGGAAGCAGTAGTGAAGTGCATCATGTGGCCGGTATTGAGGATCATCCTGCTCCAATAATCTACAAATCTCTCTGTCTCTGGGGCAATCAGTGGTCGAACCCCAAAGTACATTGTGTGCGTTGAAGTCTCCCAATAGGAGAAAAGGCCGAGAAATTTGCCATGTGATCGCAATCAACTGGAGACACCAGCGGTAGATATACAGTATAACTCCAATTATCCGAATCGCTTTTTTAACTAAGACGGAAACGTACTGCGAAAATGCTTCCCCTCTTTTATAAAAACTAACCCAAATTTCGGAAGACTGCAGTTTTGTTTACCGGGTGGTACAGCGAAATTTTCATCCCTAAAGTGGAAAAGCACCAAAAATCTCTTGGAAAAGATGACATTTTCAACATATATACAATAATTAATTAAAATAGACCCTTTTTCGGTAAAAATCTGACTATCAGAATTTTTGATTATCCGAATAGGGTCTGGTCCCAATTGATTCAGATAATTGGAGTTCTACTGTACAGAGCATACAGTCAATTGTATCGGTCCATGTAGTTTAACCGCTACTGCTTGTTAGGGAGAGGTGACAGCTACAGGTTCGGAGAGGACAGTCTTCCGTACAAACACAGCCACTCCCCCCTTCACTCGATCACCCTCGATATCGTTTTTTTTTTCGGTAAACGCCATAGTCTCTTAGCACAGGTTGGTTGATCCATTGTGTCTGTCTCCAAGCGAGAAATTTCAGACCTTGCTAAGCGCTGTAGCTCCTCTTTGCAAGCCGAAAAACCATTAATGTTCCATTGGAGTATGGGAGCCATTGTACTTGTTTAATTTCACCTGCCCCGGTTCATGTGGGTCTTTGGTCACTGTCTACTGAGGAACGGGACCAGTCTCGTCCACCAGCATTTCAGTTTTTTCTGGCTCCGAAGAGACCGACATCTCCGACTCAGTTGACTCCTCTAACACCTGCCTGTTCTTCTTCCTCGCTCCCTTTTTCTCCCTACTACTAGGTAGTCTGGGAGGGGTTGAAGAGGGGGATTTCAAAATCGAGTCGGGTTCGTCTGTCCACACTTGGGCCCCGGATCTTCTGGTCACCTCCAGTAATATTGGTAGTGCAACTTCTGTCACGGCACGTTGTGGTATTGGAGGTGCCGCCAATTTCACTGCTACTGCTGGTGGGTCCCGTTTGACTGCTGCTGGTGTGGACGAGGTTGCAGACGTGTTGCTACCGACATCAGCTGTCTTAGGCGTTACGACCTGGATGGGTTTAGCACCCCATTTGCACTGACATGAGCATGTGGTGCTTGTACTCATGTCTGCAATGGGCGTCTGAGTAGCAACACTTTGTTTCCTGATGGGAGTTGAAGCCATCTTAACAAAACTATTTGCAAAAACAGGGGCTGCAAGCAACTTGGCCTCCTCCTTAGCTTCCCCGTAAGGTATTCAGTCTTTGGTCTTCAGCTCCTGTACCTTGTGCTCTTCAAGATACACTTGACACTCCCTATTCCAGGCCACGTGGGATCCAGAGCATTTGATACACACCTGTGGTAGTGTACAACTTGACACCAGGTTCATGTTCCCCCTTGCCACATCTACAATATGTGGGGTTGCCCTTACATGATGCAGTCATATGTCCGAACCATTGACACTGAAAACAGTGCATCGGGTCCGGAACACACGGACGTACGTTTAAATATCCGGCCTTGATATTATTGGGCAACACTGGAGTGTCAAACATCGGGACGAAGGTGGCAGTCATTTCTAGATTTTCATTCACACTTCGTGTGATCTGATGTACCTCAATCACTTTCCGATCACTTTCTCAGATTTCCACTCCTTAAGAAGCTCATCAGTCCCTAAATCCATGATGTCATGGCAGGTGACTACGCCTTTACTGGAATTTAGGGACTTGTGGAGGGTATCAACAAGATCCTCTAGACCAGCAGATCCCATTTTTTTTTTGGCCATGGAACCCTAACTGATCATACATTCTTTTTGGCGGATCCCAATTCTTATTTTTAAACATAAGCTGAAAAACCAGTGTTGCATCGGTAAGTCATCACAATTGGAAGTGGAACCATGATAGCCTTCTTGCAGTGTAGTTATGACTCTTTTCAACGAACATTTTATTTAATTCTTGGATGGAACACGGAACCCTTGTGACCCTTCCATGGAATCTTAAAGTTACGCAGGCCACCATTTGGGAACCACTGCTCTAGACCCTTTAAGATGTAGAAGGGTGACACCGCTTCAAAAGTTCCATCTCTTCTTTGTATTGTAACAAAAGCGTTCTGTACTGAACAAACTTTTCTGTGACCTTCAGATGTGGGGGGATGGGGGTGAGGGGGATATCAACCCTCACCCGCTTCTTAGTATTGTGTGTGTTTATATTAGTCTGCGGCACATCACCACTGCAGGGGATTAAAGTAGTTTTTGGAAGGTTTTTTTATTTTGTTTTTAAATACTTAATTATTGATCCCACGAGTAAGGGAGGAAAGATCCGAGGGGCGTACCTCCGTAACATATCCCCCAGGTTAATACAACAGGGATGCACAAGTGCTCCCGAGGTCGCATGCTAGCGAGTGATCATCCTCATCACCCATTCACCACATCGGCACGTGTCTGCCCTCGAAGTTGAGGGTTTTTTTTTTTTTTAATAGGTTTGTTCCGTACTCACGATCTGGGTGATGAAACCAAGATCCCCGATCTCCTAGGCTCACAATGTTCCACCGTCACACCCTATGGTGGTCGTTGAAGCATGGTAGGAGTTTACGGTGTGGGAAACGTGTGGCACTCACAAGTTTCCAGCTCAAGCACCGCAGCCTTGCCAAACCCATACCTGGCACTTCCTCACCAGGCCCCTGTGAGGGATTTATTATGAATTTTGTAAATTTCAATCTAGGTGAATGCTTGAGGCTGATGTAAAAGAATATACCATTTTGAAACGGTAAACATTTAATTTCTAGCTTGAATTAACTTAGTAAACGACTTTAAAAAATGATATGCAATACTGTTCAATTTAACTCATGCTTCTTAGAAAAAATTTTGTCACGGAGTTACAAAATGCTTAGGTTACCTTACACCATTTTCCAAACGAAGAAAATGAATATCTAGTAACTTTTTGAATATTTTGTGAATAGTCAAATCACTGAAAGTAGACAATTATTTCAATTCCTGTATACAATTTGTTGTGATTTATCTGTTTGTCTAATTGCTTGTAACATTAATCTAACCTTTTCTTAATTTTCCTGTATATCATGCAATAAATTATATGAAATATAAGATAGCATTATTAATTAAACTACATTGTTAACTTTATATCTGCAATTGCAAAAAATGAAATGACATACATTAAATAAATCAATATTTGGAATAAGTCAAAATATATAAAGTTATTGGGAAAAATTTATTTAAAAATAAACAAGAAATCAGTTTATAAAATGACAACGTTTTAACTTCATTTACCTGCAGATCCAAGTTAAACTGCTATTTTCTTCCACTTTTTCTAAAATGTAGCTATTGTGGTGATTTTTAAGGTGTTTAACCAATAGAGTGGAGCGTGTAAAAATTCCTCTTACCAACTGTTCATTCACTGTGATAAACAAACCAGTATGAAATGAAAGCCAATATGTACAATCAGTGTAGAAGCTGGATCATGTGACCTAGCTCAACCAAATGGAGCAAAGCAGATCTCCTGTAGCATGCTAGGTCGTGATGTGTAAAACAAATATTTTGTTTTCTCATCGATATCGCGGTGATGGCACAAGTTAACTGCCTCAGCATGTGCTTATCTATTACTTACAATGAACAATGCATTTGTTTCACATGGATGAAGCATCTAATGACTTGTTTTGTTTTTGTTTTTTTTTAACTGCGTAACGTCCCTTAACAGCGAGGTCTTTAGAGACGGGAAAGGATGGGGGGGGGGCAAGGAATGCGAAGGAATATGGCCATGGCCTTTTGAAGGAAGTATCCCATCATTTGCCTGGAGTGATTTGGGGAAACCATGGAAAACCCAAATCTGGATGCCCGGACGGGGATTCAAACCGCCATCCACCCGAATGCGAGGCCAGAACACTAACTGTTACACCGCCACGCTCGGTCCCGTGACTGTGACCATCTTCACCGCAACCTGCTCGGCACATTTTCCCCTTACAATTAGTTATTACTATTCCTATTGGAGCACATGATTCAGGTTTAGAAAGATATATTACCGATTTATTGGAGTGAAACTGGTAGATATGCAAGATGGGATATGAAAGATGTAATTTTATTGAGTAAGTGTAAGCAGTTATGAATATGACATGTTCTTTCCAGAAAAGTTTACAGTGTCCTATCAGAGAGAAGTAGTCACTCTTACCAAGTCATATTTTGCCAGAATTCATAATAACTGGATCCTCACTATGTTAATTCTTTGTACCATTAGTATCACTTGTATGCAATCCCAACAAACAAGTTATTTATTAGTAATTGACTCAGGAATGTTTGTAAACACTACAGGTTGTTAAATTACTGGAAATAATTTCATAACACCTACAATGAAGACAGAAGTTCTCATGATTTGTGTTACTGACTGTTATTTACCAAACTTAACAAGCAAAAGTCCTAAATTAATAGAATTTTAATTTAATTACAGTACACAGATTATGCAAGAAATTGGGAAGCATCAAAACATCCGATGACATTGATAAATTTGGTACGATTGTTGCACATTTAGAGTCAGAAATGAATTCTAGAGACCACCATAAGATACGGTTATTTCTTTTAGTGTTACTTCTATTATATGTATTTCAATTTATTTATTTAATTATTTTTTTTTGGTGGGGGGGGGGGGAGGGGTAGGGAGTTTGGATGTGGTGATGTGAGAACAAGACGATTCAAAAATATTTAGCACAAAATTAAGCCATGCAACAATCTTTTAGTAACATAAAAGTTAGAATACCTGAGAATTCAAATAATAAGTTTTGCAGAAGCAGCACTTATTTCAGAGGTAGGGGAGTCGTAACGGGACCAATAGCCTCTATATTTTTTGCAGTTAGTCTTGGTGAATTTTCATTCATTCTTAGAAGCAAGGTGAGCAGCTTGTTGTCAGAGTGACTCCAGTAAATCCAAGTCACATTCCACGTTATATTTCTGTATACTGAACATAACAGCAGACTTTATGAAAACCTGGGCCTTTCAATAGTAGCAACCGTTTCATTCAGGACACACATCCTATTCAAATCTGGAGTAATCACTCCAATAATTAGAATTCATTCTAGCTAACATAAATGCAGAATTTGATGCAAATTAATTAAGGTGTCTCGATCACGATCAAGAATAAGTCTTAAGGCTTAATATCAACTATGGGCCACACATCACTCAGCCATTCCCGACAGGCTTCCAAGAGTTGGGAAATACTCCTCCCCCACCTACAACCAGTCACAAAAGTAGTATCAGCAAGATATAAACTGTGTACCAATATAGCATAAATGTCCAATGACCAGCGGATTATGCGACAAACAAACCGGGTAAAACTTTTTCTTAACCAAATATATCTATTGTTAAATGCTTACAAAGTGAATATACATCTATCAACTGCAAGTAAGTTACCAGCATACATAAAACTGTTATTTCACACATCTTAAAACACAAAAAAGTATCATTTTTTTCTTATGGCTTTAAGCCTCATCAATGTAGACATAATTGGAAATGGGAAGGAGAAGGGACCATACTGGCATTCACCTGGAGTGATTTTGGTAAACCATAGAACCAAATTTGGATGGCCAGACGGGGATTTGAACCAGTGTCTTCTCAAATGCCACACTAGAACTTTACAGCTCAGCTTGATAAGAATTTTATAAGGTGTTCAGGACACGTCAACTCCTTATACAGAAGGAGAGCTGTAGCAATTGAAATAGTTTACCAAAACAGGTACGAGTCATAGAAGAACAGTATACCCGAAGACTACAGTATTAAGTGATGTCATTATTCAGCAGTCCATAACATCACTTAAACACGGATTTAGACTGTACAAACTGTACAGTCACTTTTATTAACTAGCCAGCCAGTTTGTACAGTTTATCAAGTACTGTAAATGTTATATTTTTTGCTGATTGCTTACACCTTATCGATGTCTAGATCATTAGAGGTGAGAGAGGATATAGGGACAAAGAATGGAAAGGAACTCAGCCATGGCCTGTTGAATGAACCATCCAGGCATTCACCTGTAATGATTTTGGGAAACTATCAAAAACCAAAATTTGGATGGCCAGATGGGGATTTGAAGAGACCTGTAAAAAAGGTGTTTGTGTAATGAACTGTACAATGGCAATATGTTTAAATTCCCCACCATAACCAATCCAGAGGCAGGATGGCTGCAATGACAAAAAACACAAGACCAACACCAAAACGAACTGTCGTGTAGGAATCTGTTACACCTAGCAGATCAGGACTGCATGAATAAACCAAGATATTTTATTTCAGAAGGATGGTAACAAGGTTGCCAGATGTACTATGAGATATAAATAAAATAGCAGGTAGAAGAAAAAGTCTGAGATACCAAGAATATATTAAATGAGATGAAGCCAAAGGAAAGGTATTTGAGATAGTAAGCATGGAACAGGTGAGTTTATGGTATATATTGGAAGTCGGATCCCAATTGTGGAATTCGTATAATGCAGTGTCTTGGGAAAGTACTGACGGTTTCAACAGTTATTTATACCATTAATGTTGTAGGAACTGGCATGGGCAACAGAACAGTATATGTTTTGCTTGTAATTTGTCTGCCAGTGAGAATTCACGGGTGTGAACATCTGGCCAACACAGGCAGCATTTGAACATTTTAATTTGTCGCTTTTGAAGTAGCGAATGCCCGAGATCAGCAATTACCTGAAGTCCATCACGGTAGTTTTGGGTAGGCCACTATATGAACTTACTCTATCACCGTTTAAATGGATAATGTGTGTGTACATTTTACTGACGTAATTAGCAACTGTATTACATTTATAAATGAATGTAATCTTTCTCGGCGTTGTTTATTTACAAATGTTTCTCGGGAAACAAACAGAGTGGTGATGTTATTAATGCACAATATTTCGGCGACTTTATTCTCCGTCGCCATCTTCAGGTGCAGTTGCAAGTCTTGAAGTCTGCCTTGAAGTGAGATCCATTAAGTTTTGTTCAAACCAGGCCACGCCTAAACATAGCGAAAGTAAACTGTGCTAATCCTAGCACAATTGACCAGGCACATATGCAATGTATCAGATTTTAACTGCAGCAAGCTTTGTAATATTCAACCAGCATACATCCATGGGAAACTTGGAAAGTGCACAGTTCATTTCATCAAAAATAAAACAGTCAAGACCACCCTCTCTTTGCCTCGAGCGATCGACTGGCTTGTAGCTTGCACCATGCTCTGCCAGCTCCAAATTAAATCTTGGGGGAGACTTGCCTAGTGTTATTGGTTGCAAAATCTTGTACTCTAGATTCAGGCCTTTTGGAAAATAAAGATGTTTTCAATGTAATGGATTCTATTTGTTCAAGGCACCAACAGTCACTGGTAGAGTCTACACCTAATTCAAACAATCCAGCAGCCCATAGTTAGGTGTCATAAAAAGTCAAGAAAGAAGATTGCAGGTAAGAAAGTTCACCAAAATCCAATAAGGCAGTTGGACATAACTGCTTGGCAATTCAACCGCAATTGAAACTTAAGGGAAGAGTGATTATCACCAGTGTAGTCAGAATCAAGGCTATCAAGAGTTTGCCGAAACAGGATGAAAATTATGTATTTGGCTTTAAGCAACTAAAAACAATCATATAGATCACAGTTACCAAACTGATCTGCAAAAAACTAAATTGCTCTTTCAGAGTCTACTGTTTTGTGTATTTAAATGGGGGAAGGTTTACACCCGTTTTAACCTAAAGGTGGATGGGTATGGAGCATAACTATATTTATTTGCGTGCCTATTTTAACAGATTTGATGTTTTCAATCATATATATTATTTCTATAAGGTGTTTTTTTTTTGTCACAAGCCAGTATCTCCCATCACACTTAACCAAAATTAATGAATGAGGTGTCATTTTAAAGCTTATGGTCTCCACTTTGGTCACATCATATTTTAAGAAAGGAATTTTTCGCAATTTGACCCTTAAAGGGCACAAATGTAAATATTTCTAAAATGCCGTTTTTTGTGTTACGAGTCATTTATCTCCCTGGATACCTATCTGAAATCTTTTAATGAAGTATCATTTCAAAGATTACGATCTCCGCTTTGGTGACATCATATATTAAGACAAGAATTTTTAGGAATTCGGACATTAAAGGGGAAAAGTATTAATATTTCTGCAACTCGCTTTGGTGTCACGAGCCTTTTATCTCCCTTGATATCTAACCGATATAGATAAATGGGGTATCATATTAAAGATTAAGGTATCCGCCAAGGTGACATTATATTTTAAGAAAGGAATTTTTCGTAATTCGGCCCATAAAGAGCAAAAATTTCAATTTTTCTAAAATGTGTTTTTGGTGCCTCAAGCCATTTATATTCCTGCATATCTAACAAAAATCGATAAATCAAGTAAGATTATGAGGAGTAATGTCTCAGATTTGTGACATCATACTTGAAGAAAGAATGTTTTTGGAATTCAACCCTTAAAGGGAAAAAGGATAAATTTTTCTACAACAAATTTTTGTGTCACGGGCTATTTATCTCCCTTGATATCTAACCGATATAAATAAACGAGTTATCATATTAAAGACTAAGGTCTCCGCCGTGGTAACATTATATTTTAAGAAAGGAATTTTTCATAATTCGACCCTGAAAGGGCAATAATGTCAATTTTTTAAAAATTGCGTTTTTGGGGTCTCGAGCCATTTATCTCCCTGGACATCTAACAAAATTCGATAAATGTGGTACGATTATGAGGAGTAATGTCTCAGATTTGTGACATCGTATTTTAAGAAAGAATCTTTTTGGAATTCAACCCTTAAATGGAAAAAGTATACATTTTTTCTACAGCGGATTTTTGTGTCACGAGCCATTTCTCTTTCTTGATATCTAACCGATATAGATAAATGACGCGTCATATTTAAGATTAAGGTATGTGTTGTGGTAACATTATATTTTATCAAAGGAATTTTTCGGAATTCGACCCTTAAAGGGCATAAATATCAGTATTTCTAAAATGCATTTATTGTGTCTCGAATCATTTATCTCCCTTGATAATTAAACAAATTTGATAAACGAGGTATCATTTTAAAGATTAAGGTCTTTGGTTACATTACACCACATTTTAAGAACGATAAGAACGAAATTTTTTCAAAATTCTATCCATAGAGGGCAAAAGTATTAATACTTCTAGAACGCATTTTTCTGTTGCGAGTTATTTATTTCCTTTGATACCTAACCGAAATTAATAAATGAGGTATCGTTTTAAATATTAAATTATCCGCTTTGGTTACATCATATTTTAAGAAAAAACTTACTCCATATTCTACCTTCATATCATCATTTCTAAAACTTTTAACCTCATTTGATAACTAACCGAAATTGATGAATGAGGTATAATTTTGAAGACCAATGTGGCTGCTTTGGTCACACCATATTTTATTAAAGGAATTTTTTGGAATTCAACCCTTAAAGGACAAAAGTATCAATATTATTTCTACAGCACGAGTTTTTTCTTTTTATTACAAGCCATTTATCTTCTTTGATACCTAGCCGAAATCGATAGGTATTATATCGTTATAAAGATTAAGGTCTCCTGTTACGTAAAATCATAAATTAAGAAAGAATTTTTCAGAATTTGGAGCTTAAATTGGTAGTGCATATGCGACAGTTCAGAGCCAAGTCCCTAGATTGCAGCAGCAAGATATCACAGAGATGTCAATAAAGTTTTTTTATTCAATAAGTAGCTTTTTCTTCTGTTGTGGAAACACTTTCGTTTTGCCATACAATTCCAATGTAAACATTTTATTCACACAGCAACAAATATCAGAGATGTTGATATGTTGCGTGCATTTTGTTCAGGTTGGTTGTATTATGTTAAAGTCACTGACATTTTGTCGTAAATAAAGGGCGTTTTCAATTTTTTCAGCTGTTTCATAATATGTTGTAAGTATTTTGATGCGTTCCTATTACACTAAAAAAAATATTGGCTACAAAAGTACGGTTCTTCTTTTCATCATATTACAAGCATTCAACTTTACTATTCAGCGCATTTTATTCGCGAAATTTTTGCACGGGTCGTCTAGTTTAAATTAAATTCGCCAGAATACAGGGTGTTTCAAAAAGAATATATGTATTACAAAGTATTCTTTTATCCAAACTATCGATCGCTGTGGCCCGGCTCGGCTATTGGAGAAACGAAACATAGTCTAGTTTATTTAATAGCCGCTAGATGTCAGTCATCTTGTGTTATTCTTGGTAACCGTCATATGTTTAAAATGGCTACTCCACAGCAGAAATCATTTTGTGTTATCGAGTTTGCGAAGTGCAATTCCGTGATTACAGTGCAAAGACGTTTCAGGTTGAGGTACCAAATGCATCCTCCGAATGGGTGGAACATTCGTAGATGGTATCGACAGTTTGTAGATACCGGATGTGTATGTAAAGGAAAGAGTCCTGGCCGCCCTCGTGTTTCTGAGGCACATGTAGCACGAATTCAAACTGCTTTCCAACGTAGTCCTTCAAAATCAACTCGTCCTGCCAGTCGGGAGTTACAACTACCTACAACAACAATTTGGCGTGTTTTGAGACGTCGGTTGGTTATGAAGCCGTACAAGTTACAGTTGTTACAAGCTCTGCGTCCTGATGACAAACGTTAATGTGTGGCATTTTGTAATGAGGTTAATGATGCTCTTGACAATGATAACACTTTCGTACAATGCATCGTTTTCAGTGATGAAGCGACTTTCCATGTTAGTGGTCAGGTAAACAAATACAATGTTCGAATTTGGGGTCTACAGAACCCACATGCAGTCACTGAACATGTACGAGATTCGCCTAAAGTCAATGTGTTTTGTGCGATATCCCGATCATCTGTTTACGGCCCATTCTTCTTTGATGGAAACACTTAACGGTCAGCAGAATCTCGCTATGTTACAAAACTGCTTGTTTCCGAGGCTGCACGAAGACAACTTCATTTTTCAACAAGACGGGGCACCCCCTCACTGGAGTCACCAAGTGCGTGAATATCAGAATGAAACTCTACCGAACCGTTGGATTGGTCGTCAAGGAGCTGGCGACTTAGCATGCATCAGCTGGGATCCACGGTCACCGGATTTGACACCCTGCGACTTCTTCCTGTGGGGTTTCATTGAAGACAATGTTTATGTACCACCACTCCCACAGAACCTTGAGGACTTGAACCGGATCCGTACTGCCGTAACATCAGTGACAAAGGACATGCTTGCCCGAGTATGGGAGGAATTTGAGTATCGATGTGATATTGTTCGTGTGGCTGATGGAGGACATATTGAACATCTGTAATCTGAACTTAAGAGGTTCGTAAATATGTGTGTAAAGTTTGATATTCGTATGTCTTACAGTTTAATAAATATATGCATTCGAAATACGTATATTCTTTTTGAAACACCCTGTACTGTATTGGGTTTTCTTTTTTCTTTTCCTTCTTCCATTTGTGTGTGCACTTGTTAATAGGGTGATTACTAATACCTAGTAAGAGCTTTATATACAGCAGAGATCCAGTAATCCTAACGTTCAGGTAATCCTAAAGTTCGGTTAATCCAAACCTGGAAAAAATTAGTCAAAGTATGAAAAATTGTAAAAAAAATTAAAACACAGTTTATGAAAAAACAGTTTACAACTGTATTTAACTGTGCGGTTAACTGCCTTACCAACACCCAGATCTATAGCCATTTTAGATACATTCTCACCATTGTCTAACCGCTTCATGGCACCCAGTTTTTATTTGAGAGTTAACATATGTTTCCGTTTACTCGTGAAGATAACACTACACCCGAATGCATACAACACAACTGTCAAGCATGCCAGCGATTGATAGCTAGCATTAACTAAGCAGTTTGCGAGCCGGCTGACAGTGCACTGACCTCTAACTATTCAAACATCCCGAGAACAAAGAGGTAGTGAGAGTGAGCCAATATCGCCCCCACTTGTTCCCAATTGTTACCATGGTGTACCTACTTATTTGCTTGGTATACTCCATTCTAGAAACTGGTCACTGTAATTCCAGGTAATCCAAACAAATCGGTAATCCGAACAAGGCCTGGTCCCAATTAGTGGGACTACCGTATATATATTAAACATCTGGATAGGAGAAAAACCACCTCTAACCATAGAAAAGGATTCCTGTGGCGTCGAGACATGGACAACAAAAAAAAAAAAAAACACGTACACACAGTATATATATTATAGCTTATCTGCCTACTTTGTATTGAACCATTTAATTTGTTACCATTTGGCTAATACAAGCAATATTTAACCCTTTCCTCCCTGACGGTACTTATAAGTACTGTCAGGGGTAAAGTCGATAGTGGGGTTGGTATCTGCTTTATCACCTGAGCTAGCAGTCTTCCCAAAATTATTCTAAGTCCAGAAAAGTTATGTTACCGTGTTGAACCAATGGTACGCTAACTGTTAAAGTTGACCACATTCGCCACTTACAGATCTAACCTCCTGTAAGAAAGGTACTATTGTAGAAATGAAAGTCAAAAGTTGAATAACTGAGTTTATATTCTTGAAAATCACACATCACATATTAAAGTTCACAGTTAGCAAAAAGCAATCGGATATAATCGTTCAAAGATCACAGATTGAGAAATAGAGCAAAAAACCGCACTCCCCCAATGAAAATAAAACGAAAGTTAGAAATTCACATGTCCAGAAACTGTTAGTCCGAAAATAGGTTTGTTCAAATTTCGAAGATGGCTGCCGTTAAGCGTGCCCGCCACATTGTAGACTCGCTTCCCGCCTAAGCCACCCGTGGCTAGCCCGAGATGTGCTCGCTCTGGCACGCTTGAATTGAGACTGTGATACCGGCGTACATATGCCCCCTCCTACCTGGCTTATATATGCTCGCCTCACGTGATGCCGTACTACTGCTGGGCGCATGCACTCTGCTAAACATTCCCTTGTGTTTAATTTAATAACTTCCTTATTATATGTTTAATTTAAACGCAGGAAACTGAAAAGTTATGAGAGTTTAAAATTACTGTGTTTTGTGTCAGAATATAGCTTTAATTGTACCTCTCCGAAGATTACCAAATATGGTAGTCTCTTAAGTCTTAACGTTATTTCGTCATCGCCAGATTTTAGAACATTTTTTAAATCGGCTTTAATTTCCAACATGAAAATAGGCTCAAATTGTGGGTCTTGATTTTAGTCCCTGAGAAAAGTAAATTTTATTTAAATCGGTTATGAGGTTATTGCAAAAACAGTGATTTCTAACAATCCGACATAATTATTAGTTATGTTTTTAGGTATAACTCTGAAGATATAAGGATTATTAAACCAGAAAAATTACCAATGTGAAGCCTGAATTAAACTGCGTATTTTAAATGTTATTACCTCTCTGTAGCTGTTATATTATGGACACAATAAAATCGTTTGTTATTACCTCGTGGGATGCTGTCAAGTGAATTTAAGAATTTTATAACATCGGTTCTATGGTTTTAAATGACACGAAATTAATGTGTATGAAGCTAGAAGCATGGATTTTTACGACAAACTACTTTTTAACCCGGAAAATAAGTAGGCTTTTAAATGAAAAAATGTTAAAGTCGAGTGATTTATTTTACGTGTTCAGATCGTATTTAAAAATACTTAAACGGTTGGAAACTACAAGATTTATATGAATTTAATTCTCTTTAGGACTTTTAATTTATTATTTACTTTATATTGGATGACAGTGTTAAAAATCAGTGAAAAAGCATATTTTATGTACGGTGCCACTGGCAAGTTACTACGAAATTGGATTAACAAACAGAAGGTCAGTAAAAACGTCTTTTATTGTTTATAGAAAATTAATTCTGTGTATTTACTGGCATTTACATGTTCTTAGCGCTTTTGAAATGGTTTAATTTTACTGGAATTACTTCCGAAAGGCTTGATAATTTGTTCGATTTACCGGTTCCCGGTTCTTACTAATATTTCATATTTTATGGATTGAAACTACTTGACATCTATTAAAACTGAAGGATACAATTATTTACTGATTGTTTATCTACTTTTTAAATCCTGAAATTACTTAAAAGACCTAAAATTGTTTATGTGAACTGTTTAGGAAAATGAGTGATCTAATTTCTTCATAATTACTTCTTGTGAATGAAAACTATCAGAAACCTGTTAATTATCCTACTAAACTGTCTCAGGCATTATTCTATTTACTTTTAGAACTTTAAACTGGTCAAATTCCATCACAATGTGATATCTTCATACTGCTTCAGTCTACTATTCAATCATCCTGTTTATTTCTTTAAAATACCTGCTAAACGACATTTAACTGTAAAGTTATGGTAATGGTAGGTCTAGGCCTGAATATTATTAGTTCTTTACAATCTTTACTTTATAAAAATCTCTCCCGAAATACCAAAATCTGGTATATGCCAAAATTTATGGTTAGGTTTGATTTATATTGGAATTACCCGTTGTTCTCCGGAATAATGCTTAGTAATCATGATAGAAGGTTTGTTTAGGCAATATATTTACAATTATTTAATATTTACTTCTTTTAAATCCGTTCAGAATATCTCTCTGATTAATGTTAGGATCTGTTATTGAAAGTTTACTCTTATGTGAAATAACCTATTTCCTGCTGAAATATCATGGCTTTATGACAATTTATAGTTTATTTATGTTGGTTATATGTTATTTATTCACTTTACTGTACTAGAAGTGTTAACTCGATTTAAAGTGTGGTATCGTGTACTGAAGTTAACCTTAGACGTGACCGGATTCTAACGAAATATTGAAAATAGAACGAGGGATACCTTACAGTACTACTGTATTTACCACCATATAATTCGAAAATACCAGTGTCCACTGCATTGATAAGCCTGTTGATGTATTGCTGTATGATTAAATCAGACAATGACAACATTTATTTTTAAATTTCTGCGTGAAATTGCCGAAAAATTAATTTTCTTAGTTTTCAGCATACAGACCAAAAAAAAAAAAACAAGTGGTACATTACTATGAATACAATGTAAGATTTGGAAACTGTCCCTAAATTGTAAAAATCTGATGAAGATGTGAAGTATGTAGAACGAAGAAAATACAGTAAAAACATCATTCCAAATGTTGCACAACAATGTCGTTTGTGTCTGAATGAGCAAAAATATTTTTTTTTTTTTAATACCGTGAGGCAAATATTTCATACCAATATGAACATAATTGATTTCAATTGCTATTTCTGTACATCATGTGATACACAAAGTCCCTGACGGTACTTATAAGTACCGGCTTAGTAATTAGCACTGAGAGTTCCAAAAAAAATTTGAAAAAAATATGTGTGTTTAATTTAAAGTACCTTTATACAAATATATAATTGAAATTATAAATTTCCCTTTTTTTCCAATAGCCGGTAGGAAAGGGTTAAACATTTTCATTTGTAGCTTGTAGAGTAGTGGATGCACGAGGTTTGCCATTATTTCTCATGCAATATGCTAATTTTCATAGTTTGGAAGTTATTTATATGACTATGCTGAATTTCTGTTGGTTCATCAACAAGATTCCAAATATTTAATCGATCAAGCACTCCTAAGAAACAGCTTAAGGTTATTCCACTGAAACAGAATTTTGCTTCACATATCTGTACTTTAGCACTTTCAACCATTCACAAATGAAGCTTATTTTCCTTTAGTCTAAATCAGGATCTGCACTTTAATTTGCTTTCACAATGTCTGGAAAGAGAAATATTGGTATGGTTGAAATTACATTACAAGCTAAACTCTACAATAATTTAATATTAACTGTCTGGCATTTTTGCTAAGATAGTTATTACAACTATAGACAAATTGATATGACCACCATATTTACAGGGTCGAGTTTACTCTCTCTCTCTCTCTCTCTCTCTCTCTCTCTCACACACACATTATGGACAGTTTGGTGAGCAGAACAAGTTAACAGTTTTTTTTACTCAATTTCTGCATGTGGCAGTGTTAATTTGGAACAAAGTTTGCACATTGCACCAAGAGGGTGGTAGAGTACTTGTAAATGCAAAACAGCTAGTTTTCAGTGAGCTCTGCCACAGTTTAACATTGGTCTAAAAATACTATATGTTAGAAGGGAAAAAAAATGTGATCTTAAATCTGTAAACAATTTTATTTTAAAGGCAATTTTGATATTAGTAACAAGTTTTTGGTGAGGAAAAATAATTAACTTCAATTAAAATGTAAAACTTTAATAGTAATACACAGTGCACCACATGTGGATTTGGAAGGCACTTAAATAAGCTTAATATCCTTAATTTGTTCACAACTTAGAATTTTACATGCATAGAAAGAAATATTACTCCGAATTTTTAGTTAGGAAATTTAAAGAATTTGCATATCACAATGTCTGAATTCTGCTAGTATTAAGAATATTTATAACAGTAACAGCCCTAAACACATTTGTTTTTAAGTATTTTCATTTGTCTGGTTAAAATCAAATTATACCGTAATATGCTTGGAAAGTATGAAGTGAAGTAAACACTCACAATAATTGTAACTAGACACATGCACACAAATGTTCACAGTATTTCAAACAATAGCTTTCAGCATTAAAAAATTAATACGATTGAGTAAAAATACTTAATATTATAATGCACTTATACATAAAACACATGTTAGAAAGTAACTTGAAAATGTTCTAAAATTCATTTTTATATACAACACAACCACAATTTTCACCACAGACCCGAAGAGAAGCCACCTGGCGGGACACGTGTACACCGAGCAGGAGCATTTCCCCATGCAGATGTGTTGTGATCTGCACTGCTAGTTGCACTAATGTTGTCAGCAATGTTGTCAGCAATGTTGTCAGCAACAGTAAGATTGGCATTTACATTGCCATTGGTAATTGTGGCTTCTTTCGATCCATTTTGTTTGGACCCTTCTGTGGAGAAGATTCCACATTTAGAAGGTATTTCACAATACAAAATTTGATATTGTGCATCCAGATTTTGGAATACACTGACTATAACAGTAGTAATATATTCTTTACATTCCAAGAATAAATATTTATTCAATAGATTTTTTTTTTTTTGGGTAGAGACAGCCTACTAGATTTACACTACTTTAATAAAACCATTCTTCACATAAATAATTAACAAGTGATAAAAACACAATACTGTCATTGTGCCATACATTCCCATGCAGCAATGTATGCTATGAAAAAATTATAAAATCATAAATGTGCAATTTCAAGATTCTAACATTAAGCAGGGAAAATGATTTTTAAAATTTACTATCAACAAAACATTTTTCTGTCAAGATAATGGTAACTTGTTATTATATGAAGTTCCAATGAGAAACTTTGAAATTAAGCAATATCTATTTTATACCAGTTTTATCTGAGGCTGCAATTGGTACAACTAGGTCACATAATCAACCACTGATTTCTCGGTTTAAAAGGGAGGAGAGCCTACTGCCTCTATCAAGACCTTTATTTAAGGCAGCGAGCACGCAGTGACCAGCAAGGAGTTTGTACACAGAAGAGTTCGCTTCAGATGGGGTAGAAATCTAGCTGTGATGTGTGCAGAACCAGGCGGTTCAGAAAGGCAATGGCAGCGATGATTGTTATCTTGCAAACAATGTGAAATTTTACAAGGAGTTGGAATGAGTAACAGGCAGCCAGTTTTTCATTTGGAAATTTCGTGCATAATCATTTTGAATATTGAAACATTTTTAATATCTGGAGAATTTAAATTTGAACAAATTACTGTGAAAATAGGTTAAATTAATTTTAGAAGTCAGTCTGCAGTCTTCTGTTGTATACGAGTCAGATGATAATATGGCATGGAATTGCTGGTATACGAGAAATCTCAATCTCGCATTTGAAATATTATAAGCAATGAAAATTTAACAAACTTTTGAGCCTATAGCCTTCTTCAGTAGCAGTGAGATGGCAGTATGTTGGAGGTTTTCCAGCCAGCTGAGTAAGCCCACAAGGAAGGTAGCTCATGGTAGGGGAAAAGGGGGGGAGGGGACAACATGGTGGGCAGTAAGGGTGGGGGTAGAAATACATAAACTATAAAATAATAATAAATAGACAATAAACCTCTCCATAGGGACCCGTCGCAAAAGTACGGTATACGATAGACGTCAGTACTAAATTGCCTATATGTTATGTGCAAAAAACTGAAATATGTGAAACAAAAAGAAAGGCTCTGCTGAGTGATGGTTCAGTGGGAAAAGATGAGGGAGATGGGTGAGAGAAAAATTGGTGCTATCTTAAAATATATGTATCTCAGCTGGTGTTGAGTTGGAGACAATTCTTTGGTGAAGAGATTAGTTAACTGTAATGACCAAATGCTTGGGGTATTGGAAGTTCTCTCATTAGCTGTAAACGTGGATACGATTCATAATTCGGTCACTAATCTGCCTGTATTTTTACACTTCAAGAAATAATGGTTGAAAATGGCACAAAGAAATGTAATTCACTGCTGAACACCACTCAAGATACTGTTAAAAAAAATTATCGAACTTAAACTGGTATCAGAACACAATAACACATTGCAGACTGTTAAATTACTTTGTTCGGAGGATAACCTGCAATCTTCTGTACGATTCAAACACACCGACATGAAGCATTCACCCTAGCAATATTTAAATATAATCTTCACGGGTGTTCAGCAGGATGGCATCAAAGTAACACGACGTTTCGACAGCAAGCTCGGCTGTCTTCATCAGGTATAGGTGTCTGCTGGCTGTCGTAAGCTGGCTGTCACCACGTCGACTGACTTAGCTGAGCTTGCTGTCGAAACTTCGTGTTACTTTGACACCATCCGGCTGAACACCAGTGAAGATTATATTTCATCACTACGCCGGGAAAGTCTACAATCACACACCTTGCAATATTGTCAAGACCAGCAGGTGTGTGGAACTTACCAATGATTATGAATACTTGGAGGAAGTTGGAAATAAAGCAAAAGTAGTGGGGGAACACTATATCAGAAGACTAGAAGAGGAACCAAGCAAATGTTGAGATGTTAATCCCATATACAGAGTTAAGAATGGCCTGTTGTTCATGGGTAGACTGACAGATCTAACCATGAAGTAAGTTTGTAGTTTTAGTTATGAGAATAGGCATGGGCAGCCACCACATGGACTAGAATATTTGTGTAAACTATTTGCTGTGACCATTCATCTTAATAGACAGCTGCTGCTGGCTGTGGTAGTAAGGCATCTACATGGACTTATGCAGTTGACATATCAATTTTCAGGCAGCACACCCAATAAAAAGGTAGATTTTAGGGGTGGTTGTTACAATTGCATAAGGTGGCTGTGGCAGGGTGCATGCTGCAAGTTTTACAGTAAAGCCTATTGCAAATTAAGGACACCTGTGTCGGTTTTGAAAAATCATGAAGTATAAATAGATCAATTAATCTCGGTATTAAGTGACCGGCTGAAGCACGTAAGAGGTAACCAAAGAAGGGTCAACATTTCAGGGAAGGTACACAGAAAGTCATGCTCACAACAAAGGATTTGGTTGATTGAGGACTGGGACAAAAATAAGTGACAAGAACTGGTTAATTTCGGTGGTGTAAGATATACATAGGTAAGGTGGATCATATTTGTTTTTAAACATGATCTGTGGGGTAGCAGTGGGAAATGAGTGCTTGCGACAGGCTATGGAAGCACTGGGAGAGGGGTTCATCATCAAACAGATGCACCTGATGTGTACGTTTGAGCTATAAGGAAGGGAATGTGTGATGTGGAAGGAATAACTATTAAAGTGAAGTTACTGCAGTAAATTTGTAAACTACATGTGGACAGAGGTATGAATATAATTTTTCCATAGGGAAATGTCAACTCTGAGGAAGGTTGTACATGAATGGCAGTGGCGGATCCAGGATTTTGGTTTGGGGGGGGCTAGGATTTCGTTTTTGGGGGGGGGGAGGCTTTCCTCTGGCGAGGAGGGGGTGCCGACAAATCTAATTATTCCAGACTGGCGCCCTCGTACAAACAGTAGAGCAAAAAAAAGTCCCGAAAATCCATGTCGTCGGGGGTGACCTTGGTGCTTTTTGAAGGGCTTCTGCCCCCTAGCCCACCCCCCCCCCCCTGGATCTGCCACTGATGAATGGGATTAGCCGTAGTTGAAGTTCAGGCCTACTGTTCATGGAACTGAAGAATTTAAGGAGTTTGCTTCTATGCTTCCCAATCATAATTACACCTCTTATGAATAGGATTCAAATAAGTAGTCCGAGGAGGATTTTGTATAGCCATTTTATTACAAATGGTCCAGGAAAAGATTGGTGAAAGATATTTTTGTGGAGAATAAAGTTGGTCGGAGAGATAAGACAGGATGTGCTGGGGATGAGTAAGTATATTTCTACAAATCGTTATAGGACAATTAATCCCTGACAGGGGTATGTTGGTATGGAAGAATGTAGTCAGAAAAGTATTTGGACAGAGAATGTGCTGCCCATTGATCAGGCACATATCTGCGTAGCCTCAAGTGGCAAGGTTTAATAAAAGGAAGAATGAAATCTTGGCACATGTGATTTTGTATACATAAATTGTGTGTGTGTGTGAGAGAGAGAGAGAGAGAGAGAGAGAGAGAGAGAGAGAAACTACTAACCGGTGCTGGCAGTTTTAGAATTATTCACAAGAACAGACATATGCTAGCATTTTGCCAGTCTTGAAGATATTAATTTCATTGTGCAAGGTGTTTGCTGGCAATTCTGGCCAGTGACCAGAAGAACAATCTAAACCTGTTTTCAGCAGGTAGAAAGTGTACCTATGTAATGAGCATTGAGTAGGAGGCAGCCTCTTTGAAAATCCTGAGATTTGCTTGGTATCCTATTCCTGGATGAAGAATAGCAAGTTCATACAGACTAGTGAGGAGGGTATTTTTGAAGGGAATCGGGCAGTTAAAGTGAAATGTATGGATGTCAAGCACTACAATGTAATTGATTTCCATTATGTTCAGGCTGCCATGTATTAGTGCAGCCAAACGTTTGAACGCTAATCCACAAGACATTTTGTTTATAACATTCTTTTAATATTAATGTTTACTCTATCCATGTGAAGGTTTTGAAATCCAGAGAGCCACTACCAGAAAGGCTATTGGTGGAGGGTATATCTCATTTTGTTGTTTTCATGCCACAAGCAGCAGGAGGCAATTTTGGAGGAAAACAGCAAAAACTGGGAAGGATTATTGGTTAGGCCATTGTTGTGGTCTTATCTCATGGTTGGAAGTGAAAATATCAGTGAGGCATACAATATGGGGAAATTTCTTTCGTACTAAAGATGTTTCGGACGGCCAAAGTTAGTTTATGCTCACAGCAAGCATATATGAGCGATTCAGATTATGCATCATATTACCAAATTACCGAGTCCATGTAAAAATAGGTTAGCATCGACAGTGCTAAGAGACCTTCCTTGTGGCACATATTCCTGGTGTGTGATTTGACACCACTGCTCAGCTGCTCATTTCAGGTCATCATGAATCAGTAATAATATTGCCTTATCTTTCTATTGGAGGAGGAGAAAAAAAAAAGTGTCAATATTGGCAAGAATGGTCCTGTCAATTGAAGTTAAAGAGCAAGCTTCACTTCAGTGATCCCAACAGATTTAACTTCAGTGTAGTTGACATTTTTACTATGGCACCAAACTATTTCAAAATGTTCTAACACTGAAACTTCATTCATATAGCACATATTCATATCCAAATTCTACCACCATAGACTTTGTTTAAAAATCTATTGTGTTATGACCCGCCATTCTTCCAATCCAGTACAACCAAAAATTGGTAGAACTGTAAATATTGCTCAGTGTCTCAACTAAATACTTTGTTGCTAGTATTAGTGCCAATTTTTCTTCCCAGAAAATGTGCATCCTACTTTGCCAAACTCTTTCCCAGTGCTCTCCAATATATGCTTCAGCAGACCACTAAGAATACTTTTCTCCATAAACACTTATCTATCTTCTTATTCTTTCAAACCATCACAGGGATCATTTCATGCAACAAACATCACTGTAAAACCAGCAGAATGCACACTGCCACAACTACCTAATTAATTCCAATGCCACTGAAAGCTATCAATTAATACTACCTGAAGCTCAACATTTCTCTTTGGTCACCTCGTGTATCTCCTATGAATTACTTCTCACACAGGCCTCACCACCAACCAACCAATCATCCAAGATACGTAACAACAGGCCAACAATTGGCTTCCCATGCTAGTTCCCGTTACACCAACAACCTAAATAAGCTTCGTTATTAGAATCAGTCTTCACACAGACAACTACCCATCCTTGGTCTGTAAATGGGAAAAAAAAGCTTATCAACATATCCTTGATATCAGCAGTGGCATAGCTATGTTAAAAGGGCCCCAGTGCAAAAAATATTTTGGGCTCTCAGGACAGATGCCCGAGCTGTGCTTTGAGGCCCCCCGAGCTGCGCTTGGGGGGCCCCAGTACACAGCACCGCCTAGCCCTCCGATAGCTACGCCCCTGGATATCAGACAGTTTCTTAGCCAGAACACCTTAATATCTTGCCACTGGCAAATGCTCTACATTGTAGGTAAATTTAAAAACACCCGAATAGATCAAAGAACATAATTTATTATCTCTTATAATTACCCTTACTAAATTCTTACCAGCAATTCCAAAGATATTATGGTCCCATAATATTGTGGACTCACCCTCTATCACCTTCACTGTTTCCAACAGTCGCCAATTATTCCCATTTATTCACAAGGAAAGGCTTCACAAGTGTGCATCTGCTGACATCTCATGTTTAAGGGCTCAACTAATGTAATACGTTTGTTTTGTTTCATCACACCCCACCTGTCCCCCCCCCCCCCCCAAATTTGGTGAGGGAGCCTTTGTGTGCCTGATATTGTCTTAAAGTATTTTCATTTGTCTTCAATATGTACGGACTGGTCCTTTAACCAAGCTTCACATAGCTTCAGCAAAATACTTCTGTCATTCACTTTTAAGTGTTATACCCTGAATTGAATAAAGCACAACTAAAGATGATTAGTGCCGCTTTCTTTGACAATTTTCTAGTTTCTCCCCATATAAGATAATAGTTCAGATACTTACAAGTTAAACACTCCTTTCATTTATTACTTTTGATCCAGCTCACATTGTCTTCTACGGTCCATAATAGGCTTTTTGACTGGATTGAAAATACATTACCAAATCATGTGCACAGATTATCTACTTCTAATTCATTGTGTGTTTATTAAAATTAATCCAAGTTTTCCTTGAAAACTGTGAGAGGATTCCTTATCTTCGGTCACATGATAGAAAACTCTACGACTGATTGTCACTTGAATGTAGTCCACGTCAGTTAACTCGGCAACTGAGTAATATGTTCCCTGAAGTCCAAGTTTTCAATTATTTTTATTGTTAGTTGCTGGCCATTTCCTGTTAATTCATTTTTGTTTTGTTTTGAATACATAATGGAGATCAATTTTGTAGAAGCAGACAGTGGAAATTTACTGACAATAAGACTTCCATATTTAGAACTTTTTATAATCGTTTGTTCCTGTTGGAATTTTGCAATCAATGTCCATTTGTTTTACACAAACAAATTTCATCTGACGTGAGAAATTATCTACTTTTTGAAATGCATTAAGATCCAGAGACTCCTCGAAGTCATAAGTACATCATAGCAAATCAAACTCTGACAACTCCAGACTGTTATCTTCAGATTCTTCTGTGTCACATGACACAAATAGGTTGTGTTGTATCCTTCAGACATGAATTTCTGAGCCATCCACGACTCTGCATAATTAATTTCACAGGAATATTTAAAGCTTTTATTTTCTTCAGAGTTCCCAAATTCAATTGGAAAATATGTAAATTGTTGAAATATTTTGTTTAAACATTTATTTCGTTTTTCAAAAAAGGCCTTTATTTCATTTGTTTTATTAAAACCATTACAGACTGGAAAATCTGATAATAGACTTTTGCGTAAAGTGTGTGTCTTATGCACAAAACTTACGCCACTGGCATTTATTCGACGTCTATTTATGTCATAGCGTTGTGGTGCCACAGACAGTTAAACAACAGCTTTGCACACATCAGCATCAGGTGTTCACTTATTGAGCCAGTCACTTTCAGTGACCCGTCTCCACACAGTTAAGCTCTCCACCAGTAGCTGGGACTACGCTGTTCCCCCCCCCCCCCATTAATTGCCTGTGAGTGACAATAGTTTCCGTGTAGAAATCAGTTCCTCCTTCACATAATTCAAGTTGCAAATGCAAACAGTAAGTCTGAATAGTGGAGGTTGATTTAAAATACAGTTTGAAGTGCGATAAATTTGAGTAGTTCATCATTATTGTTGTTAAATGTTATTTCTATCATTGTGTACAAAGAACTCTAAAATTTATTTTCATTTTTAGAATGCCATCCTGACTTGCATATGGTATTATTTCTGAAAATCCGAACAGTTAAGTGTTGAGAATGTGAACAATAAATATGTATGTGTCTATATTATAAGCGGTGTTATATCAATTGCCTTACAGCATGTTTTACTGCATCAAGAAGTAAATATGGTACGTGTGTGTAATGTCATCATTTACTGAAGTTAGTAATTTACTCTAGTACATGATGCAGATAGAACTGATATAACATTATGAATAATAAGATTTGGATGCCAACATACTAGATTAAATGGATAGGAACATTTTGGTCTCTTTTTCACCTTGTGATGCTTAAAATTGCAAGTAATTTCATTTCATATTCAGTCAAATTTCAAACACAAGTTTTGTTGGTATTGACTTCTCACGTATTAACAAACAATATGCTGCTCAGGTTTTTGTTTTAACCTCTGAACATCATCTGTACTTTTATTTCTTTGTAATGAACCACAATTCTAACTGCCATATTTTACATACAGTTCATATTAAAAGGCTTTTTGAAGGAGTGTTTTCATCAGGTTGCATTTGATGCAAGTGTTATATCTAATGGACTCTTGTAACTTATTTTGCTATACACCACTTACACATTTCATAATAATTTCAGTTTCTTAAATTCTTTGCATGCATTTTCATCACTTACCTACTATGGCACTCAACAAAATTAATTATAAATCCTGTGTGTTTCTTGAAAAAGAGTACAGCATTTTCCTAAGTACTCTATTTTGATGCCTTACGCCCTTACTTACAAGATAAATTTTCCCCCCACTCCCTTATGCCTCAATTCAAGTGCAAGCTTGTGGTTATGGTCATCTCATCCTTTCCACATACTTACTAATACTTCTACCAATATCTACAAATCCTCTTTGCCAATACATGCCTTTTTTCTTATCAGTTACTTATTGTGGTCTGCTGTAATATCCACAAACAAATCTAGTTTTAAATTAAGCAGTTTTTAAATCAGTATGCAGTTGCTGACGTGAGGATGGTGATAAGACATGGAAAATGAACCTTGTCTTCCAGAAGTAGTTACTTCAGGCAAAATAACTGTTCACCAAAATTGTACTGGTACAGACTGTGCAATCTGATCCAGTGAAAAAAGGAACACGACATTTTAACTGGACGTTACAAACCATATCTAATGTGTAATGTGTGTATGTATTTAGGGGATAGTGCTCTAAATACCATGTACAGATTCTGCAAATATAATTGTTAGTTTTTGTTCCAATTATTTTTCTTATTACTGCTCATTTTTAAACAAAAATTAAAAAAGAACATTACTTTTTAACTTCATTTTCTCTTTATGTCATGAAATTATGAAGATATAATAAAAGAACAAGAAAAATTAGTAAAAAATCAATCCATGTACAAAATGCCATTCAAGGGGAGAGGGGTCATATACATTTCAAAATTACCGTGCACTAGTAATGTCACCATGTGTTTCGGTGTACTGATCATAGGAGTGCTGGTGCCATTAGCTGGTATATAATTCACCAAATTTATAAATGTGAACAGTCTCTCTACATATAGGCTCTGACCAGCACAGAATTACTTAATAGAACAGTGCCAATAATCATTGAAGAATGGTTGCATCCTACAATTAAGAGTTCAGAAATTCAAAACAGTTGTCAAAAAGTCAGGTACAGTAGGAAATACTAAAATGAACTATGGTTTGGTGGTGATGGTCTTTAAGTGAAATTCTGCCTGTGCACACTATCTTTTAGAAGTGCACATTTCTTATCCGCTTTGGTAAAGACTCCATTCCAAGGCTGCCCACCCAATTTTGGAGACTGGCCACAATTTTGATTCTTAGTTAGCCTGTGAGCCACAATTTCAATTCTAAATTAGTCCCCGGGGCACAAAATACTTGCCACTGTTGTGGCATCTGATCTGTAACACTGTATGAAAGGTATACCAGGAATGTTGAAATAAATAGAAAATCTTCTGTGAAACAAAATTGCTTGTTAATAAGAGACTAGAGAAGAATGCTACAATAGTTAAAACAATTACAAGATGACTATCACATCACGCAGAGTTATCCAATTAAAATGTGTGTGGTTATAATGCATTAGTTTTTTAAACACGTGGCTCATTTAACATCACAATGTAGAGGAAAGAAATTTTACGCTACCACTGTAAACTTTTTTTTTCAATACTTGGATGCTCAGGAAATGCTGTATCAATTTAATTTGGACCAAGCTTTCTGCCAAAATACCAGTCTTCATGAGGATAATATTGCCTTCTGTTGGCTAAATAGGGAGCCGGGCCAATCAGGAAAGAAAGCTAATGGTCAAAATGTTCTGTAGCAGAACAAGCGAAGTGTCGTGTAGTCTCTTACCACAAACTGAAGTTTTACGAATTTCTTGAAATTTTTATCATACATTTGATTTATATACAACCACTATTGATATATATATTTTTTAATCAGGAACATTGTATCCACAAATTATATGGTGTGTCCAAAATAAGCCACACAGTGATATACAGGTGACAACTGCCAATTTATCATCTGGAAATGGGCAAGGGAACTTATTGCACACAAATTCATATTGGCTTGCTCTAAATGAATCAACAGCAGATCAGTCTCTTGGCAGACCATAGCAGACTCAAACTCCAAGTTCCAAATCCCCAAAGGAAGATACAATGCATTGATAAAAAATAACAGCAGTAAAAATTCACAAAAATTTAGAGTAATCTCCCATAAAGTTGCAAACGCAGTAAAATCTTTTAAGATTCTTTTATGACAGCATTTCCTTTACTAACTTATCTTGTCTGTGTTACATTTCTGATAGTAACACAAAAGCCAATAGCAACCAAGGTGTGCAAATTAGTCTGTATCGCATCCTATAGTAAGGGACCATTGTGGCATTTGCCCAAACTAATTTTGAAAAACCAAACTCTAGATGGAAGCACTGAGATTTGAACCAAAAACAGTCATTTCAACGATGTGACTGTTGTGCCTCATTGACGGAATAGAAATGAAGATCCGAGGCCAAAATTATTCTGGGGGCCCATAGGACAACTGAAGGTGACGAGTGCCAGCCATAAAGCCTTTTATGAATATCATGTACAGGCAGCACAATTTTGAGAGTTAAATATAACAATGAAAGCAAATTCAATATTACACAAAAAAAACCTCATCTTTGTCACAAATCTGCATGCTTTCTGACTTACATTTTCATCCTTTGTAGATTACAGAGAAATCCTGTGGCTCCAAAAAAATTTGAAGCACTATTTCCAGTCTCAAATTACATCTTTCCATTACTGCACCACAAAAATCATTTTAGTAACTGTACTGCATCAGGAAAAAAAGTTAAACTTTTAGAAAAAAACAGGAACTAATTTAATCTGTTCTTCAACTACAACTGTGCAACGCCTGTTATATTTATAAAAGAAATTTACGGTATTTATTTTTAAAAAATAAATAAAACAATAATTATGAAATATTTTACATACTTTGCAAGACTTCCAGTTTAGTATGGGGTAATTCTGAGACAAGCACTCACCTTTAAAAGGAGTAATACCCTTGTTATTAGCTGAGGCTGTATTATTAATATGATCACTAAAGCCAAGGTTAGATTTAGATGTCTGTGAGAATGGCGTAGCAGGCTTCAAAGGCCCTTCACCAAACAATCTATTGAAGGTATCATCACCAGGCTTTGAACGAGTTGATGTAGTACCAACTGGCCCTTGATCAACAAACAGTGATGACTGCATGTGGTTTGTGCGACACTTTGGGCATTGTTCCACTGACTGTACATCTCCAGTACCAAATATGTCATTTGTTCCTCCACCAGGTGACTGTAACTGTACTGCACCAGGAAAAAAAGTTAAACTTTTAGAAAAAAAAACAGGAACTAATTTAATCTGTTCTTTGATTACAACTGTGTTGTGCCTGTTATATCTATAAAAGAAATTTACGGTATTTATTTTTAAAAAATAAATAAAACAATAATTATGAAATATTTTACATACTTTGCAAGACTTCCAGTTTAGTATGGGGTAATTCTGAGACAAGCACTCACCTTTAAAAGGAGTAATACCCTTGTTATTAGCTGAGGCTGTATTATTAATATGATCACTAAAGCCAAGGTTAGATTTAGATGTCTGTGAGAATGGCATAGCAGGCTTCAAAGGCCCTTCACCAAACAATCTATTGAAGGTATCATCACCAGGCTTTGAACGAGTTGATGTAGTACCAACTGGCCCTTGATCAACAAACAGTGATGACTGCATGTGGTTTGTGCGACGCTTTGGGCATTGTTCCACTGACTGTACATCTCCAGTACCAAATATGTCACTTGTTCCTCCACCAGGTGACTTCAGCACTCTGCAAAGAGAATTTTCCATTAAATGGGTAAATAACACACACACAAGAGAGAGAGAGAGAGAGAGAGAGATCAAAATTCAATGTATGAAGATTTAGTCAATGCGTTTCCAAAATTTAGAACCAGCGTTAAGCAAATGTTCCAACAGCAACCTAACTTTCAAATATAAAAGCTGATGTACAACTTAAAATTACAAAATTGGTACAAAACCACCTCTTACATCACTTTAAAATGATAAAGATCAACAAGAGCATTACAACTTTTTATTTAATTGCCTCAGGTGACTTGGAGTACCCTTAAAATCCGCTCCAAAGAGATCATGGCAGTCACCACCTGGAGATTGCATTGACCTGGAATATCGCACTTTTTAAGAACCTAACAAACATCTAGAGTCTAATAACTCCAAGGAGGTAGAAAGATTCGGATACAAGTGCTCAGCTTCACAGTAATGATTCAAATATACTTCGTTTCAATACTGATGACCAATTTCAAATAAGTGCCTTAATCGAAAAATTGAAAACCTGTCATCAGTAAAAATATGAGATGGTCGCCATTATACTCACATGACTATACTTCCATACTTTTAAGATGGGCTATCCTGCAATATGTGGACGATTAGTACAAAACACGAGATGTGGTCGGAAAGCCTTTCCAAACACAGTTCCCATGGTACATCGGCTGGCCACAATATCAACTTAATGAGCATTTGAAAAGTATTTACAATTTCAATTCTTCCTTGAAAATTTATACAGATTTCTCCGGCTGTTCTGTATGGAGCATTTTTACAAGGTTCACCAAACAGAAGCAGCTTGTTTCAGGCATTACAGTCTTGTCCATTTCTCATCACTGGTGAACTGAAGTAGCCCAAGTAGTGGTGTTTTGTGGTGTCTCGATAATGCTCTGCTACACACTGCTATTTTTCTCATTTGGCTGGGAATTGCAGTAAAAAGTCACCTGATACAGCACTAATTGACGTGCCTATTTCTTCCTTTAAAGCAGTTCCCTGCTAGTCATGGCATCAGACAAGCTGTATAACAATGACTTTCTTCACGAGTGACTTCAGGAAGGTGTTCACAAACTGATTCCAGTAATGTCTAAACATTTATGGAAACCGAAGTTTCGAAACCTCGTGGAAAGTGCAATAAAAACAGAAGGAAAAATACGAAAGAAGAAAGTATTTGTATCAAAAAAAGGCGTGGAAGCTTAAAGCCTTATATAATTATTTAAATTGGAATGGAACAGGGCAGTACAAGGAGATGGTGGCAACAGGTTCATTGCCATCAAATGTTTACCGACAGCATACTACACAGTTCAATCAACAGAGGGGCTTGTTTAAAACTGGACTCAAATCCTGAAGATGCAGAGAATTTTTCATCAGGGCTGAACAGCTGAAACTATTTCAAATAATTATTGGAAGAGGGGAGGGGCAAATGGCCATAGATAATAAAACCACCCCCATTCCACTGCGAAGGCTGCAAATGGAGATGCTCAGCTTTACCTAGGCCAGTAGCTACGAAAAGATTTATTAGTGGTTTGCTACGAGGGAATTGGAAAGAAACTAACAGATTTTGGAAAATAAGAGGGCTGGGAAACAAGCTGGATGGTTAGTCTGCCAATTAAATCCATTGGGTTTAAAACAAGATAATTAAAGACCATCCTGCACCACAAGAAGCAAGTTAAAACTTATGTGATGAATCGGTATGCAAAAGCCTGAAGTGTTTTGTATTATTCTGAGATGGGAAGTGTTGGAGAAAATTACAGGAAACTGCATAAAAAATAACAGAGTACCAGTTTGCATGTGGTAGTGGGCTTTACACTTTCCACTGCAGATAAAGATGGCTGGTTACACAGACTTAGGAATTACATTAATTAATCTAGAAATTTCTATAGTTTCATCGTTAGGAGACAAGTAGGAAAGAGGAGGGATAGAAAGGACTATATTCGGGCACCTGCGAATGAGTAAGTGTTAGGAGTGTTTCATATGAAAGTTTAAAGTCAAAGACATTAAGCAAGTTTTAAAGGCAATAGCACAATCACTGGGACTCCTCAAGGAATTGTCGTTTTGGTCTGAAAACTGTTGCACATGTTCATTTGGTGATACTATTTTATATATGTTGCTCTTAGAGGTGTAAAATGTATAGATCCCTCACAAACTTCACTCGAAAAGTGCCATAACACTAACACTATACCACTAGCGAATGGGAGAAGACTTATAGCGAAGTACAGGAGCGGATCCAGGATTTTGGTTTGGGAGGGACTTGAGCGGACTTTGGTTTGGGGGGGGGCGGGAGGGGCTAATTTTGGTTGGGGTGGGCTTGCCTTTAGTGGATTTTGGAAAAAAAAAGTCTCCAAAATTACAATGTCTGAGATGGACCTAGATACTTTTGGGGGGGGGGGGGCTTGAACCCCCTAGCCCTCCCCCCCTGGCGAAGTATGACCATGCACACGGTCTTTGAATGATATTTGGAAATATATTGCTATAAAAGTATAAATATAGGAAAGATTACACACTAAAAAAAACTTTGAACCGTAAGCAAACCTCGATTGCCTCATTTACGACACATACGCGACGTCCAACGATAATCTCGTAGATATTACATCGTCAAGAAACAAATCCGCATTTTATGTCCAAGATGTTAATGTTTTACGGCATTTATCAAAGTAGGTTGCGGCAATATTAACGTAGCTTATGTTTAGGTTGAAAGTGCGGCAATAAGCTTGTTTCAGCATTAGGTCTAAGGAATTTAGTTTTGATAGTTGAAATGCAGCCTGTACCAAAATGGCGTTTGGTTGTTTCAGTTAAAGCATAAATCGCTAGAAATTTGGATTTATTAAACATTTATCATGACTCAAGCAGAATCATTAGTGGCGCCTGTGGATAGGTTGAAATGCAGCCTGGAACAAAATGGACACAGACGCTTCCTTTTGTAGCTTAATGAACAATAAATTTTGTTTTTATAATAAAGGTGGTTTGGTTTTCATCGTTGTTGGTCGTTGAAGCATTTTGTTGCACATAATATTACTATCGCTGGAAGTCGCAGGGCCGCATTTAGACTCTGTGGGGCCCCTAGGCTATACATGTGGTGCGGGCCCCCTTGTTGGCTGCCTCCATCTATTGATGCTTAAATTTTGAAATTCGGCCCAAATAATTCATTGACGACCCTTTTTTGTAGCTCTACTACTGGCCCAGGCAGGGTCCAGGGTTGTCGTTGGTGCGGGCCCCCTCTGTGGTGCGGGCCCCTAGGCTACAGCCTATGTAGCCTATGCTTAAATGCGGCCCTGGGAAGTCTCATATTGTAACAAATGGCGTCCTCTAATCGCTTTTTTTTATTTTGCGTGAAGTTTGTGCGCTATACACCATCTTCATGGGTGTAATAGAAACAAATTAATAAATAACATAGTCGAAGGAACGATAGCGTTATCATTATACATGGCTATATGCTTTCTGGCAGTCACTCGAGGCCTTACGTTATGGCATTTATCGAGTGAAGTTTGTGAAGATGAATATATTTTACAGCTCTCAGAGCAACATATATTAAATAATATCACCCAACGAACGTTTTTAGATGAAAACTACAATTCCTTCACGAGTCCCAGTGATTGCGCTATTACCGTTTTAAGAAATACTTCAGGTAGGTAAGTAGAAGGGAAGGGGTGAGTGTGCCGATATATTTCGAATAGTATTTAGACAGTGGCGAGTTTGATGTTTTTACTGTTTAGAACATGTTATAAATTACCGCTGTTGCTGGTTTTGTAGAGCGCTCGCTGCATGCCTCCCTTGTAGCAGCGACCCCCCATTTGCGTGTCGCTGACGAAACGTACATTTGTATAACTACAGGGAGGGAGGGAGGGTGAGCAGTGGGGGGGGGGGGGGGGTTTACTTAAGAGCAAGTCAATGCCAGTAACCAAACATCAAGCCCATAATCAACAACATATTTTACGCCACATACTGTAATGGACGTTAAGAATTTTTCCCTGCTCTTTAGGAACACACCTGAACTGTTGAAATAAGAAAAAAATATTGACATGGGAGTTGAAAGTATCAAAAAATCCTTGCAAACTTTCGAAGACCGATAGTGTAACATGTCAAATACAAACATTAAATAAAAATACAGAAAAAAATAATTAAAAAAAGGAACAATACATACTATTCTTAATCCTCAGTTTTAACTGCAGAATAGATGTAGTTTTGACTAAACAACTCTGATGAATTACGGTTGAAAAATAATTTCATCCCCACGTTTTACGTTTTTGAATATCAACGCTTGATTAAAGTGGAGTGTGAATTGATATGAAACTGGTTATGCTATTTAAGCCACCTTAAAACCCTGAATTAGCTACAGATAAGGGGGGGGGGGCAATGCAGGTTAAGTGAAAAGGGGGGAAAATAGTAACCTTTGATAATAAAACCGTATTGTTCTGCAATTGATTGAGGACTAGAATCATTTATGAGCTAATCATGATCCTGAAACTATTCCTAAATTGTTTTCAAGTGCCAGTGCAAATTTTTTTTAGCACTTCCCAAGTATGTAACACGTTAAAGCATCATTTCAGAAGAAATAATTTTTTTTTTTTAAAGTCTTCATTAAATATTCATGTTAATTTGTTAACAGACCACATGCTGCATTAGCTCGACCTGCAGAATTCACTTTCTCTAAAAAATTTACAGGGATTCGGGCTTAACTAATATTATCTAACTTCCTTAAAAATACAGAATGGGAAGGTTTGCTAAGGTACGCCTGAATTAACCACCAAGCGTATCCCAACTGGCTTTGCCACGAATTCCCATCTATCTAAGATGTATACAGTGAAATTTCTAATTCAAACGGAAGGCAAATGGAAGGAAAATAATAAGATTAGACCCGACGATGACTGTGTGTAACGCTACTGCCAAAACCTTTCCTCCTCAGAGATCTACAACTGAAGACTGCCTGAATTGCAGGTTTTAAAAGCGATCATAGGAAGGAAAAGAAAAACCGAAGCATTTTGAAGTTTTTGAACCGACGACATGTGGCATACTCCCCCAAGTGTTGTCACCTGCTTGCAAACCGTATAAGCTTCATACAAACCATCACATTTCTGCAACACAAATGTTGGGAAGCACAGTATCAATGGCCAAGGTGGCTACCGGATATCCGTCAAAATACCGTAATCAGGATGGCCGACCCGTTGTACACCCCCCCCCCCCCCCCCCCGGTGACCAGTACGGCAGAGCATCAACACCCTCTGTTGAATTGCCGAGTATTACTTGTCCTTTTAACTAATGCGTTAATTTAGCAGTAAGTTGGTAAAAATTAAATCCAGCTCCAAAAAAATAAAAAAGAGAAAACATACCTCGTCCACTACTACAATCGCCGAATTAAAATCTTACTTTGGGACTCTTTCTTAAATATTTCGGTTTCATTTCGGTCAAGGAACTGCAAAACATACTTTAAAAAATGTCTTAGGGGAAATAAAATATTTGACCACTGATCAGAACTTCAGTTTCTGTTCCTCTGACAACTGAGTTAATAAAAGCTACAATTAGGTCTAACAATTCCAGCTGATATTGCAAATTATTAGACAAATCTGTGAAGCCAATTCCTCCTACCTTTTTACCCCACTAAAACACAGCTAGTGGAAATCAATGTCAGCAAGCAGTATACTATCTCCGATGATATAAATGAAACAGTTTACTAAAAATCTAATTTGTTTCAATTCCTGTAAGTATAATCAACAACGTTTGTACTGAACAATTTTATAGTCATGCAAGTTAATACATACGCACTCTTTTTTTTTTAACACTTTAATAAATATTTGTATGTACGTATTACATTCAACTAACTCTTAAATTGTTCTTACGATGTACCAAACGATAATCTTTCCTTCCTTCGACAATTTTGTCTGGACATACGCGCCCGAGAAAAGGTGCGATGTTCGCCTTCTCGTTGCTATCGTCAGTAATCTTGAATCGTTTTGTTGCAAGTGTGCTGACGGAAATTTTGAATATTCAGAAATGTGTTCACTAATTTGCTGTGTATTGCATGTTTACAAGATATGGATATGAAGAGAGTTCATATTTCATCCGCTGAACTTTGGTTTACTGTACTGATGAAATATGCAGCTTCTTGTCAGTTTCTTTATAACATTTATTAAGTTCGATAACCTTTGGTAGATCTCTGCTTTCACCTAGTTCATGTTTTTCTGACGTTATTTCCTTCTAAATGGGAAAGTCCTGTTAAACGTAGTTCAGCGTTTAGAACCCTTATTATTCTTTTTATATACCTTCTTTATCCTATGCAAAATGCGTCACATTCTGTAAGTGCTGCAGATCTCTTCAGTTAATTGTGTCACCATTTAAGATTATTACCCACCACTTTTGTATCAGATTGCTTAATTGTTGAAAGATGATTTTAATTCGCATTTGATTTCAATCTTAATGTAATATAGCATTGATGATCTAGAAGTGTGGTTTGTGAGGAGAAAAAAAAATGAAAAGGAATGAGAAATGGATAATGTCGCGAAATACAAATATGTTGAAAATTGTGCGGATTCTAACCAGAAATTTCACATTTATGCTTCCAAAGAGATTAATTTGCAAAACAGACCAGTTTCCGTTTTTCTGGTTCAGAGATAAGCCACAAGGAAGTATTTTGTTTAGTGCTCCCACCCACCCATGGAGGAGCATGAAGGTCAATGGACAACGCACAGAACATCCGGTGCGCTAGTTAGGTTCGTTATGGGCCGTTGACACTTCCACTCTGGACAGTGATTGAATGTGCAATTAGACTCGCAGTAACGATTATTAAAGGCAAGTAGACCTATACTAGTGTTCCCACAGCCAAAAACATCAGACACTTCACATTATTTTTTCTTCAAGAGGCTAACCAAAAATCTTTTTCTATACATTGATTCCTTACGGCAAACGCTGACAACTAACAGCATTTCAAGTCCGCCATACAGTACTATTTTGCAGTGGCAGAAGCTACTAGGAGAATACTTTCAGTAGACAGGTTACTGCAATGACAAAGTATTAACGCCGACGCCGTATCATATCGTACGGATAATTTGTGGAATTAGATTAGCCTCCCCCCCCCCCCTTCTCCAATGACGCATATTTTTTTTTTTTTTTTTTTTTTTTTTTTTTTTTTTTTTTTTTTTTTGGCCATAGAGATGAAGATTAACCTGTACAGCCAAACACATCTCAAAACAGATACCTTCATAATCAAAGCAACCGCATACTATTTCTTGGGAGCCAGTTACTGGAGGAATGTTTCAGGAAAAAGGGTAAGATTTCAGCACGGCTGTACATGGAGGAAATTCGGATGAAGTTCATACGAGGCTGTACAGTAGGGCCGAACACTAGGAATTTGATTAAACAGAGCGTTTCAAGAACTGGTTACTAAATGCATGGACGCAGTCAGTCAGCCCTAGCGTTGAAGAGGTTTACAGCATATACGCTTCGTATGGCGCATGGTCATATACTGAAAAATTTTCCTCAAGTACACGCATACTATAATTCAACTCATCAGATACCCATGTTAACAGCTACTATCGGTTTATATATACGAAATTCGGAGACTTTACACAGTGAAATATTAGAAACTATTGGTTTCCGCAAAATGTTTAGCATTTGTAAATAATTACTCAGGCCACCACACAAGGTTTTGCATAAAGATCAGAACTGTAATAAATCTTATGTTTAACACCTCAGCTGTGGGTTTCAACCACTTTTCATTTTGGTATTTGACAAAAAAAAAAAAAAACTGCCTTGGTGTTTGAGATGTAACAGTCAGAAGTTCCATGGAAATTGCCCAATTTGAATATACGATTCGGTGCAGTAACCCTATTAACCAGATCGGCTACACGGGTGGCAGGGGCCGTGTGGAATGCATTGGGTGGTTTTTTAGGCTGAGGGAGGAAGACCCGAAACACGAAATTCAGTTACGGGCAACCCAATCAGATACAACACCGGAATGTAGGAGCAACGTAAAAGACTCTCGTCAGTTAAAAGTTCTCGTAATTAACTGTAGAAGCGTTTGTAACAAACAACCGGAACTTGAAAGCGTTCTTTGTAGTACAGAAGCGGATATCGTTATCGGTACAGAAAGTTGGTTGAAACCGGAAATAAGTTCCGCCGAAACTTTTAAAGATAGCATGAAAGTTTTTCGTAAAGACAGATTACATTCTCATGGAGGTGGGGTATTTATAGCTCTGAGTAAATTTCTCCCATGTAATGAAATAGACGTCGATACGAACTGTGAAATCATATGGATTAAACTCAACGTTGCTGGGTCAAAACTCATCATAGGTGCCTTCTACCGTCCACCTGATTCGGATATAGCTATCGTCGAGGAGTTAAGAAATAATGTAAATAGTATAGCTAGCCGTTTTAAAGATCATGCTATGATTCTAGGAGGCGACTTCAATCTGCCTTATATTGACTGGCGTAATTACGTTCACATCACAGGTAGCAGGGATAAGGCAGCTTCTGAAGTAATTCTCGATTTGTTGTCAGATAATCATCTCGAGCAGCTAGTTAATGAACCTACGCGGTGTCATAACGGTAGCGAAAACATTTTAGACTTGCTGGTTACCAACAGGCCAGAATTATTCACCGTCATTTCAACGACCACAGGAATAAGCGATCACAAAGCGGTAATTGCGACTATCAAATTAATGACGGAGCGAAAAAGGAAAAAAGGGCGGATTGTATACAGATTCAGTAAGGCCTCAAAGGAGTATTTTAGAACCTACCTGAGGAATAAATACCATAACTTCAAGTCAACAAAGGACACCATTGAAGAGATGTGGCATCGTTTTATACATATAGTCAGGGAAGGCATGGAAATACATATACCAAAGCGGACAATAAAGGGAGAGGATGATCCACCGTGGTACACATGCGAAGTCAAAAGATTACTCAAAAAACAAAGGAAAATACACGCACGCTCAAGAAGGAAGGGGTATCGCAGCGATTTAAAAACCTTAGCCGATTTAAGAGGACGTATTAAGAATGTAATGCGCGAGGCCTTTAACGATTTTCACTCCAACTCTCTCTCTAAGAGTCTCACAGAAAACCCAAAGAAATTTTGGTCGTATGTACGAAAAGTTAATTGTACCAACAGCAATATTCCAGCACTAATTCGTGAAGGTTCCGAGGTTAATGAAAGCCGCCATAAAGCTAACGTACTAAATACTGTATTCAAAAATTCATTTACAAATGAACATATGGATTAGTATTCCCGTTTTCCCACGCCGTGGCGAGTCGGTGATGGAATCATTACGAATAGATACTGCAGGTATCGTTAAGCAATTAGAGCTCCTGAAGTGGGGGAAAGCACCGAGCCCGGATGGAATTCCAGTAAGAGTATTTTCAGAGTATGCTGCAGAAATCGGGCCATTTCTGTCTGATATATTCAGTAAATCATTGGAAGAGCGAAAAGTACCTTCAGACTGGAAAATCGCGCAAGTAACTCAGATTTTCAAAAAAGGTGATCGAAGTGATCCTGGGAACTATCGTCCCATATCTATGACATCTGTTTGTAGTAGAGTTATGGAGCATATTATATGCTCGAACATTATGAATTTTCTAGATGATAATAATTTGCTTACAACAAATCAACATGGATTTCGGAAGAAAAGATCATGTGAAACACAGCTGGCCCTATTTACACACGACGTAATGAAAGTTATCGATACAGGTTCACAAGTAGATGCCATTTTTTTAGATTTCCAGAAAGCCTTTGACTGTGCCACACAACCGCCTTTTAGCGAAGCTTCGAGCGTACGGTATATCGGATCAGCTTTGTGAATGGATAAAGGATTTTCTAACTGGTCGGTCGCAGTATGTTGTCGTTGAAGGAGAAAGTTCTTCTAGTCTAGATGTTACATCGGGTGTACCTCAAGGAAGTGTAATAGGACCACTTCTTTTCTTAATTTTTATAAACGATCTCGGAGACAAAGTGAAAAGCCTTTTTGGATTGTTTGCTGATGATGCGGTTATTTATAGGGAAGTAAGAACTTTGGCCGATTGCTTAGAAATTCAGCGCGATCTGGATATTATTTTGGCTTGGTTCGCTGAGTGGCAACTTACTCTAAACTGTAAAAAGTGCAAGACAATGAGCATAACTAACAAAAAGAATCCGATTGTTCAGAAATAAGAGTTAAACAATACAGTTATTGATATGGTTGATTCTATTAAATATTTGGGAGTAACAGTACAAAGGAACATGAAATGGGACATACATATTAATTCTTTAGTAGGTAGAGCAAATTCTAGGCTGCGATTCATAGGTAGAATCTTGAAAAATTGTAATGAACAAACAAAGGAGATAGCGTACAAACCTCTTGTGCGTCCACATTTGGATTATTGTTGTGCCATTTGGGACCCGTTTCGTAAGGGATTGATCGAAAGTATAGAGAAAGTACAGAGAAGAGCCGCTCGATTCGTGACCGCTTGCTACAGTCCTTATGAAAGTGTCACAGAACTGATTAGTAGATTAGGTTGGGAGTCTCTGGTAGATAGACGACACACGTTTCGTTTAAACTTACTGGAAAACATGCGTACTCCAACTTTCACTCATAAGTGTAGTGAAATACTTCTTCCACCAACCTATTTGAGTCGGAAGGACAGGAAAGATAAAATTAGAGAAATAAGGTGCCGGACTGATTCTTATATGAATTCTTTTTTCCCTCGTACCATTAGGGATTGGAATGCACAGCAAAGAGATTAGCTTTGGTGCTGAGCACCCTCTGCCACCCACAATTTTGTGAATTGCAGAGTATATATGTAGGTGTAGATTTTTCGTGATCATGACAATATTAACATAAATTTTCATATCTGGTTTCAAGCTGTCGATTTAAATTTGATAGTTATCTGTTTAATGCTACAAGATTTATTAGTTTTGTTTTCCAGTCCCGCACATTATGTAGATTATTAGCCAAATTATTCATTCATGTTTTGTGGCAGATAAACTAGATTCCCTTAACAAGATATTGGAAACAAAGAAATCGCACATGGAATTATTGGTCACAGCCACGTGGATATCGGCAAGTTCTCAATGGATGCCAAGACGATTATTTTATGACACTTATGATTTTTTATTCAGTTTCATGTCAGTTTTCACCGTTGTACAAATCAGTTGAGAAGGAAAAACGCATTTATTGTAACCTGAAAATTAGTGCTTGCACCGCAAGACTGAGAAATACGTGCGACTTTTACGTTAGAGCATGTTTCTTTATCATTTTCAAAACTTATGCACGTCACTACTCTTTCAACTAAAACTTTCTTTTCTGCATTTTGAAAATTGCAGCACTAGAATGGACCATAAGAAATATCAAAAAATTCACTTTGTTGCTTATTATAACAACTTTTACGCTTTGATAAAAGATACATTAATTTCATCAACAATTCAGTACAGCACATAGGAAGATTAGAGTCGTCAATGATAACTCGCCTAAAAAATCCTTTTCATATACAAAGTGCCATCGATAGCGGGAACAGTCTCTTAAAGATAACAATGATAGTTATCAATGAAACGACTGACGTTTGCTTAGTTATGGGTGGGATCTACGAGATAGGAAGCACACGGCAGCCTTACCTCTTCTTGCCATAGCCGACGTTATCAAGTTCTATGTGTCGATACGCCGCATACACTGTCATCGTTACCGCTTTCCCGCTGCCTAGCAACTGTTCCCAAGCTAGCAAACAAACAATTGAACTTCGTGGCGCCATGGGTAACCCATGGCGTCACTGGGCACTTTGGGCAGCTTCTGCCGCCCCTCTACCCTGCTTCTGCAAATGTGCCGGTTTTATATTATGGCGTGGTTGAAGACGGGACCGGCCGGGTATGGAGTGGTCTGGCGAGGCGTGAGCCCCTTGGTCACAAATGGTTTACTGCCATGGTTGCAGTTTGGCCACCAGCTCCGACATTATAGCCAGAGCTCTTGTAAGAGCGTGGAGCACGGTCGTCAGCTGGTCGCTGCTGTCAGCCGGGAATGGACACTATGCGTCCCGCCTAGCCTCCCGCCTGCGTGTGCTGCCTCTGTGCTGCTGCTGGGACTGGCTCCGCCCGGACCCCGCGGGGTGGGGGGAGGGCTGCACACGCTGCAGCAGGTAGCCAGTAGAGCTTCGCCATTATGGAGCAGATATTTTGGAGTATATTGTCGGTGGACATTTACTCCTTCCTCTGTAGATGGTTGAGTACGGCCTAGTTGTTGGTCGGTCTTTGTGGTTGGCAGTTCGTAGAACCTCTAATGGCGACGGCTGCGGAAAGGGGGCTGCCATAGGTGGAAGGGCAGTCACGTGGTCGGAGGAGCTTCTCTGGAAGAGAGTTGCCTGACTAGTTCTTCGAGAGAGTGAGGAGAGCAGCAAATCTGTCCTCCCTTTGACCTGTGTCTTGGTAGCGGTCACAACACGTGCTGTTACCGCGACAGGTCGCCCCTCCTGAAGGCGGTGGTACCTCGTGGCTTGTCACTGGTGGTCGTGACATCATCTTTCTTCTCGGCGTGACTGTCTGCTGCGGGATGGTCTCCACAGCAGGAGCGCTGGTCTGCTGCTGGTTCTTGGCGGGCTGCGAGTGCGGCACTTTGCACCGCTGTGGGAGCTTCTTGGCTTGCCCCTTCCACGCTCTGCAGCCACGGTAAGACGCGGCATGCTTAGTGTCGCAGTTGCAGCAGACTGGATCGTCGTGGTCGTATTTGCAGTCCGCCAATCGATGGCTGCCACCGCAACGAACGCACCTAGCTTGGTTGGCGCATTTGCTGGCACAGTGCCAGAAGTTTTGACTCTTCAAGCACTGAGCCAGTTCGCGGGAGGGCGACTTTGTCTTGGGCTTCCACACTGTCTGCACAGAGGCATCCAGTACGGTCGTCCCACTGTCTGGGATGTAGCTTTTGCAGGTGGTAATCCCTACCGGGAGGGCCCTCACCAATGCGCAGAAGTCCCGGGTGTTTGAAGTGTGGAGCATCACACCTTCAACCACAGTCCAACAGAAGAAAGGCAGCTCTGCGACCTTTTGCAGCTGGGTTAGCAGGCTGCAATAGTTGCCGCTGTAGCTGATCAGGATTGGGATTGAAGGTCCCTCAACTACGGCAGCGGTGACTGGTCGCGGCGCCCGCGGCGCCGGCGGTTTCCGCACAGCTTCCTTCATCAACTAGTCGAGAGCTGCTTGAGAGGGTCTCTGTAGGCGGCTTCCCGCCCACTCTCTTCTTGGCGGCTGCAGTCTTCTTGTTGGCAGCGTCTGAAGACATACTTAGTGCGCCTGAGCTTAAACAGGTGCTGCTGTGTCGGACATTCGCCGACGGCTCAATATGACGTCCGCTATGGCACGATGTTACTCGGCCGGAGTCTCGGTAGGCTGTCACCCGCTCGCGTTGGCTCAGCGGGTGCGGGCCTGCTCCTCGTATTCGGCCATGTCATGGCCGCTGGCTTCCGGAGACCTCGTCTGGCGGGACAGCTAGCATAGGCGCTGTTATGTTCGCCGAGACAGTTGACGCATGTTAGTTTGGAGACTCGTGGTCGGCTGCAGGCTCGAACGCAGTGTTGTCCGCACAACGGACGCAACGCTCTGCGGCCCGACAGTCTTTTGCTCGGTGGGCAAAAGCTTAGCAGTGGAAGCATTGATGTAATGCTCCCGCTGGTTTCTTCTTGGCCTCCACTTTGACATCTTGGTCGAGCAGTTTCTTCACCTCTAATGCCTTGGCGACATGAGGTTCAGCCGTCAAGGCAAAGAGATCTCTGCGCTGCTCGGTGCCTGGGCGTACCACAGCGTTGACATCACGGACGGTGACGCCTTGCTCCTTGAAGCCGCGTGTGATGTCGTCCACGTTCATAGATTCTGGCCGTCCACGGACTACCAGACGTCGTGGCTTCCCTGCTTGCTTAATGTCATAGCGGATGTCACGGCGGTCGAGAAGCGCCATGACATTATCCTGTTCTGTAGGGCATGTACAGGCCACAAGAAGCCCCTCCGCGCTGGGACAGGTGAAGCTCCGTTTCCTCCCATAAATCCAGCGTCATCTGTCCGAAGTTGCCCGAACAATAGACAGTGAGCAACTGCACCGGACCCTGCACGTAGACAGTCGGCTCGTTGTCGCTGCAGTCGGTTGACGCGCCATCCGCGATGTCGGGTGGCTCAGTGCTGCCCTCTGCTTTTTTCAATGTCTCGGGTGTTGCTTCGGCAGGCGGTGACTTCATGCGTTGCTTGACCATATCGAAGTATGCTTTTTCTGATAAAATCAGGGGAATTGGGATGTGGTCGTCTCTGGCGTCAGAAACCGACGGGTCCGCATTCTCTGTCGCAAAATCGGGGTCGGACAGCGTCCTCTTAAACTCTTCAAAGTTTGCGGTCGGTATTTGCCATTGGTACTTGACGTTATCCAACGTGACGGCAATGAATACCTCCCACGGTTCCTTGCCTCTACCGAGTCGCGTCTCCCACCGTGTCTTATTCAAGTGTTTAGTTCCTATTGCTGTCCCAAAAGCACTTAATTCCATTTATTTATGTTCCCACATTCACCAGGAGACCCTGGTGGTATCAGAGCGTTGCAGGTTGTCAAATTTTTTAACCTACACCCTTGTACAACATCCCAGCGCAAAAAAGAAACTGGCAGTAGGTCAGAGCAGAAAGGTGTCTGAAAGTTCTAAAACGGGTAGTCTTTCTCAAATTTGTAAAAATCATTCCAATCGAAAACAAAATTCCGTACAGTCATATTTATATATATTCTCACGGTATCTCAAGCATCAACTGAATATATTATACTATCACTGTGTCAACTCAAACGCCTTGTACAAGAAACCATATACCAATTCACATAAGGCAGCTACTCCTCTCAAATTACGAATCTATCATCGGCAAAGAACCAGGCATACTACTGAGCTCTCTCCAATGTCAATTACCCATAGGCGAAAGTGTAATAATTCATATCCAAGAGAAATAACATTAGCAAAATTACTAATAAAAACTGGTCCGAAAGGCGAGAGTGGTTAATGCTCGGGCCTAGCGTTAGGAAGGAAGCGAGTTTGATCACCTGGTCCCACTAACCAGATTTCGGTTTTCCATAGTTTCCAAAATCACTCCAGGTGAATGCCGGCAAGGTTCTTTCAAAATGACAGCCAAATTAATTTCCGTTCCTTGCCTCACCAATCCTCTCTCCTTTGATGAACTCTACATCAACAAGTCGTAAACCACTAACAAAAACAAAAATCCTGGTATATAAAGAGCACAAGTGAAACAGTCTGGTGAAGCAGTTGGGTTTAAAAATCTAAGCGCAAATTCAGATTTTAACGCCACACGTATGTAATGGAACTCAATGAAGGTTTAATTATATTTTGTTTTATTAACTCTCGATATTCGGAAACAACGATCATAGAATTAAAACAAAGACTAAGAAAGTAAGTTTAAGGACACCATCATTTAACGAAAAATGTGGAGGGGAAAAAAGTGGTACACAGCACAAACTTTCACATTCCTCGAAAAAATATTTTTAATTTCGGCAGAGTCTAATTGTCCATGCAATCTTTCATAGTTCACGAGGTAAGATGAATACGCTGTTCGGGATTCAGGTTCACGGAAAAATTCCAACTGCTCCGTATTCCCGAATCAAATTCTCCTAATATATAGAAGCAACATAGTCAAATATGGAAATGGATGGGAGTAGATCGAAGTTAAGTAGAAACAAAGTTTGGTTGCACCTGAAGAGACAGATATAATGTGATGAAATTCGAAAGGCTGTAGTAATTCGATGCGGCACGGCCCGCTTCACTGGGGGAAGAGACAAAAACATATCAACTCATGCGGAAACTTCGGGTTTGTAGCTATGGAGAGAAACCACAGAACAGGGTAGGTTGCCAGATGGATCTAGAAAATTCGAAATAAAATAACCAAATTGACTAAGAAAGATTTGCCGGGAAGACCAGGGTTAAATTTAAGATAAAATATCACACCAACTTTTTGCAAATAATATCAGTCCCAAGCAAACGCAACATCGCAAAACGGAATCGGGATTTCAGCCATTAGCGTTGGATGTATACGATGTAAAAGCAAGCGTCAGGTCTTATCATTCTTCGCCCTCTCCCGCTTCCCATATCCACGAAGCGACATTGCAAAGTCATTTGTCCTGTACGCCTCGCAAATATTCCAAACAAATGAAGCAAAACTGGAACAGCCAGAAACAGATTAAAAGGTGATATTACATATCACCAACAATCAATCACTGACACTACAGGCTTGAAAAAATAGGTCATCGGTAAACGATTTCCTAATTCTCAAACGTTTTCCAAACTACTAGCTCTGCTAGCGATAATACTCTAAAATTAGGTATAAAATACTGTAATAATCATGACCTCTCCACAGAATGGGAACACTGATTCTAGCAAACAATGTGCTTAAAGAGAAAGCAGAAGATAGCTAAAGATGAAACGGACCTAGTTTTCGGGACGATGCAGACTCCGGTTTTCCAAGGTTTCAAGAAACCATTTCGGGTGAATACTAGAATAATTACTTCGAAAGGACGTGGAAAAATTTCTTCCCTTTCCTTTCCCCTACTCCTTCCACGACGTCGACAAACTAAAGTATTAAGCAAAAACAAAAACAGTTTAAACTTACTACCATATTGTTGCATACTTCCATTTTCAAATCCAACTGCAATATTCACAATTCTATTGCAAAAAGAAGTAATCAAACAACGACAGAAACCTCCCCCACGGGACAATTGACAAGAAATATGGTCATGGTGGATCTTCATGCGTGCAATGGAACTTTAGCTCAGATGCCGAATAACTAGTGTTGTAAAAAAACATGAAAAAAAAATGAAAAAAATAAACACTTTTTTTTTTCTTTTTTTTTTTTTGTAACTACTAAATCTCAAATTTGTAAGGCACCTATCGTTTAATATGACTGTATTAGAGTTTATTTTAATTACTTATTTTTAAATCTACTATATTTTTCTGGTTCAGTAGGAAAAACGAAAATCTTGGCAACATTGACTGAAATTTTCTTTTATGAACGGGGACTTCCCGAAGAGGCTAGGTTGCACGAGAAGGAATCCCCGTTCCCCATTGTTTGGATTGATACTCGCTATTTGAACTAGTGCTGCCAGCCCTACGAATTTATCTGTAGACCTACAGATCTTTTCAAAAAAATTAGGAACTTAAAATTTATCTACAGTTTTTAGCCTCCTTTTATTACTTATTGTACTTTCCTTATATTCGTATACTTGTTAAACTCTCAGCGTATAGTGATACTGACTCATTTAATTGTCAGTAATTATGAACCGTTTCCTTGCAAAAGTTGGCGTAAACCAACGACTGAAAAGAAATAAATCTCTTATTTTGTATGCTAATAGATTAAAATTCAAACTTAAAAGACTAATGCAGAACTATCGGCTCAGTCTTTATGCACAGTGTGTACTTTGCTCATAATTTAAAATTACAATCTCAATATCTTCTGTGTACAATACAAGAACAACCAGTAAAAGAAAATGTAACTACTTCTGAAGTTACGGATATAGAGGAGACAGGAGAAGAAACAGAAAATTCCGACACCGACCAAAGTAGCGTTTCTAGTGCTGATACTAGTGAGTGTGGTACTGACGTAGAGGATGAATAAAAAATTATCCTACCTATATAGATACATTTATGAATCATTATGTAAGACATTATATGATCTAGTAAGATTTATAACACACATGTAAAATGTAAGTTCCTTAAATAAAACTATAATTTATCAAATATATAGTTTCTTGGGGGAAAAAAAAACCAAATTTAGAAAAAAAAGGGTGCTAGGTTTTTTTCCATGGTTTTTTTCACAAATCTGATTTATTATTTTTTTTATTTTTTTCAATTTGCAACACTACGCACAACAGTTTTTGTTTGAAGTGTAGACTATTCAGCTATGCGACTGGACAAATCCTATGTAAATGCCCTACGAAGCAATATCGCGCCGCCCACGTTCAACAAATTATTTTGATAAACTCGCCCTATGGTGCTCGATGGCTGGTGTCCATGTATATTTATCTTTTGTGCGCCAACATTAATCCATGTAGTCCGTGCAATGTAAATCCATACAGAATAAATACTGACAAGAACATCCCGCGACACACGTTTCCTGCCAGATACGTAGCATCCTGTTTTGTAGAACTTAACACTACTTCCATGATAAGAAATGTCACCCAAATACCCTAATGACATTGAACAAAAGGAAATTTGTTAAAAACTTATTTTTGGCTCATTAGTGCATCTCAGACTTTGGATGACAGTTCAATAACTGCAGTCATAAGCTATTAACACCAAAATGAAAGTAGGGCTGTATACAAACCATAAAAACACCTGAAAAAAGTTATCCAGAGCAAGTGAAAATATTGAAAGACTCGCAATACAAAACTTTAACATTTTAAAGCAATTAACTATCGCAGTGAACAAAAAGGGGAGAGTGATATAAAAGTTCTATAATATTTTACCAATTATCTGCAATGAAATTTGTAATGTAGCAAATTCAATGTTAGAACCATTTGGTCTTGTGCAACAAGATGGGTGAACACTTAATTTTTACAAGATGGAATAGGCAAATATCTTTAGGTTTTTGTTCTTCATTTTCAAAAACAGAGTCAGCTGAAAAGTAGAATATGTTCAGTTTTTCACTAATAAATATAAATATTAGCCAAAGTTTCATCGTTTAAGCCATTCTCAACTTTGTTGTTACGAGGCATGTTTTTTTTTAAGTAAATACCATTTTGAAATTAAAAAAGACGTGCAAATATATCGCAATAATTTTATTTTTACATGAAAGCCTATACCTTACTCTACTTTTCTACATAATTCCCTTCAATATTGAGGCACTTGTCATAACATAGTACCAGTTTTTGAAACCCCTCCTCATAGAAGTCTGCCACCTGACTTGTTAACCATTGCATCACAACTGTTTTGACTTCGTTATCTTCAAGACACTGACCGCCCAGGTGTTTCTTCAAGTGCAGGAACAGATGGTAGTCACTGGACGCCAGATCAGGGCTGTACGGAGGATGATCTAGAGTTTCCCATCGAAAAGATGTGACGAGATCTTTGGTCTGATTAGCCACATGTGGACAGGCATTGTCATGCAGCAAAACGATGCCCTTGCTCAACTTTCCACGTCTTTTGTTCTAGATTGAACGGCGCATATTGTTCAATGTCTCACAATAAGCTGCTGCATTGATTGTCTCATTACTAGGCAGAAATTCCACAAGCAGTACTCCTTTTCTGTCAAAAAAAACTGCACACGATTTTCCGGGCAGAAATCGTTTGCTTGAACTTCACTTTTTTTGGGTGAATCTGAATGCCGCCATTCCATGGACTGTTGCTTTGATTCAGGTGTGATGTAGGCCACCCATGTCTCATCACCCGTAACAGTTTGGCTTAAAAAATCGTCACCATCGTTGTGGTACCGCTCAAGGAAAGTCAATGCACTGCCTGAACGTTTGGTTTTGTGCATATCCGTTAACATTTTCGGTACCCAACGTGAGCACAATTTTCAGTAATTCAAGTGCTCCATCACAATTCCATACAAAACACTACGAGAAACATTAGGAAAGTCATCACACAAGGAGGAAATCATAAAGCATCTTTTCTCTCACCTTATTGTCCACTTTCTGCACCAAAGTTTCATTAACGACAGAAGGGTGTCCACTCCGTTGTTCATCATGCACTTTTGTGCGACCATCTTTAAATGCTCTCACCCAAATTCTCACCATCCCATCACTCAATGTTTTTTCCGTAAACTGCACAGATCTCATGATGAATATCGATCGGTTTTAGGCCTTTAGCACAAAGAAATCTTATAACAGCCCGTACTTCACAGTCGACGGGACTCACGATTATCGGAGGCATCTTAAACACTCAACGAACAACGTAAACAAGGAAGAATTAGACTGTAATGGAGTCAGTGCGTAGGCAAGAGATGCAGGTACCCAGTGCGCATGCGCGGAACGCCGACCGTAGCGCTGCAGCCACGGTGTGACAAAACGGTACTTACAAAATACGCCTCGTACAATAACCTTCCTGGCTTCCAGTCACCAAAGACTGAACAACTGAACTACTGTTCAATCTTATGTAAAAATTATACTGTCTTACACTAAACAACTTAGCCCATCTGTAACCAGACAGAAATTAACATTAGATCCGTCTCTGCTTGATCAAGAAGCAATTCCATTACTACTGTGTAGTGCTATAGTATTATGAAAAACACTGACAAAACTAGATTTTTTCCCCTTCAGTTGAAGGTTGAAGTCACTAGACATGATTGGGGGCAAGGAGTGGGAAGGAATTTGGTGTGGCCTTTTGAAAGAATCATTCCAGCACTCCATCTAGAGCGAATATGAGAAAAAAATATGGAAGGTAAATTGAACCAGCATCCTCCAAAATGTGAGGCCTGTGTTTTAACTACCCATCCACCATACTTGATAAAACAATATCATTTTTTATAGAAATATAATTACTTAAATATCAGCAACTAATTACCGATTAATCTTAAATAGTGATGTGCCAGATATCCGTATCCGCGGATATCCGACAGGAAAAAAAGATCCGTATCCGTTCCTTTTTTTAGCGGATCTTTAAAGGATCTTTTGTAAAGAATTTCATCAAGCACTTATATAAAATTTTAAAGATAGCTAGCAATGAAATACTATTAACTTCAATTCCAATTACTTTGTATTTGTTAAAATCTCATATCTACCACATTTATAGCGCAAAAATTAATTATTTACACATTTATTTTACTAGGTTACCAATTGTAACTGGTAACTTACCACTGTAGTAAGTTTTAATGTATTATTTTAACTATCTTTATAGTGAGATCAGATCTCTAATCTTTGTGATTTGCTAGCTGAAATTGTTAAGGTACTGTTAAAGTGTTTACATCAGATAAAACAATCGCTTTTATAGAAACTTAAAAAAATAAATGTTATATTTAAAATTAAGTTTGGTAAATTGTACTTCGAAAAGAGTAACTTGAAAGCTTCGAAATTCATTTACGATGATGCCATAAATAATTCCAACTGCACTGAAAAACTGCTAACTTGGAACGCTCTTTGCAGGTGATGATAAATATGTGCGACCCATGTGTCAGATACCCAAATTTTTTACTATTATTGCTAACAGCTTTTTTTAACAACTAGATGTAGCAGATGTGCTGTACACTCAATGTTATCTACGTCAGATAAAGTGCAGGCACGCTTCATGTTGGATCCCCCATTTCCTACCATAAAGTTCACATTCTGTTTGGGATTCCCTACTCTTCAAACATACTTTGAAATATTGCTGAAATCTCCCCTTTTAAAGCGATAATTTTTCTTATAAATATTTTGTAATGTTAAGGATAACAATGAAACACCTGACCAAAAAGCCTACCAGATATATGATGTGAAGGAAACTTTCTCAAAATCCTTCAACACGTTCTTTATTTTCGATCGTAAAGTTCGCTGCAAATAAATTACGTAAAATTATTTCCTTTCCTTTTAGAACATAATTTGCAACAACATGATCCATTAATCGTCGGAACCCAAAATAATCTACTTGTTGAAAAGGTAATCCAGATAAAGCTATCATTTCTGCAATTAAATAGTTAATTTTTATTTTGCAATGTTCCACATTTTAACTTTTTCTATGTATTCATTAAAAATCTTTTTCTAAATTCTCCCTTTACCGTTTTTAAAAGATGTTTCCTGCTGAATGTTTTTGCCGGCAATTTTCTTAGCAGAGATTTCTTTTAAGAGTTACTCATATTCTTGTGGGCGTTTCATCTGAAGGTGATTTTTTAACGAAGTTGTATCTTTATGTCAATACATTCCTTCACAAATTTTGTATTTAGCAGGTTAGCCATTTACTATCGTAAAATATTTCCGTGTTACACTACTATACTTTTTTTGTAGAAATTATTTTTATTTAACTTACACAAGCCTATATAATCTACGCTATCCTATGTCATCTTAGAATATAAACATAAACACACAAAGTGCAAGGTCAAAACACGTAGTGTATTCTGGATGTTCGTTGATAATAGATCGTAGCTGACGACTTTTTCACTGTCTGTCCAAGTTGAGATCCGTATCCGCGGATCTAGACACTAATGATCCGTATCTGTATCCGCGGATATACATTTTTAACGATCCGGCACATCACTAATCTTAAATGAGATTAATTATTCATAAGTATGGATAATGCCTCCGGTAGCCATCTAACTTTCTGATGTGTGGCAGCATCCACTTACATTACTTCTTGACCTAACAAATCTAACTGAATTCTGACCTATATTTAATTCACATTTATGACTAATACTTAATATTGGTCTCCATTTCATTAATAATAATGTAAACTTATTGCTTATGCTCATTGCATTCACTCCTATTTATTTTGAACTTTTATTTCCTCAAAATCCTTTTCACATTTAGAATCCAGACACTACCAAATGTGATTCATTTCGTATTCTGAACAAAGAAAACTACTTTCTAATTTGGAATCCAAATCAAACCACCAGTAAATTTATAGAGTTCAGATTTCGAATTAAATCTCTAGTCCACATTGTCAGCCATTGATTCAGATAAATGGAAGTTTTTAATTTTAGGATCAAAGCAAAATAATTGATGCGTGAAGCATTGATTCATTGATATAAAGAGTTGAAGCAACCATTTTTATTTTAAAATAAAAGTTGGGAACAAGTCTACCACCTAAACTGTTGAAACTATGCAATATTAATCCAAATTTGTAAATCATTAATTGAACAGTGAGTGGTCTGGTAGCTCAGTGGTTAAGGCACATACTTGGCCAGAAATTATTGAAAGTTGCTTGAACGAGGGATGTTCTGTGGTCCAGATTCCACAGGGGATAAGAACTGACCATCCTACCTCCGACATAATGGATTGGTATGCCTCCTTTGGGTTGTAGATTAAGTTTAATTAAACAATAACAGAAAATACCTTACTGACTGATCTTGAACAGAGATATTATTAATGTACAGGCCACCAGCACAACTTAAATAATGGGAAATGTGGGCTTAACAGCCAATAACAAAATTTTGCATTTTAGTTCAATTTGAAGCTAGTAATTTTGACCTCCCAAGCCTAAAAGACAGATTTCCAAACAATTACTGACAATAGATTTACCAATCTCATGCAAAATTACTGTAATGTAATTTAAACACTTTCATTATAAGAGGGGAGTGGGGAGAATTAACCTCTTCATCTAATATTGGAAACCTCCAACTGAAATATGAGATGAGAGACTTCTGCCACCAAGGAATACTGTGGTGAAGAAACGAAGTGAAAATGGGTGAACACTGCATAAAAAGTAACATACTTGGTTCGGTTTGTGTGTGTTCCAAACTTATAACAGAAGCTTTAAATGGGAAAGGTAGGTTGGGGAACCTAGATATAGCTCACCAATGCAGCATAACACCAACCCAATATTTTGGACAAATGGTCACAAAGTTATACTCTCAGCAATGCACATGTAAAAAAAGCACATAACCAAACAAGCATACTGACCAACTCTACCTCTGCAGAGATGATACAATACTTGTGAAGTCAGTAATTTGGCTAACACTTCTGAAATTAATCAACCATTTTCTACAATTACAGTTCACACAAGCTAAAAATGCCAATTTCTACTCTATATTATACATACTCCACTTCAGTCCCAGATCATTAATTTCTTTGAAGTAAGAAGTGTACAATAACAGAGAGGGGAAAAAAAAAAGTAATGGTCAGCTGCACATTTGAGGACTTATTTATCAATTCAAAATATGTGAATTTTTTTTTCTTATAGCTTTACACCTTGAGTGTGGTTTATAATTGTGTCAGAACAAATTCAATAAAAATTATGAATAGTAGACTTAAAACCACTGTAGAAGGATCTGCACCATTTGTTTTCACTGATCATTATGAACACTACACAGCTTTTCAAAAAAAGAAAATGGAACTCAAACTTACAGTATCTACTTTTGAGGAAACAATTTTCAACAGGTTTTAAAAACCTCACCCATAAAAATTAATGGAACACAACAGATATCCCAGATTCAATGCCCTTATTTGACATCCTCAATCATAGCTATTAAAAAAAAGTTGGTGTTAGAGAAAGAGGTTTTACCATCTTAAGTCTGCATGTTATTCTAAGATATAATGGTAGAGAATTTTAAGGAATGCTCTACATTTATTTCATTTGAGAGAATGATTGTCAACATTTTTTTTTTTTTTTAGTGACCAAACATTACTGCAACCAATAGTTAAGACCAAGAACTTTTAAACTACCATCTTGGTTATCAGCATTGACAGTGAACTGCACCATGCAAAATAAGAGGGCCATAGTAAAAACTTTTGTTTCCTCTACCAAACAAAAAACGTGATGTAAAAAACTGTACTGCAAGAGTATAATGAATAAAGTTTTAGAGATTGGAAGCGTAAGTGCAAATTCACAAACTAAACAGGGCGTCAGAGGGGTCAAATCGTAGTTAAAGGAAGGAGTCCTGGAAAACAAGGCTTTTCCCTCCAGTATATAGTACAACAAAGATAGAAGAGGAGTTGGAAGAGAATTATTTACATTGGTTAGTAATAACCATTTTAGTTCTCTGCTATTCATAAATGATGACCACAAGTTACAAAGGGTAGAGTTCTGGAAGAACAGCTGGGTAAAGATTCACCCATCAGCTTTGCCATGCATCACCATACTTCACTGGGAGGTAAAAATGAGCCAAAGTTCAAACCTTGGGCAAGAAATAACTGCCCATCCCCATTATGATTTTTAGTCAGTTTCCTGTAATCATCTACGTGAATTCATTCAAAAAGTAACACACAAAAATTATAAGTAACAATATTGCACACAGATCAGATGACTGACACACACACACACACACACACACACACACACACACACACACACACACACCACCCTTAACTGACAGCACCAGACTAGTGGTTAGCCAGCTGATAAACAGAGTTGCTGCAACTACAAGCAGATGGTAAAAGATATAAGTGATTGCTGTTTAGTGAAGTGAAGAGGGTGGGACTATGGGAGAGAAAAGATTGCATTTTCAGAGTTAAGAGAATAGAATGGTTTCCAACAGGTGGGGATCTAAGTGTACCAGGTTCTGACTGGAAATGAAGCAGAACTAGCAACACAAGGGAACTGATTTGTGACACCTTAGCAAGAAAATGAGGCATCTACAAAACACATTATGATAACCACGTTGATTCTCAAGTGAAAGACTGCAAAAGGCAATCGTTATAGACGAGAGGGGTTATAATAAACTACTAAAGAAGTAATCGGATGGATATAGGTAAAACAAAAAAAAAATGCATTGGTTCCAAAATTGAAGATGTATGCTATGGAAAGGCTCAGTATGTTAAAAGAGGGCACTAGTGCAGTAGTGAGCAAGTGGGGACGATGAAAAAAGAAAAAAAGGGAAGACAGATTTACATACAATAGTGAGACAATAAGAGTGACATTTATGAGAAGAGAACACAAGAGACTAAACAACTTTTGAAAGATCAATTTATAAGAACTGATTACCTTTTCTAGTTTGTGTAATCAGCATTAATTTGAATTAATAAAATTAATTCAAATATTTATTCTTACTGGAATTAATTTATAGTCATTATCAGGTTTAATCACCATCTTATTAGTATTTTTATTGGCTGCAATTATAACTTTTCCTTTCCTGTAGCATCCTACCTCAATTATTAAAATTATAGTCCTAGTTTTATAGAATCTATTTTAAATGTGTTGGCTCTTGTGGCACATTTTAGCACAGTTTAAAACACTGAAGTGGCTTCAGACCATCTAGAGGCACAACTGATATTTACTGCTCCTCAGCTTCAAGAGAAATGCAGGGGGGAAAAAATGTACCACTATATATTGCTTTCACTGATCTCACCAAGACCTTTGATTCAGTGAATCGTGAAGCACTGTGGAAAATTTTAATTCTGTATGGTTTTTCACCAAAACTAATTACCATCTTAAAACTGCTCTACACTAATATGAATTGTACACTCATTAATAATGGATCTGTTGGTGAGCCATTCCATATTAGTACGGCTGTTAAGCAGGGCTGTGTGATATCTCCCATGTTCTCACTTTATGTAGCCACTGTCATACAGCACACCAAAGAATATATCCCTCCTGGAATACAGATTAACTTCAGAATGGATGTGAATCTTTTTAACCCGAGTAGACTAATAGAAAGGACTAACATCTTCAGCAGTAATTGAACTACAGTTTGCAGATGATAATTCAGTTGTAGAACAGAGGAAGAACTTTTAACCATTTTAAATGCTCTTGCTATTGCATACAAAAATTCATGTCTGAGACTGAATACAAGTAAAACCAAGATTCTGCATCAACCAACTGCTATGGATGGGCAAAGGACGAGCAATATCACCACTGACAGGGCAAGCCTACAAGCTGTAAACATCTTTCCCTATCTTGGCAGCACCCTCTCATCCACTGCAAACATTGATGCAGAAATTCAATACATAATCAACCATGCTGGAGCATCCTCTGCCCAGCTAAAATCAAGAGTCTTTGACAATCGTGACATCAATATTCAAACTAAGACCCTGGTGTACACACTTTATCATTATTCTTGGCCGCCCCTGAAAAACTCCATCACTCTTTCACAATGCTACATCAATGTCCTCCCAGGAAACAGTAACAATACCAACGAGCCAGTATTGCATTACTGTTTCTTAGGATGACATTGATGTAGGATTGTGCAAGATAAGAGTGATAGAATTTTTCAGCGGCGGCCAAGAATAATGATAAAGTGTGTACAATTCTGTTATTATTCCATCCTCACTTTACGGATCTGAATGCTGGACATGCTACAGATGACACAAATAATATGGCAGGATAGACGCACCAATATCAGTGTCCTTTAAGTCCAATCCTCTAGCATAGAAGCCACAATTGCAAAATGACAGCTGTGACGGGCCAGCTACGTAGTCCGAATGCCCAATACTTGCATTCCTAAACAGGTGTTCAACTCTGTAGTTAATTGTAGGTAAACACGGTGTTGGTGGTCAGATAAAGTGGTTTAAAGACCTTATCAAGGCTAGCATGAAGATGTGTCAGTGACCATAACTGGGAAACCTGTGCCCTTGACCGCTCATTCTGAAGGTCACTTATTAATTGTGAAATGATGTTATTTGAAGATAATTGCCAATGATCAGCAAATGAGAAGAGGCAGTGCAGGAAAGAAAATGAACAGATGAGAAAAAAATGGCAGCCTCCCGGGAATGCCCGTCATCATTGCTGTAAAGTGTGTGCTTCTTGCATCGGACGTCACAGTTGCCTTCGGATCCATAGATGAAGAGGCATTCTGCTTGGAAGACCAATCTACTTCATCTTTAGTGTTTGCTATACATACACTGAGTACCCAAAGTCATGGGATAAGGAAGATGAAAATATCCAGCACCACGGAAGAAACTCGAGTCGTGTGGAAGGTTTCCCAGGCACAAAACATGAATTAACAGATTCTAAACATGGAATGGTAGTTTGTGCCAGATGCATTGGGTATCCCATTCCAGAAATTTCTGCTAAAAAAATTGTATTGGCTGCAGCATCTCTCCTGGGCTAGTGAACATCAGTTTGACAGATGACTTAAATATGGTTGCATGACCCGATGAGTCATGTTTCCAGTTGGTAAGAGCTGGCTATAGGGTTCGAGTGTAGTGCAGACACCATGTGCTGTGGACCCAGGTTGTAAGGAAGGTACTATGTGAGCTGGTGGTGGCTCCATCCTGGTATGGCGTGCGTTTACACGGCATGGACTGGGACCTCTGGTCAAATTGAACCAAACATTGACTGGAAATGGTTATGATCAGCTAGTTGGAGACCATCTGTTGCCATACTGGGCCAAAATCTTTCCTATTGGTTTGAGGAATATTCTGGACAATTTCAGTGAATAATTTGGCCACTTAGATCGGAAAACATTAATCCAAGATTGAGAGGTCGTGTTCGTTCACAATATCCTGAACTGGCAACAATTCCGCAATTATGAACAGCTGTAGAGGAAGCGTGACTGAATATTTTTTCCTGTATAGTCAATGGCACATCAGGTTGCTGCACTCAGCCAGGCAAAAGTGGGTACCACATAATACTTGGAGGTATTCCACGACTTGACGATTCAGTGTATATCCACCAGACAGATCTTTTTCATTTTCTGTTCCTTCCAACTCTCTTGTAACTTCCATAAATTAAATCACATGTTAAGGGGGAGGGAGGGGGCCAACAAAGTGTGACATTGTGTGACAAGGGGAGGGGGGACGAGTCATAAGCTCGTGACATCACGTGTATAATTTGCATCACTTTTTGGCACATGGCGGCAGCACGAGTTCATGCTTGCTGTACCTACGGTGTCGCACGTCGACTGCCTTCGGCATACGCTGAAAGGCGATACTGCCTATGAACTTTGACAAAATACAACTTCTGCATACATCGTGTGGCATCTGTGTTGTATATTTTTAATCATACAAAGCCATTAACCAACACAAGCAATCACATAAGAGCCAACAAGAGGTTTTGCCCATCACGAAAATTTGTCCTCTAGGAATTGCAGCCAGCTGTGACAGGCAAGTTCTTTGGTTGATACACAATGATGCTATATGGTTGGATGAAGCAAATGTTGACACATCGAATGTTCCTCATATTATCCAAATACAGAACAAAGTGGCTTATATAAATGAATGGGTTCAAAGTCCATGGACAAAAGATGACTAAATTTTGTACCATTCACGTGATTTGTTAAGTTTTGTCAATTTTCTAAAAAAAAAAAAAAAATTTTGTTGACTTTATGAAAAAAATATTTTAAATAGAAATATATAAGTAATTTTGGAAGTGCTGTTTTAATTCAATAATTTTTAAATTTCAAAATATGTGACTTCACACCAGGGGAGAGGGGTTGTTCAAATGTAATCACCTGTGACAAGGATGGGGGGGGGGCACCCAAAATCATGAAATTTTGGTGATTTAATTTATGGATGGCCACTTATCTCCCCTCGTTTTCCTCCTTTTTACACCCCAGATAAATGCAGCCAGCTTTACCCCTCTACGTTCCATATGACCAACAGGTCGAGCAGTAGCGGGACTTACTGTTTCAATAACTCACCCCAACTGTGAATCACTGCAAAATATGGCAGACATTACTCCCCGAGCACTTCACGCAGCACACACAAAAACAGAAAATTTATGAGCACACTTCCCATAATTTGAAACATCAAATTCCAAGTATAATTGTTTCGGAGTCATGGTTGAAACTGTCAATCAGCGACAGTCTCATAGAGTTGAATTGTTACATTGTCCAGAAATGACAGATTAACCAGATGTGGCATTGCAGCTTACATCAGCTCTAGTATAAATATTGCAAAAATGAAAAATGTTCAATCTCTGTGGTGTATAAATCTCCCAATGTTGAGAATTTAGATTCATTTTATGCTTCTACATCTTACCGGCACCAAAATATCAGTACATTGTTTTAATGGATAAACCTAACACCAACCGGTAAAAAAAAAAAAAAGTAGCCCTCACTGTAAACATGAAGCAAACCACAGGGGCTTGTCCAAATATGCTCCAACTGAATATCATCACCCACCACATACGAAGCAGTCAAATATTAATTGATCTCATGGTGATCAAACAAAAATATAAAATTTCAAACTACGGTCAGTTATTCACCCCAGATATATCAGGATAAGATTATACATACTTCATTCCAACCAAAAACAACAACATACCAGAAATTTTAGAAAAATCAAGGAACTACTGACTGCCCGTAGGGGCAGGTATAATCAGTGTAGCAGACAGCTGGAGGTAAGAGTAAGGGAGAGACAAACAAGAAGTTACATATAGTAAAACAGCTGGAACACACACGGTGGCTAACAAGTGCAGTGACCTGTTTGCAGTGAAATTCAGTGCAGCATAGGTCATGAGAGATAGTGGGTGGTAAGCCATGAAAGTTATTCAGTACCCCAACATAAATGAGAGAAAAGTGGACAGTCAGAGAACTTAAATTCAACAGGTACAAGTACTAAGCATTAAAAGAAAGAACTTTTCTCATTAACTCGAAGAACCTGCACTTTCATTTACACGATGATCTTTGTGGCACAGAGGTAATCTGAAAATAAATGAAGATACAGTCTATAGCCAAATTTTTGCCATACAACAAGAAACTTTAACATGTTGAACCTGCCAGGATAGTAACCACATAAAAGAGAAGGCTACCAATTATTCTCCTGAATGTGTCCAAATGTTTTGAGCCTGGTATTAATTGAACCACTGACAAAGAAAACCACTCCCCTTGATCCATCAGAATAATGACTTATAAGATTATAACCAACCACACCTCAGATAGTTCATGACAAGAATACTAACTACTTAAATATGCAAAACTGACTAAAATTTTCAATCTAGAATACAGAAAAACCACAATTTCAGCAAGGCATTTGACATTGTCAACCTCAACATTCTCCTGCCTAAACAGAGAGGAATACTGTTCGACTGGTCTAAAACATATCTGATGAACTGTCAATATTGTGTTGCAGATGCCGTTGGAGATAGATCAGTATGGGGAACTTAAAAGAGTGCTGTTCCCAAGGGTCACTACTATTTTCTATAAACACGAATGATGTGGCTAGCGTTTTACATCACTGTATCATATACACGCTCAGTGCAACATCAAATGACTTATCCACATTAATAAAATGAATAAATGCAAACTTACAATATCTTTCTGACTGGGCAGGGTGCTGGAAATAAAAATAAACCAAACTAAATCTCGCACTACTGTCCTTCCTAGTTCAAAATTGATAGGCAGCAACTTCATATCAAATCTCCCAAAAATATAGCTTCACAAAAAGAGCTAGAGAGATCTAGTCGGCAGCGATTTGAACTTGCCTGAGAGCTCTATCTTGGTACATTGCAAAGCTCTCTTCTATTCATGCTCTGTAAATGGAAGAACATTTGCCCCACTAATTTGAAAATACTGGCACAAGCCCTTGTTCTTCCCCCCATCTTAATAGGCTTGTGTCCACAAGCAATAAATTAGACACATAGCAGTTTTTAATGATTGATAATGATAAGGAGATAACAATATTATTTATTGTAAAAGATAAAGATTATTATTATTATTATTTTTTAGAAAATAAATTCGACAAAATCAGACATTCCATCACATGACCGCAAATGCCAACGAGAAAGCATAAAGTCACGCCACCCAAATTGCCAAAGTAGTTGACATTTTCATGGAACAGATCAGGTTACTTGCTAAATTATTCTTTTGTAGCAACTTTTGTCTCATTAATACAGTTGTTCTTAGTTATATGCTGAAAGACAAGTGTAATTCGCTACGGAACCAGGATTTAGCAAAGCAAACAGTAACAATTTGCCCAAAAATTATGCCGTTACACTTGGCAGAATTTTCGCGACAACCAGACTTTTGCTCATCGGAATCTTGCAATTAAAACTTCGATGTAAGTATACACAAGTGTCAAATCTATATATTAATACGCTAAGCGAAAACTTATGTTACATTTTTAAGAATATTGTGCGCACGGAGAAGTGTGAGATTTGGCATAGTTAAAGACTATATGGAGAAGTTAAGGAAGCTAAAATCTATATATAATATGCATTACAAATACATTAAATTAATTAAAATAAAACGCTCACTCGCCTACGTAGTTCGCTTAGATGGCTGGTAGATGGCGCAGCTAGTGTCCTTACTTTGTCCTCTTTGGTGAAACAAAGCAGTCGAAATTAATCTCTGAACTTGTATAGAAGCAAGAAGCAACATTTGGAGGGCTGGTAGATAGCGCAGCTAGCGGCCAGAATATTGGGCGAATGGAGGAACTTAAAGAAATACAGAAAGCTAAAATTATATATAATATATTTTACAAACCTTGGAATCGATATAAGCAGTCAGAGATAATCGATTGCTTCAGTTTTAAACAAATGTGCAGTTTGTCTCTGGTTTGCAACATGGACTGTGCAGAACAATTTCCCGTAAACTTTTTACTCTTGGTCCAGGCCAAATTTCAACCTAACCATGATCACCATGACAAAATGAACATATTTAAGTTGATATGATCCCTGTACCGATAATTTTTGTGTCATTTTTACAGTGCTGCTAACATTTCGCGTTTGCGGAGCATCCCATATATCGGCAGTTTTAATTTAAATGGCGACTTTTCCGGAAAAGGAGAGTGCTAAACGTGAAGAGGACAATAAGGAAACAGTTAATCGAAATTTCAACAGGTCAGTCGCAGTTTTTCACTGGTGGAGAATGTCCCACCCCGCCAAAAATATAAGCATAGTTAATACATGTTACAAATAGATTATTAAATTAAAAAATTAATTTGCGAACGTGTGTATGCGCGCGCATGAAATAGGATCGGAACCAACGTTCTTACGTGAATTCCCCGCATTGAGACACTCTGTGGTCTTTGGTAAAACGAAAGACTCGGATAAAGCAGAGAGTAATGTTTGAAGTTATGAAAGGAATACTTTGAAAATGAATGTAGCGATTCTGCCAGATACTATATGGTCATTTGATTTTTTTAAATGTTAAACTTTGGTTAAGTGTCTTGATTTTTTAATTTCAGTAATTTCATTAGAGAGAGGGAGAGAGAGAGGGAGAGGGAGAGAGAGAGGGAGAGAGAGAGGGAGAGAGAGAGGGTGAAGAAATAAGGAATACTTATTTGTGTGAAATTCAAAATGATAATAGACCAAATTTAAATAGTGAACACACAAAATGACGAAATTATTTTGATAGATACATTTAAAAGCGCATGTTTCATAAAGTTAAAGCAGTTTTGCGGCCTAAGTCAAAATGAATATTTTGAATTCAAATGAACCATTGATAAATACATTTCATCATTTGCTATGGTTAGATTAGAAGCTCAAATTTAGCATACAGTCACGTGTGGAGTGTATCATTTTAATTTTATAGGTAATGCAGAGAATTACTAGATTATTAGTCTTTCATGAAAGAAACTAAACAACTTAATGAATTACGGTCGAATTTGTATCAACTAGTATATACAGGGCGTTCGCCGGGAAACGCAACCCACTGTTAGCGCTACAAGGAAGAAACCGCTCCCGGCGAGCGAGCGCTCAGTTTCCGGCATTGTTCGACCGTCGGCCGCGGACTATTTCATAATAATTACGCTTCATAAACTTCATAAACTTGTGTGCTAAGCATTTAAATGTGACGTAATTCATTAGCTTACCTTATACAAGATGCTGGAAGTGTTGACCCTCTTGTGTAATGCACATTTCACATCTTCTGAACATATTTCGAGACACACGCTGCCCTAACTGACTTAATGATTTTTTGGGTGACTGTTCTAGTCGAAAAGCGATATCATCAATTTTCTCCTCTGTGAGAATACGGTTGACCGACAGTCTCTTTTTGTTAAAAAATGAACCCGTTTCTCTTACTTTTTTAACCAGACGCAGAATTGTTGATTTAGCTGGCAGTAAAGCGCCAGGAAATTCGTGACGAAATTTACTGCGACACTTTTTAAACGACTTCTTCTTCACATATGTATCGTAGAGAAATATTCTTTGTTGCAAACTGTAACGTACCATAATTTTACTCACACTCAAACACGGTACAGATTAGTAAGAGTATGAAGCCCCAAACCAGCCAAACGGCGAAGAAACGTTTATTCACAACACTGATTAATAAGACACTGAAGTCACAAACTATCTACAATGCAAAGAAACCGTTCTTAACAATGTAAGGGTCACTGCACTGCACTGTTGAGGCAGCGGAGGTGTTAAACAGTGCGGTGATTCACGGTGCCGTGTGGCGGAAACTGCTGGCGCGACTGACCGAGCAAGTTGCCGACGGCAACAGACTGGGAGGGTAGCGTTTTCCGGCGAACGCCCTGTATTATAAGTTTAAATAGCAATATTTCAGTTTTGTAAACAATAAACTATTCTGTGCTGTATTGTAACTTTTCAGTTGCATCATGTCTAAGGTATGTTTCTTTTTGCTTCCATATACACCTTTTCTAGAAAAGTATATATCCTCAAAAACAGGTATGGCAAATTTTAAAGCTATGGCACTGCCAATTTCTTGTCTGCTCTAAGCTAACGTCTCCTTTCAGTTGAGATATCTTGAGAACCACTAGAGATATTAAATTTTATTCTTTATTTTTGATTTGTTTCATCAAGCTGCATAAGAATCTATCCTCAGATTGTGGCACCACGGTAATGATAGTGCTGCCAGAGTGTGTTTATCATGTTAAACGTAACACTAAAGAAAGATTTTAAATCATTAAACCAAAACAACCTCAATTCGTACCTTACTGTGTTATCAATACTTCAAAAGTAGTGGTTCAGCAAAATTCATCAGTTGTGCTTCAGAAATATATAGTGCACAAACACTTCCCTCAAAATGATCTTCAAAAAATAAATTCTTGAATGTGCAGATAAACTATGAGCAGCCTACCTCCTTGAAAGTGTTAACAACTTTTTTCCATATCTGTTCATTGTTTGGAACATATATAAATAACTTGTTTGTTTTTTTTTTGTTGTGCTTTTACACTGGGGCACTACACAGTACTTACAATATGAGGAATTCATTTTTAAGTAAAGAAAACGAACACCTGCAATATACATACATGACTTTTGTTTTGTTTCAGGTGGCGTGATGTCTTTAAAGACGCCATGACAGTTTTTAGGTAAATTTGAATTCGTTTTTAAAAATGAAAAATACATAATGTAATAAAATAATATGTTTTTTGAGTAAAATAGATAATAACGTAGAGTATTAACCTAATTTTCAAATTTAGGTCTACTGATTAATTACTGCGACACCATGCACAAAATCTAAGTTCGGCAGATATAAGAAACTTGAACTTTTAACGACTCTTGTGCAAAGTTCATCTGTTACTATATGACCATGCATCACCATCACTTGAGTGGTTGTGCACCTGTGATTGACAACAATTCCACATTCTCCGTCTCCTTCACCACCTCCTACACCTGAAAACGCCTGCCTACCTTAATTCCAACATTACATACCAAAGATTTTTGTCATAATATTAAAACCAGATCCTTGAACTTAAATATACTAAACAACTTCACCAGAAATATTTCTGAATTAATTCATAACAGGGAATTAACAACAGCAAAAATGGGGGGGGGGGGGGAGCTAAAGATGGAGTCACAAAGAAATAACACTTGAAGATGGAACACTGAAGGATTCAACAACAAATTTATGGCCATTTTAGGAAACTGGGGGTAACAGGAATTTAAGCAATTGTGGATAAGGAGGGTCAGAAGTAAACAAGGATACAATAAGTCTTATTACTTTTTGGCTCATCAAGATCGAAGTCATTAGTTAGTAGAGGATAGGGGAACAAGGAACAGGAAGGAATTTAGGTTTGCACTTTTGAAGGAACTACCAAGCATTCACCTGCAGCACTTTCAGGAAATCATAACAAAATTTAAAAAATTGAATGGTCGGACCTAAAATCAAAACCACATCCTCTCAATTGCCAGGCCCAAATGTTAACCATTCACGAGCCAGGCTCAGAAATATTAAACAACTACCTTGTTGAAACTATTATGAACTGTAAAATAAGGATAAATAACTAGACATGAGTGTTTCCACTCCACGTAAGTAGGAATATGAAGAAAAAAGAAGGAAATTACCAATAGTCTCAGGATAATCCTCTATAGTTTGTAAGTTTTTACAAATGACCTTAAGATGGTGTTATTGAGATGTTACATTTCTACTGTTGTTAAAATAGTGGCAGCTTAAAATTTGGAAGAATAGTTTGTTTACAGTGGGTGTTTAAAAAACAATGTTGTGAAAAATGGAAATTTCACATGAAGGTTTTCTTCTTACAGTTTTAGTAAAAGCTTATCTCAAAAACAATCTCTCAAAGCTATTCATTCAATGTTTGATGATCACAATCAGAAAAAAAAACTGTTTACAATTGGTTTCCAGTTTCATGAAGGTCAACAAATTTGTTGTTCCAAAACAACATTGCTGCTTAGCACAAAACAATTAAAGAGGATCAGTATGTGATTTACTGCGAGATAGAAGCATCCTTTATCATATCAAAGACTGCAATACATTTGATCTTGCATGAACATTTATCCATGGAAAAGATTTGTTCTTGATGGATTATGTGTAATTAAATCACAGCTACAAAACAGACAAATTGTGCAAGGAAATTGTTCCAAAAAAAAATTCAACCGAGGAAATGCAAAATCCATCCATAACACCAGAAGAAACTTGGATACACTAGTACAGGCTTGAAACGAAGCAACAATCAACTGTTCCTGTGTTCAAAGATGAACTAAATCCAAAAAAGTGGTTCATTCACTTCCTAGAAAACAATGGCTTGATTCTTTGGTTATACTGGACAAATGACAATCGTTTAAGAGCAGAGTTTCTCAACCTTTCCCAACACAAGGACCAGTAACCTGACAAAAATAACTCTGGATGCATGCACTAATTTTTTTTTTTTTTTTTTTTTTTTACACTTCTGTTTATTATTAACAGTTGAGACATATTGTATTGTACCATTATAATACAAGGTAGGGTCAAAAAGTTCCCGAAATTGTCGTGTACTGTCAAGCGGTTGTTTGCCAGAAGTGAAATTTTTGTTTGGAAGGTTGGCAACACTACTGAGGAAGGGGCCATGCCGTGCATGATATTTTAGACGTAGTTTCTTTCATTAGTCTTATTGTGAAATGCCGTCTTTAGAGCAGTGTAGCAATATCAAATACTGTGTGTTTCTGGGAAATCACCCTTTGAGACACTTGAGATGCTGAAGAAAGCATACAGAAAATATGAAATAAAGGATCGGCAGTTTACGAGTGGCACAGGCATTTTTGTGACAGTCGCACAACAACTGAAGATAATTTTTAGACTGGGCGGCCTTCAACTTCCACAACAACTGAGAATGTTGATCAAGTTGGACAACTTGTGCGTGCGGACAGGCCAACAACCATTGGTGATATTGCCACCGAAGTAGGTACAGTAGAACTCCAACTATCTGAATCAATTGGGACCGGACCCCAGTCAGATAATGAATTCGGATAGTTTGATTTTTTCCGAAAAAGGGTCTATTTTAATTACTGCATGTATGTTGAAAATGGGAGAAAAAAATTATTTTTAAAGAAAAAGAGGTTTTAATTAATGAAATGAAAAGGCAACACTTTCACATGTTAAGTGTACTTACATGTGCTGTACATTAGTACAGTATGTACATACCTTACTGTAAATAAAAGTCATTGCTTGCTGAACATCTCTGTCAAAGTAAGCTGTTTGTGTTCATCCGTTTTCGGGCAGTCAATTTGCACATCCGCTTAACAGTGAGAAGTTGCGTGTGGTCACACTCGAGCTGACGCTCCATCCACTTCAACGCAGTTTCAAGGCCTGCAAATGCTCAACTAGCTGATGGTCCTGTGTCCACTTCAACTTCGACACTAAAGTCATCTTCCTCAACACTTTCAATTTAAGTTCATCGTCATTTAGAATTTCATACCCTGGGTCTGACGAATCACACACCACCCACTCTCCTATATCGTCAGCACAAACTTCTGAACATCCGGGAATTTTCAAAAAAATATTTCTGAATTCCTCAGGTGACAGGTGATCCCCACCTTCTCCTGTCTCTTCCCTTCCCAATTCTCCTTTTCCTTCTCTTCTTCAGTTGGTATGATTTCAACCTGTTTCACGCAGATCTTAATGTGACTGCCTTAACCAAGCTCCAAGCTTCCGCCACCATGCAAGTGTAATCATTCAAATTTATTTTTTTGAGGTTAGCCAACCCACTACCTTTGTCTTCACCCTCCACCAAAAGTTTACCTAAAAGTTGCCTTTTGTAATGGCATTTCATGGTTTTGATAACAGACTGGTCCATTGGTTGTAAATATGCTTGTGACATTTGGCAGTAAAAACATTGTTTCAAACTGGCCATTCCCTCTTTCCAACAATTCTTCAGTGGGACGAGTTAAAAAAGCGATTCAGATAGTTGGAGTTGGGTTAATTGGAGTTCTACTGTATTTCACATGACAGTGTTCACAACATTCTTCATAATGAGTTGAACATAGTGTTTGCTTGCATACGGTTCAAAAAAAGTTATCCCCTGAGCAAAAAGAAATGAGAGTGACCGTGCAAGACTTGATTTAAATGGCTGATGTAGACGACAGCTTCCTGCGCAATAGTAACAGGGTGATGAGACGTGGTGTTTTCTATAAAACCCTCAGATGAAACTGCAGTCTGCTGCATGGAAGTCAAAAACATCACCAAGAAAATAAAAATTTTGCTTGGACATAAGCCAGGGTAAAGTAATGTTAAAGGTTTTTTTATTATTAGGGCTTGATTCATTATGAATTTATTCCTTAAGGGAAAACAGTCAACAAAGAATTGTACACAGATCTTAAAACAGTTACGAGATACAATGAGACGAAAATGACCTGAACAATGTGCAGGGAATGATTGATTTTTGTTGCATGACAATGCCGCGTCACATCAATCTGTACTGGTGAAACACTACCTTGTCAAAAACAATGTTACACTCCATATTCTCCCGATCCTGCACCACTGAATTTTTACCCGTTTCCACGGCTGAAAATGACATTAAAGGAACGACATTTTGCATATTCGTCAGAAGTGATCAAAAATGTGACGAAGCGACTGAAAAAACTTTCGAAAAACGGGTTTCAGGAGTGTTTCCAACAATTGTATGAACGGTAGAATAAGTGTGTAAAAGCAGGAGGAGAGTATTTTGAAGGAAAGTAAGGTAAAAATGTTATACATACTTTCAATAAATTCTTATTAAACAATTCCGCGAAATAAAAGAAATGAGACATGACAACTTCTGTTGTTTACTTCACCACTCTTATGTTATCAATCCTATCTCTTTCCGAGGTCCCACACACCAACGACAAGACTATCAGAAAACAGTCATCAATATAATTGTTTAACAGCAGTCTCCTTGATGATGTCTGCAAATGTATATAGTGATTAGGCTATTGTAGGAAATCCTGTCCTATCCTCATATCCTGGAAATAACAGATTTTTGCCTGGTCATTGATATATTTATTGCTTTTAAATAGTTGGGCTTGTAGATTCTTACTTACAGCCTTGCACAGTGGGATTATGGTATCCAGATTTTTAATATTCTGCTGTAGACCACCTGTAACATCGTCGCAGACCACAGATTGAGAAACACTGCTTTGGAGGAAGTAATGCTGAATGGTATACAACAATTACCACATTTTTTTTTTTTTTTTTTTTTTTTTTAATGTGAATGAACAGTGATTTTTATCACCTCAAGAAGCTGTTGAATATTTTCAAAATAATGATTTTTAATCACCAAAATCAGAGTGGAAAAATTCTGAGAATTGGTTTGAATGCAAGCAAAAGTGTACAAACCTTAAAAGGCAAACACTTCATGAAACAATAAAACAATTTGTACTGAAAAGTTTTTCTTTCATTGCTTCCAACTTTAAAAATAAGCCTGGTGTTAACAGATGGGTGGAATAACATGTACTATTATTCACATAGAATCTGGAAACTTTCTGTATTCCAGAGAACTGGACTAGAATACAGGATTACTAGTTCTTAATGAAGAATACACAACAGGGTTGAGAATTGTAAACCAATTATTTTAACCTCAGACCTGGGATAGTTGATAAGAAGCTTGATTACCAACTACACAGACGAAAAAAAAAATCCCAACACCAAGAAAAAATTATTGTAGAGTAATGAAATTTGGACAATGCATTTGTCAAGTTAACATGTTTAATTGATTAAATTTTCAAGATCACAGGTTAATTTAAGCTCAAGAAAATGCATTTCAAATGTGAAATACTGTTAAATTAATAGCCGGTGTAACCTCCAGAATTTTGAATGCAAGCCTGCAAACGTGAATGCATTGTGTCATACAGGTTTCGAATGTCACTTTGTGGTATGGAGTTCCATGCTTGTTGTACTTGTGCTGTCAATACTGGGACGGTCAGTGCTGGCTGTGGATGATGCTGGAGTTGTCGTCCAATGATATCCCATACGTGTTCAATTGGAGACAGATCTGGTGATCTCGCAGGCCAAGGTAACATGTCGACACTCTGTAGAGCACGTTGCGAGACAACAGCGGTATGAGGGCGAGCGTTATCCTGTTGAAAAACTCCCCCTTGAATGCTGTTCATGAATGGCAGCACTACAGGTTGAATTACCAGACTGACGTACAAATTTGCAGTCAGTGTGTTTGGTATAACCACAAGAGTGCTCCTGCTGTCATAGGAAATTGCTCCCCAGACCATGACTCCAGGTGTAGGTCCAGTGTGTCTAGGCCGCAGACAGTTTGGTTGCAGGCGTTCCCCTGGCCTCCTTCTGACCAACACTCGGCCATCACTGGCACCAAGGCAGAACCTGCTTTCATCAGAAAACACAACAGATCTCCACTCCGTCCTCCAATGAGCTCTGGCTTGACACCACTGGAGTCGCAAATGGCGATGGCTTGTAGTCAGTGGAATGCACGCTACAGGGCGCCTGGCTCGGAGCTGTCCTTGAAGTAACCGATTTCTAACAGTTCGTTGTGTCACTGTGGTACCAACTGCAGCTCGAATTTCTGCCGCAGACGCAGTACGATGCGCCACAGCTGTACGCCGAATACGGCGGTCTTCCCTCTCAGTAGTGCCACGTGGCCTCCCGGAACCCGGTCTTCTTGAGGCAGTACCATCCCTTGACCACTGCACCCAACAATCATGCACAGTGGATACATTCCGGCCAAGTCTTTCTGCAATATCGCGAAAAGAAAATCCACCTTCTCGTAGCCCTATTACACGACCTCGTTCAAACTCGGTGAGCTGTTGATAATGGCTTCTTCGTCTTCTTAAAGGCATTCTTGGCTAACATCAACTCACTATGTCAAATCTCAGCGGTAAATAACGTTCACAAACTTTACAGCGCGTATTTAAAGCAAACCTGATTTGCAAGCTCTGAGTAGCGCTACTAGCGCCACACTTATGCGCGAAGCGCGAAATTTGAATCGATGTCATCTTTCAGATGTATAAACACGGCTACCAAATTTCGTTTATCTAACATAAGTCTTTCTTGGTGTTGGGATTTTTTTTTCCGTCTGTGTATATTAGAAAAAATCGGAGGAATATAAGTGGTTTGTTAGTCAGCAGCATAATTTAAAAGTTATTATTCATGCAAATGTCTGTATATTGTGTGTAACATATCAGATTAACTGGACATAAGACGTAAAGTGGACAATGTAACACTGGATCACTCCAAAGCAGATTTACAAAAGCAGAGTTTTTGTGCAGTTACACAATTGAACAGGAAATGTTTGCTTAAAGGATAAAAATGCAGATACCTTGGCCTATCAGTTGATAGTAAGTTTAGCTAATGTGTGCACTTCAAACACGGCAAGTTGTAACAAATGGGGTTCAAAATATGGGATTACTGGAAATCGCGATTCTGCCAGGAATTGGCGTCATAATACTGCAGTGGTCAAATGAAACATGCTGCTAGAAACACTTTAACGGTTTCTTGCTGGTCCAGGTTGTATTACAATCTAATTTCTGCTTGAAAATAATGGTCCAGGCTGTATTACAATGGAATTCCTGCTTGAAAATAATACGTCTTTCAATTGTCTACAGTAGTATACTGGTGTCATTACTGAATGTTGTTGTAACTGAATCGCGATCTCCAATAGACTCCTCTACTGGAGAGGATAGGGGGATGCACTAGGGAAAGGACCCACATTTTAGGCCTCAAAGGGGTTGGAAGGGAAAAAGGGGAGAGGATTGGCCGAGGAAATTACTATTCTATTACGCCACAATTCACTAAAAGTAGGTGGTGGAGGGTGCATTGCACCTATCCTAATGCATAATCTTTTGTGCATAGGAAGGGATATGGCTGGATGCGCCCATGGGCTATTTTGAGGAATGATCCCAGCATTTAGCTCAAGCATTCTGTGATAACCATGGAAATTAGCGTAATGTGCCTTCACAAATTAAATAATGGAGGTGGGTTAGGAGTCACTGAGCAAAAAGGGTGGGTGAAGGGAATGATGGGCACATGCTGGCAGCGAGGCCTATGTAAATATTCAGGAGGTGGTTAGGAGGGGACAGATTATTTAGAACCACATATTAGCACTTCAGTTTTAAGTGTAATATGGTAAGGGGATACGTAAATTTTAATTTGCAGGCGAGGCAGTATGTTATCTCTAACCGTAAAGGATTTTAAATATAAATATTCATAAAACATAAGTTGCATAGGGAAATTGCCTTCAGGACATCAATCAATCTGTAGTAAAAAATATCACCCGAGAGTCAATCAAGTGTAATTGTGAGAAACAAAGTGCCACCTACAAAACACCCAGACTAGCTCTCAAGAGGCAGCAAATTTACAGCCTGTATGCAAACACACAGTAAGTTAAAATAGTTTTAAAGTGAAAGCCTATGGCAGAAATTACTAAAAGATGGTTACTATTAATAAAATGAAGACAGGAGCAGTCTAGTGACTCAGTGGTCAAGGTATTTGACTGGAGATTGTAAGTTCCTCAGTTTAAACCCCCCTTAATCCAATCTTCACCTTTGGCACAGCTTGGTATGTAATGTGAAGTGTTTGGATTCCATGTTAAACTCTAAGTCCCCTCTAGGGCTAACAACCCTAGTGGTAACACCAATGTGTACACATCCAAAGCAAATTCAAGCCAAACCAAGGCTTAATATGTTCTTAGTTGGCCCGAATGATCATGCATACAATATGAAGACATAAAATGTGTGATAGAAATATGAAAGTTACCTTTCAATGACATTATTCCATATATTTATTTATTTTGAAAATAAGCAGTCTACAAATATGGAAATTTAGTGCCTCCTTCTTCCCCTAATAATCGCAGATTATTCAGATGTAACTTCTGAAAAATGGTGGCATGAAGTTAGAAGTTCAAGCACCAGTACAACCATACTTAAAATGTGAAGTATCAAACAAATACTTTCAAGACAAACATTAGTAGTTCAGTTAAAACTGTTTCGAACAGCTCAAACGGCAATCTCACAAATTTCATTTTAATATTCAACACTAAAATATAGTATATTAGTTTAGAACTCATCTTCCCCTATGAATATCGAGGGTAATTAAAAGTAATTTATAACAATGGGAAAATGAGTGGGAAGGGACAGCACCAAGCAATGCTTGCATGATAAGCTGGCTGCCAACGAGCGATTAATTTTCCAATACAGTTAAATGTATTCATCACATCAAACTTTGTGGTTATTTTTGGCTAGAAATCAACATACTACACAATAACATAGGCAGCATTTTCCAACAAATCAGCGATTATATGTGTGGCAATAACGTAGCAAGCAATGGTTTAATTCTACATCACGATACCACTACAACACTAAATACTTTCCGCCAATACCATCGTCAGTGCAAGGATTGTATCAACTCAAACTTTTGCTTTCTTCTTTGCAGTTACGGTTGTGTTGAAATGGGACCCAGACCATGGGCATAAATTTCGTTAAAGCCAAAGAAATCAATATCTGCGTAGAGTGAAAAACACCATCCCCTGAAGAAAATATTTTACCATCAAATTTCTTGTGACTTTTTATAACGTCAAGAACATATTACAACAAAGGCATTAATTAACATTTCAATGCAGCACTGGTGGCATAGCGGCATCGCAATTTAGAATTATCCCCGGGTGCTGTGCAAAGTACGGCCAGTAGAAAAAACTTAATTCTCGATGAAAATGTGATTAGCGCATTACTTAGGCATATCTATTTAAGAAAAAGTGTACGCGAAGCCGATAAAACAGGTAGGAAAGAAGTAATATCGTGAAAATCGTCGGCGATACCGCCTGCCATACCGCCACTGACTAGCGTTGACGTGACGTCATAGTGACGTTGTTGTGACGTATTCGCTGTCGAGTTGCCAACATAATCATGTTACTAACGGGACTGCAGGGAAAGTAGGGGTTTTCGGGCGGGGAGAAATCATAGCAACAAAATTTTTTCGTATGGTATTAAAATTCTATATAGTGGAATCGCCTTCTAGGATTAAACCCACCCACTAAATTCTATATCGCGATACCGGTTGCGGGGAGAAATCACAGCAACAAAATTTTTTCTTATCGTATTAAAATTCTATATAGTGGAATCGCCTTCTAGGATTAAACCCACCCACTAAATTCTCTATCGCGATACCGGTTGCGGTAAGTTTTATTTAATTGCTTCTATCCATTTTCCATAATGTATTATGTGTTGAAGATCTACTGTTCAAACAGTCCCGCGAATAACATCAGTTTCGTATGTTATACGAAACGGCTCATTTTTTCCCGGTGATATAGAATTCACTGCAACTGGTATCGCGATTTAGAATTTAGTGGGTGGATTTAATCCTAGACGGCGATTCCGCTATAAAGAGTTTTCAAACTATACGAAAAAAATTATCTTTTAGTTGCTTTAATTTCTCATATCGCGATATAAAAGGTTTCGCGATATAGAATTTAGTGGGTGGGTTTAATCCTAGACGGCGATTCCGAACCATAGGAAAAAAATTATCTTTTCGTTGCTTTGATTTCTCCCATCGCGATATAAAAGGTATCGCGATATAGAATTTAGTGGGTGGGTTTAATCCTAGATGGCGATTCCACTGTATAGAATTTTAATACGATAAGAAAAAATTTTGTTGCTGTGATTTCTCCCCGCAACCGGTATCGCGATATAGGATTTAGTGGGTGGGTTTAATCCTAGAAGGCGATTCCACTATATAGAATTTTAATACCATACGAAAAAATTTTGTTGCTATGATTTCTCCCCGCCCGAAAACCCCTACTTTCCCTGCAGTCCCGTTAGTAACATGATTATGTTGGTAACTCGACAGCGAATACGTCACAACAACGTCACTATGACGTCACGTCAACGCCAGTCAGTGGCGGTATCGCAGGCTAGGATTTACCCGCGGTATTAACCGATGTGTAGCAGCCATTTTTAAAATGTGCTATTCCTCAAGCTGTACACATGTTGATTTTCAAAGAGGTACCATGTGGTTAGGTTGAAATGCAGCCTGGACCGGAATTACGACTAATATTCCGTATAGTCGATTTTGATAGAAAGAGAAGGCCTCCATGCCGCATTCTAACTATAATGACGTCACACGCCGAACGAGACGTCTATTGCCGCTAATTCCGTAATATGCGTAACCGTGTTGTGTTTAAGCTGAATGGTAGCCTGGACCAGAATGATTTCTAATATTCCATGATGATTAGAGGATTTTGAGTGAAGAAGACAACGGCTACGCCAAATTCTGACTATAATTACGTCACAGGCGGCTCAAGATCTCTATTAACGCCAAGTTAGTAACATGCATAAAGGTATGTTTCGGTGCGGATTACACCTTTGTAACATATTTTGAATCTTTCGGGTACACTTTTCCTTAAAGAGTAAGCGTCAAGGAAGAAGATTATCAACTAGTATTATCAACTAGAATTAACAGTTTTTTCTACTGGCCGTACTTTGCACAGTAACCCCAAGCAACAAAATCGGGTTTTATCTAACAGGCAATACCGCTGGCTTCGCGCTGTTAACGTGTCGTCATAGTGACGTCACATTCACGTACAGTCAATTTTTGTGTGTATTGTGCCCTCGCTACGCTCGGTCACAATAATTTAAAACTGTACAATGTCAACATAAACTGATAACCCGAAGGTGGATCAGATGCAGGCGGCCGCTGGTAAGCGGCCGCAGATGTCCGATAACACAAACAGATGTCCAGTGTTTGATGTGTTATCGGACGTCTACGGCCGCTTACCAGCGGCCGAATAGTCACAAAAATTGACTACGTGAACGTGACGTCACTATGACAACACGTTAACAGTCGCGAAGCAGCGGTATTGCCTGTTAGATAATACCCACAAAATCTTCATATCTTGTTTAAGAATCTAATGCAACCAAACAAACAATGCCAAAAATTTGAGAACAAAGTGACAGCTTTCAAAATAAGTTCAATCAGTCATTTCTTCTGTTACAGGGAACCAAATTTTTGGAGACCTTAAATTCTTTACCTAGATGCCTTCTGTTTTTAACTACGGTACAGAGATAATTTCAAGGTCTAAAATCGGGCTTTTATAAATTCCTGAAGACAAAAAAATGAAGTCTTACAACGAAGGCACTGTAGTGAAGTAAACTTTCATGAAGATTGCTGAAATCTAATAACCACCAAAAAGATTAACACAGAAAAAAAGCTCATTACTTTGAGTTGCAATACACTTGGCACAAATCGAACCTTTCTGCTAAAAAGTATGTGGATAAAATAGCGAAAAACCAATGTGAAGTACATGCTGCTCATATGAAATGAATGTAAAGCAAAACAGAATAAAGCAAGATCTCAAACGATAACATCATGCATAAAACACGTAGCCAATCTCTTCAATTGTATTTGGTAACATTAGAATACTAACAATAAACGCGAAATAAGAATGAAAAAAATGTAAATAGTTTGTAACAAAAGTCATGATTACTAACCTGCTGGACTTGCGACTAGAGCTAGGTAGACCGACGCTAAATGATGTTGAAGTCATTTTTTTTCCTGGAATTGGAACGCTTAGTACTTAACACACACAAAACAAGGGCATTAAACTGACACATGACGTTAAACAGTTTATAAACCGAATCCAAATTCCAAACTGCTTTACGATTGGCTGGGTCAAAGACCTTAAGTGTCAAGATGTAGTAGGGATAACATCGAAAATGTATAAAATTAACATCTCTGAAAACAAATGAAAATCACTTTAAAATGAAATTCCATAAGGATTATTGAACAGAATCTCCACTATATAACCTTTATGGCTTGCGTACAGAATGCGTATTATGTTAAATGCGCGAAGTATTGTAAGCAGTTACGTATCAACATTTCAACGGCAGTGTCAACTTACGGGAACAATGTTAGTTATAGGTATCGTGTCAATGCGATTAGAGGAAAAAAAAAACCACACACACACAAACACACTAATAACATAGTACGCCTTGATAACCTTGTACTTCAACTTACCAAGAATTTTTTTTTCAGAAACCGAGTGCATTCATTGAGGGGTGAAGAATAAATCATCGATGATCTTCCCCATTCATGAAAAGATAGTACTAACCTCTTGGAATGTAGATTTACTGCTTCGATATGTCGTCTTCTAACGATCTCCATGCACATTTTACAAAAAATTCGACACACATTAAATTAAAAAGCTCGACATATGAGCGTGTTGCGCAGCTATCAGATGCCATCATTGCAAAACTTTTAACATCGAAAAATAATTTTTGTCAAAATTTAGCCAGAACCCTTGGAGACTAGTGTTTAAATAATTTAAATCAGTTTTCAATTTTTTTCCCAAAGCAAAACCATTTTCAACAAGTATTTTTATTAAGTTTCCTTGTTTTTGCCCCACCTTGAAGCAAATCCGAGCTACGCCCTTGGTTCGTATGTTGTAAAGCAACCTGGATCAGAAGAAAAAAAATTGGTGAAACCCACGTAAAAATTTCGTTCTGTATTGTACATCTCGATACGTCGTATTTATTTGCATGTATAATGGAAGCAGTCTTTTCCATGTATCAATACAAATTGACGTGTGGGAGTATCACTCATATAAGCAAGTAGCTGAAGTCCCTTTCATATGCCATTCTTCATTCATCCCCTTCCTCTGGCTCATATGCAACACACAACTAAGCTGTGGATCACAGTGCCCGCTGTTTCATTTATTCCTCCATTCAGCACAGCTTATGGCTCTATTTAAAGTCACTTGCTGCTGTGGTCTAGATGGAGGTCCATGCTTCAATGCTTCTCGAAAATACAGATCACTGTTTCTATTTACAGTCTGGCTGTTTTAAATTAGGTTATTACAGTCTCTATTACATGGAAATTTATTTTCATCTATCACCATCTAGAGTATAGAGCAGTGGTTCCCAACGTGGGCCGTACCGCCCCCAGGGGGGCGTTTATGAACAATGGCAAATTTGGGGGGCCTTGACGCCTAGCCAGCGCCCCCCTGGCCAACACTGGTAAGGACGTGTCGATAAGATTAAGTAATAACAAAAAAACATTGAACAAATGTTTCAGCAAGTAATTCCAGATGTCTTTTAAGCAAGATCAGCGGGGATTAAAAGCTGGTATTAGTGAATTATATCTTAGTTCCTAACACCTGCTTCAATAGTACGTGAATGAGTCGCAGCAAGCGCTGTGCACCACAGGGATCTCCATTGTTAGTATGTTTATGTTCCGGCTCGGTCAACAATGCCTATACGTTTACACTGGTCAGTGTTCGATTGTTCGGTAGTTCCTTCAGACAGAGCGACTGTGAAAGTGTGCGGTATCTACAGCTTAGGTTGACCTACTTACTGAAGATTATTTATTTTGGAATATCTATCTGCCACAGAGGTTAGTACATATTCATTATTATTATTTGCTTATTATTCTATTCACTGATCGATATTACGTGAGGAATGTGCTGTGAAATTTGAACTAAGTTTTAATCTTTTATTTAATTTTAGTATCATGTATTAGCTAACTGCACTCGATTCTGTACTGATCACTGCTACTATTCCTATTATTATTATCAACATCATTTATCACACATTGCAAGGAGGTTTAAGAATCTTATCATTTTTGACATATCGAGATTTTTACAAAGGGTAAGAGTAGGCCAACTTATGGTTGACGGTGTAGCTATGGTTGACATGAAATTGTATGAAATTAAAATTTAAGAAAATACTGTGATCCAGAAAACCAGAAAACTGTCAGGCTAACTGAAGGGTCCACGGGTTCACTGATAGTCTCTTCTGTCGATTGTGAACAGTTTCTGCAGTGCATGTGGTTACCATATATCGGAAGCGCGTATCTTGTTAGCAAAATAGCAGTTTCGGAAAGTACTTTAACTCTCAGTTAATGTAAGTTTGCTTTACTTTGAACTAAACATGAATATGAAAATGTTATGACAATGAAATAAACAAGTGTATGCTTTCGTAGTTTAGTTTAGTTATCAATGATGCACATCGACGGTTTGATTGGTGAAATTTTCAGTAGGCCCCATTTGTGGGACCAAAAGGACAAAAATCACCACAACAGATTCGTTTTAGACAAATTGTGGGTTGAAGTGGCTGCCGAATGCGATTCAACAAGTAAGTAAAAATGTTTTCTAATTAGTATAATTTTCCTAAAATCTGTGTAATAAAGGTAACATATTAATATAACCAGTGAAAAGCAATTCATAATTCAATAAAAGAATGTTTATTTTTCTATTAAAATTATTTCAAATTAAAAATATCGAAATAACGGCTTAAAATCTACATACAATATTCCTAATAATTTAATTGGGATTGTGACAAATATAGATTTTAAATAAGATGCGGATATTTTCTGCATCTTGGTTAGTTCTTCCAATATTACTTGATATCAAATTTCTGTGATATACTTGTTTCATTAAGGTGATGTTCAATGCCTTCTCTGTGAATAATAACATTATGAAACAAACAAATGGCTTTCACAATATCGTCAGCTATGTCTACAGAAGTTTCTATTGATGTTGATAAAATTCTCCATTTAGAATAAATTATGCCAAAGGCACATTCGACAGTTCTTCGTGCTCTTGACAATCTAGCATTGAAATATTCTTTGTCTGCGTCTAAATTTTGTCTTCCATAAGGTTTTAACAAATTAGTTAAAAGAGGGTATGCTTCGTCACCTATAAAAACATAAGGTGCAGTGATTTTAGAATTTGGTAAAGGAGATGCATTTGGAATATTCAGTCTTCGATCTGATAAATACATATACAAAGCTGAAGATCTAAATGTTCCACCAACACTCTGTTTGCCATAACCTCCCACGTCGATGTTTATAAATTTGTAATTAGCGTCAACCAATCTTTGCAGAACAATAGAAAAATAATTCTTGTAATTATAAAACATCGAGCCAGAGTGTTCAGGACAAATCACTCTGAAATGTTTTCCGTCGATAGCACCGATGCAGTTCGGAAAATACCAAATATTGTTGTAGTCTTCTGCTATTTTTCTGAAATCCTGTTCGTCTGGAATTTTCATGTCAAGTGGTTGAACCATTTCCCATATAATCTTAATTATTTCTCTTACAATTTTTGAGACTGTTGCAACTCCCATACGAAAAGAAAACACTAGACTTCTAAATGTTTGGCCGGTTGACAGATACATGCAATATAAAATACGAATATTTAGTTCGAGCTGATTCGTACAATCCTATGTTTAGTAAAAAAACATTTTTTTATTTATGATTTTCTTTTAATATCCTATTTACTGATGATTTCTGTTTATTTTTTAGGAGCTACAGTAAGGAACAAATGGAAAAGTTTACGCGACAAATTTAGGACTACATTGGAAGAGAGGTGGCATCGATTCCTACATATAGTCGGGGAAGGTATGAACTTGCATATACCGAAACGGACAATCAGGGAAGAGAACGATCCCTCATGGTACACACGGGAGGTTAAAAGGTTACTCAAGAAGCAAAGGAAGATACATGCACAATCAAAAAGGACGATGCATTGGACTGATTCAGATAAGTTAGAGGAGATAAGGGGACGTGTTAAGAATGCGATGCGTGAGGCCTTTAATAACTTTCGTGAAAATTCTCTCTCTAAGAGCCTCACTGAAAACCCTAAGAAATTTTGGTCGAATGTAAAAAAAGTTAGTTGTAGTGGGAACAATAAGCCAGTTCTAATAAAAGACGGACGGGAAGTTGAAGACAGCCGCGACAAGCCTACCGTATTTAACATGGAATTCAAAAATTCATTCACGCGAGAAAACATCCCCACTTTACCACATTGTGTGGAATTAGAGATGGATCCGATAGAAATTGATAGCGTAGGTATTGTAAAGCAATTAAAACTCATGAAGTGGGGTAAAGCACCGAGTCCCGATGGTATACGCGGAGGATATTGAACCATTTCTGTCAGATATATTCCGTAAATCACTAGAAGAGAGAAAAGTACCTTCTACCTGGAAAATACCCCAGGTAATTCCCGTTTTTTAAAAAGGAGATCGGAGTGATCCTAGGAATTATCGACCCATATCTCTAACATCGGTCTGCAGCAGAATTCTGGAACATGTCATATGCTCGAACATTATGAAGTTTCTAGATGAGAACGAGTTACTTACACCGTGTCAACACGGATTTCGGAAGAAGAGATCGTGTGAAACACAATTGGCCTTATTTTCCCATCACATAATGAAAGTTATCGATGCAGGTTCGCAAGTTGATGCAGTTTTTTTGGATTTTCAGAAACTTTTGATTCTGTGCCACACACCTGACTGTTAGCGAAGATTCGAGCTTACGGTATTTCGGCTCAGATTTGTGAGTAAATAAGTGATTTTCTAACAGGTAATCTCCTGGAGTAATTTCGGGAAACCATGGAAAACCGAAATCTTTATAGCCAGACGGGGGATTTGAACCATGAGTCCTCACGAATTCAGACCTGAGTTCAGATTTAGTAACTAACAGGTGTTGTAATTTATCTGTATTTAATTCCGTAAATTCATTATAATTTTCAGATTAAGTATCTAATACCTATCATCAGTTGATAACATTATTTAGTAGTTCTTAGGTGGGTATCAAAGAGAATATATATAAACTAATATAACCCTTATCGTAGATCACTTTTCAATATTTGTCGATGTCGCTGTACCGAGGTGAATAATGGTAAAGGCTCGTGTGGCCGTAATGACTTGGTGGCAGTTTTTTTGGGTGCGCATTACGGGCAAACATTATTGTTGATAGTGGCTGATACTGTGAGTAAGCATTCAGCCATACCCTTTTCAATCAATCATGCCTGAATTCGCCTAGAGTGATTTGGGGAAACTATGGAAACCGAAATCCGTATAGCCGAACGAGGATTCGAATCTTGCGTCTTCCAGAATGCGAGGCCAGAGCGTAACCTCTCACCCACCACGCTCTGTCACAGAATTCTCACATTTACTCAATAAAGTGGGCGACGACTGCAGAAAAACCTAATTAACCCAAAGAAAGACTTGGGATATCCGCTTACATCAGCATCGAAGGGGTAGGAACCGGGAAAAAGCGTTAATAAGCTGACTCTGTCGAAATGAATTTGCTTTTCATTGCTATGTGTTCTCCTTTTCTTTATGGGTGTGAAAGCTGTACCGAGAGAAAAGAATTGAAGCTTTCGAAATGTATTTGTGTCGTCGTCTCTTACACATATCTTGGGGTGCTGAAAATCTCAAACGAAGAAGTACTTCATCGGATAGAGTAACAGAAAGAACCGCTCCCCCTATGTGGACCGCTGACATCCAAAAGGAGAAGGGAAGACTTGTGATGGACACTAGGGAAAATATTTAGTTACCTCAACGACATATCGAGTCTTCTTCTCGTCGAGGGGATTTATTCTGCTGGAGAATGCTCGAGTATTACGATTTGAATGTCTGCAAAAACGTGGAGTTCTTCGTGATAAATTTATAAATTTTCTGAAACAAATCACTGTCACAATTTTTTTAAAGTATGCAAGTATGCTGTACACACTACAACGCATAGACACATAGAGCATCATAGTACACCAAGATACATAAAAATATTAAAACACACACCAAATGTACAACGAATATACTGACTGCAAGTCACATATAGTTACATGCACGAAGGACCGACAATACCGTTAAAAACAACCAAGATTTCTGAGAGGCATTTCTTGTTTCTCTACGCATGAAGTCTTTACCTAAAGATGAAGGAACGAAGTCTCAAAATTTAACATAATCTCATTCAAATGGTTGTTCTACAGATGTTTCATTGTCATTAAACCACCCCTTAAATATTTTTATAAGGGTTGCAGAGAACTTAGTAAATAGAATCGGACGAGAAACAATTTAGTCCAGCACAATGAAGAGTTTGGTCTAGTTGTCAATCTGTCCAAGAACAAGGTTTTAGTCTTCTCTAAGAGAAAATTCCAGATAACCTTATCAATAAAAGTCAATAAGACCAAGCAAGTGTGCACATTAAAATATTCAGGCCTTGTGGTGGACGAGCAGGGCGACTGCAAGAAAGAAATCAAATCGAGAATAGAACAGTCCAGGAGACAATTTATCAGCATCTAATTTATTTCATAAGATCAGATAGGTAAGAAAATACTTTCATCCCTAAAGACAAAAAAGCTTCGTTCTATAGCGCCTTAAGCTTTGAGTGGTTAAATTCCTATCTGTTGAAATCCCATTAAATTTCAAGTACAGAATCAGAACATATCATACTTCTGAATCCGCTCGAAGCTCATATCGTATATTATCTGCACACTTTTTAACATGATTCAAATGTATCACTTTTCAATTTTTTGAAGAGTGCACCGGGCATCCTTCGAAGAGATGTTTCCAAAATCAATGATCAGGATGAATCCTGCAACACGCACAGAAACCTCTACGCAAATAACCTTACACATGCACATAGCAACGTAACATCAACACACATAGACCAAATCACGTCCTCAACAAGGTTAAAAGGTTTCATCAAATATAGAAAAATCTTAAGACAGAATATTTTTACCCACCTTCCATTAAAAAGTCCTTAGGTTAGGTTAGGTAGGTGAACTGTGCATTGTTATATTGCATTAGACCACGGAAATAATTTGGAGGAAGAGCTATGGTCATGTGCACTAGTTATCACAGTGTTGTTCTGATGACATCGTTGAGTCATGGAATTCCTAAGGTTCTTCACCTTCCCGAAGTGGCTTGAACCCTTAAAAACACGATCCCTTGGGCCAAGCTTTTTAAAATCGCATTTATTCATTCATTCTGAAAATACGCTTATAATAAAAAGTGCTGTACCAATTCTATCATGTTAGGAAATCTATGTGATGCATATTTTCCACACATACCACCTTTCCATCATGATAGTGTGCGCATGGGATTGAAACAACAAATATGAGCATCATAGCACTGAATGTATACGATCCAAGGCACTAACAGAACATATCAGACACATTAATGCACAAGACATAGCTAAAACCGCTATCATCAGTAAATTTACAAACCTACATAAATTTAATTAAACTCCGGTGAATATAGGATGTGTGCCATTTTGGGGTAAGATACATTAGGTTAGCCCAAGTTAGGTTAGTACACTACATCTTAACAATAACTCAGTTTTCAGTAGCTTGGTACATTTAGTATGACTAACTTAAATCTCGATCGGAGTGTTACAGTTATGCACACGATTTACTCAATATCGCTTGTGAAACGTATACTTCATCTAATGAAGGTTGATAAGTTAGTGTAAGCTAGCAGTAATTGAGGTTATTGCAGGTGTATCATGCTAGGAAAGACAAGCATGTTACGGAGGCGCGTGTGAAGCTACAACTTTATGTAATGAGTGTGGGATACACTAGAGTTTAACCCCAGTTTTAGGTTAAACAACCATCACACCCTAGCAATAATTGAGGTTATTGTAGGTAAGATACGTTAGGCATGCCAAGCTTGTTACGTGTTAGGTCAGTATTATGCGCGAGCGCGTAAAACTGACCTAACACAATGTAACAATGTGAGAATTCTGTGACAGAGCGCTCTGGCCTCGCATTCTGGAAGACGCAAGATTCGAATCCTCATTCGGCTATACGGATTTCGGTTTCCATAGTTTCCCCAAATCACTCTAGGCGAATGCAGGCATGATTGATTGAAAAGTGTATGGCTGAATGCTTACTCACAGTATCAGCCACTATCAACAATAATGTTTGCCCGTAATGCGCACCCAAAAAAACTGCCACCAAGTCATTACGGCCACACGAGCCTTTACCATTATTCACCTCGGTACAGCGACATCGACAAATATTGAAAAGTGATCTACGATAAGGGTTATATTAGTTTATATATATTCTCTTTGATACCCACCTAAGAACTACTAAATAATGTTACCAACTGATGATAGGTATTAGATACTTAATCTGAAAATTATAATGAATTTACGGAATTAAATACAGATAAATTACAACACCTGTTAGTTACTAAATCTGAACTCTGGTCTGAATTCGTGAGGACTCATGGTTCAAATCCCCCGTCTGGCTATAAAGATTTCGGTTTTCCATGGTTTCCCGAAATTACTCCAGGAGAATACCTGGATGATTCCTTCAAAAGGCCGTGGTCGATTTCATTCCCGTTCCCGTCTCCTGCTCTCCGTCCATTCCTGTGTCTAAGTGCAGTCTTCACCCTCTACAGCAGCGATGGCGAACCTTTATTTATCTACGTTCCATTTTTTCTGAAGAAATGTTGAATGAAGGCATGACGTGCCATCAAATAATAACGAATTAGTAATTGATGGGAAAAGAAATAAAACTAAATACTGATTTGCAACCAGAAATATACATTTTTTACACTAAGCAACAATAAGATCAACAATTTTGTGTTTATTTAAGTACATGAAACTAGTTCAAGTTCTCTCCTTGAAATTTAGATGCCAAATAACGTATATTAGTTTCATACGTTGTGATTTTTAGCGGCATGCAAGCTGAAGTCGAGTCATCTAACAAACGGTTTTGAAGCGAGTCTTTAATATTATTCTCGTTTGATTTTTTGACAAAGAGATGCGCGATTTGTTTCTTAGTACAGTTTTACAGATAATGTCTACATATCACAGTTCCAGAACATAAAGTACACACCGCTTTATCATCTTTATTAATCACGCAAGATTTCTCAGTATACCAAAGTCGAAATTCCCTATTGAGTTCAAATGGTTGTGGAATATTGATTAAAGTAAGTTTAAAAATAATTTAATATTGAGGAAAATCTTTACGTCACCAAATGTCTATTCAATTGTAATAAGACTATTGTCGCAGGCCCCAAAACAGCTGCGGCAGCACGCGGCTAATGAGATATACGTATATGAGGGCCGGCGCGGTCTGGGGTCGGAGGCCGCTCCCGCGGCCGGGCCTGCTATTTGAATTGCTAATGGCTCCTCGCGCCCGAGCTAAGTCACAGTTAAAAGGTAACATACGTATCTTTTAAACCACTGCTCCGAATTAAATTATATAAACGCCATTATAATACTGAGAAAAAATACTGACTATTTGAATGGTCACACCCCTAGTACAAAATAAGAACGTAATATGTATTATAAAATAATGAACCGAGGCCTCCAGAATAAAAAGAAAAATTGAATATTATACTGCATTTCGAGCGTAATCAACTGAATTAGCGTGTAATTGAGGTTTTGTACCCTGGCCGCGTAGGGCGGTTTGAGAAAGTAAATAATGTTCCCATTTAGACGATTTATGATCCGGGGGTCACACCTGCGTCCATGAAAATGGGTCGACCCTCATTAGTATACAATTCACGACCCGTAACTTGGGTTAAGAAGTGGCGCGTGGCACCGGTCTCATTTGCATATTATTTATGACACCATTATTATTATTATTATTATTATTATTACTCCGCGATTCACTAAAAGTGTGTGGCGGAGGGTGCATTGCACCTATCGAAAAGGGTTATGGTTTGGAAGGGTTATAAGGGATATGGCAGGAGGCGCCCATGGGCTATTGTGAGGAACCATCCCCGCATTCGCGTGGAGTGATCTGGGAAAACCATGGAAAACCCAGATCAGGATGGCTGGAGTGCTTTATCGAAAGCTACTCCTGTCGGATTTTAAGTTTACTCGCCCGGTAAATCCTTTCTATTCCATTCCCTAATCGCTCGTGGGAAAAATGAGTACAGAAATGAATCGGTTCTGGCCCTGATTTGTCTTATCTTGTTTTCATGGTCATTTCGAGATATGAATGTTGCTGGTAGCAATATTTGCTGGCTGTCATTCCAAAATACATCTGTCTTGAATTTTTCAATTAGCTTCCGTCGAGAGCAACGCCTTCGGTGTTCCAGGTCTTCCCAACCTAACTCCTTCAACATCGCACTTACGCTTTCCCTCCAACTATATATACCTGTCACGAATCGGGCGGCTCTTCTTTGGACCTTCTCTAAAGCCTCCATTAACCCCTTTTGATGGGGACCCCATACAGAACAACAATACTCTAAGTGAGGACGTACTAGTGACTTGTATACAATCGATTTAACTTCCTGAGTGCATTGATTTAAATTACGACCTAGAAATCGGAGCATACGATTTGCTTTTCCCATTACATTCTCGATATGCTCATTCCACGACAAATTATTACGAATTGTTAGCCCTAGGTATTTAGCGGAATTTACCGTTCTAAGGACAGTGCCATTAATCGTATATTCATAGTTAAATGGTGTCACCTTTTTACTTACACGCATGACTTGGCACTTTTTAGCGTTTAACTCCAACTGCCAATCTTTACACCACGCAATTATTTTCATAATATCGTCTTGTAACAAAGCGCAGTCGTCCTGGGTTTTGATTTCGCGATAAATTATAGCATCATCGGCAAATAATCTTTTCATCCCCCCTATTATGTCGCATAGATCATTGATGTATATGAGAAACAACAGTGGCCCTAACACGCATCCCTGGGGAACTCCAGACCCCACTTCAGTAAGTGATGAACGCTCACCGTCGAGAACTACACACTGTGTTCTGCCCTTCAGGAAGTCTGCAACCCAGTTGCATATTTGTCTAGATATGCCGTAACCGCGAAGTTTCCTAAGTAACCTAGTGTGAGGCACAGTATCGAAAGCTTTTTTAAAGTCTAATAGAACCAAATCAACCTGGGATTGCTCATCTATAATTCGGCACAAGTCGTGAATTAGAAGTGCAAGTTGTGTTTCGCAGCATCAGCCTTTTCTGAATCCATGTTGATTTGGATTTAAAAGCTCACCTTCATCCAAGAACCGCATGACATTTGAATAGATGATATGTTCTAAAATCCTGCAAAATATTGAAGTTAACGAGATCGGCCTATAATTCTGAGGATCATTAACATTCCCATTTTTAAACACTGGAGTTACGATAGCGGTCTTCCATTCGGCTGGTATTTTTCCTTGATCCAGAGAGACGGTATACAATTTCATCAAATACGGTGCAATTTCCTTTGCGTATCTTGAGTAGAATCTTGTAGGAATACCGTCTGGTCCGGGAGCCTTATTGGTTTTTACATTCATAAGCAGTTTAGTTATTCCCTCAACATCAAGAGCGAGATCATTCATAATTTTGTCGGTACGATTGTTAAATATCGGTATCTCCTCTGAGTTTTCTATCGTAAAAGCCTTTTTAAATATATCATTCAAAATTTCTGCTTTCTCTACGCTTGTTTCTGATAATTCACCATTTTCTTTAATCAGTGACGGCATAACCTTACGAGAGCCTCTTATTACTTTGATATACGACCAGAACTTTTTTGGATTAGTAATGAGATCTTCGGATAAATTCCTGGCTTGGAATTCTTTAAACGCATCGCGCATTGCCTTACGCACTTCCGCACGCAACTGGACTAATTTAGCACGATTAGATGAGTCCCCCGATTTTTTCACCGCGGCATGTAAACGCCTTTGCCTCCTGAGCAAACGTTTCACTTCCCTATTCAACCAAGTGAAGTTATTACTGACCTTAATACTCTTCTTAGGAACAAACTGGTTTAAACCGGTCCATATTAGTTCTTTTAAATTAAACCAAAGTTCCTCAACATTTGTATTTAGCATGTACGTTTCAAAATACTTCGCAAAGTGATCAACCATACCCGCATCGTTTGCCTTATCGAAGCAAAACACGAGTTTCTCTTTGTCATGCTTCAGACTCAGACTACAGTTTAACGTTACCACAACCGCCTTGTGATCACTTATACCGTCTTCTATGCAAACTTTATCTACAATATTAGGATTGCTAATTAGAAAAAGATCCAGAATGGACGAGGAATCTTTGTCGCACCGCGTTGGCTCTTCGACCATCTGCTCAAGAGATCTTTCTGCAAATGATTCTAGGAACGTTTCGGTTATTAACCTATCTCTTCCACCCAACCTGAACGTGTGTGTGTCCCACCTAACCGACGGTAGGTTAAAGTCACCACCCACGATCAATATATGTCCTTGAAATTTTTTGTAAATGTTATTAAGTGACTCTCTGAAGTATTCCGCGTTAGCCAGATCAGAATCCGGAGGTCGATAAAATGACCCGAGTATGAACTTTAAATTTTTGCCAGTTTTTACCTTGACCCATATTAACTCGCAAAAATTTTCCAGTTTCAGTTACGACAGAGCAATTAACGGTTTTACTTACGGCCACGAACACACCCCCACCCATTGAGACAGTTCTGTCCTTCCGAAAAACATTGAAATGAGGGCCAAATACTTCGCTAGATTCAACTTCGGGCGTCAACCAGCTCTCGGTTCCTAGTATTATATCGACATCATTAGTCGCAACTGAGGCGTGAAAATCCGCTACTTTCCCTCTAATACTCGGACAATTTAGTACCATTATCCTTAGCTGCTTCGTATTGTTATTTGTGTCTGAAATAGCATTTTTCATACTCGCACTCTGACGGTAAACGGGTGAAGTAATTGGAGCTGTAATATTAAAATTATTCGCGCCATCACTACCGGGACCAGCTTCTAAGTTATCAGCACATCCTCTTCGGTGAAATGAAGGATCCTCGGGCCTCACACTGTTCCTAAAAAATAATTCATATCAAGGCGGTTCCAAATTTTAGCAGCCACCTTGGACGCCATTCTAGGTGTGTAGTGGACGCCCGACCTGTCAAATGCGTCCCAGCTGGCAGCTATCATCGGACGAAGGTCGACGAAGCCCCAGTTGTTTTTGCGACACAGCTCCTGCAAATTATTATTTAAATTAAAGATCTTCCACCACACAGCCTCCCCACAATCGACACGCGGCACCACACTGCAAATTGAGAACTGTAATGAAACTGAATTTTCCCGGGCGGCTTCATACGCCCATCTTGTCCATGGATTTAACTATATCTGGAAGAGAAACACGACACGAGTCATTAGTGCCGACGTGCGCAGCTACTCTTAACTGACGGCAGTTCGATTCCCTAATCGCTCTTGGAATGGCCTCCATGACACGTGGTACGGTTGCTCCTGAAAGAGAAACGGAATGAACGTTAGTATGCGGATCTGCACCGTTCTTCGTGGCTAATTCCCGTAGCGGTTTCTCCAGCCGTCGCACGTTGGAGCTGCCAATCACCAGTAAACCTTTTCCTGGCAAGGCTCGGGGTCTGCGGGTAAATCTTCCCTGCTGCTCTTCTGGGCCATTCGCGTTTGAATCTACAACTTCCTGCAACACAGAAAACGCGTTACTTAGGGGCAAGGTATCATTTTCCCTTCGGCTAATTGGGAATTTCGACGCCTTTCTCCGATCCACACGATGCCAGATGTTTTCTGCAACTGGAACCTCAAAATCAAAACTTGCCGGTTCCACTGCAGTTGGCTGCGGAATTTCTTCGACGCACTGCCGCTCCTCGTCTAGGATGCTCCATACCTGCGCTTGAAGAGACGCCATAGTATTAAGAATCTCCTCGAGAACCAGACGCCTACCAGAACACTTTGCACAAGTCATGACACCTGAAACAGACAAAAACCGAACTACAAATAAATACACAAAAATCGGCGACCGGTACTAACGGCTGCAAAGGCTCGTGGCTACTGCTGCTACGGCTGCGGAGGCTCAACTGACTGGAACACTACCTAAACAGGAAATATTCAAAGATAACGACAAAAACTAGCACAATTTAAATCACACACAAACGTTGGCTACTGCTGCTACGGCTGCGGAGGCTCAACTGACTGGAACACTACCTAGACAGGAAATATTCAAAGATAACGACAAAAACTAGCACAATTTAAATCACACACAAAAGTTGGCTATTGCTGCACTGCTGACTCACTGCCTACACAGAAAATTCAAAGATAAAAACAAAGTCTATCTACCACACTTTAGATTAAACACACAAGAAAGTCGATGACTGCTGCTCACGGCGGCGGATGCTCGACTGCTGACTCACTGCCTACACAGAAAATTCAAAGATAAAAACAAAGTCTAACTAACACACTTTAGATTAAACACACAAGAAAGTCGATGACTGCTGCTCACGGTGGCGGTTGATCGACTGCTGACTCACTGCCTACACAGAAAATTCAAAGATAAAAACAAAGTCTAACTAACACACTTTAGATTAAACACACAAGAAAGTCGATGACTGCTGCTCACGGCGGCGGATGCTCGACATTAAGACGATTAAGACGATTCAGTACCAGGTGGCCCTTTGGGTTGGGGTTCCGCTGTGACGTGGGTGGTCCCGAGCGTAGCCTCATTAGCATATTATAATGGCCTTTTTTGACAGCTAGAGGATTTAAGATCTCGCAGCATAGACAGGTCCATAATAATACATGGGGAATAACTGTCCGCATAGACAGGAATTGACACTACTTTCACCCACACACACACACACAGTATCCCATCACGGATCAGTCCCTCCGGATGTGTGGATGGAAACCGTTAGTATTACAGTAAACTGGCTAACTCCCTTAGGATTTCAGCAAGTCGAAAGTCCTGACGGCGGTTCGAAGGGCATTGGTTACTTATGAGCTCTGTGTGCAGCTAGTTATACTTTATCGCGAAAAATGGAAGATTTCAGTCACAGGCCTATATTATATAATTATAATTTAATTGCTATGATGGAAACATTATTTTCTCCTGTGTATCCCTTTCTTATTATTATTGTTTTATTTATTTGAATGTAAGTTCCTCCACCTATCTACTTATTCCCTTTAGGAATTTTAATTTTAAACTCTTTTACTGTTTCTGGAAAAAATATTCACAATTTCCCCATGGTAACTAATTGCATTGAAAAATTCCTGTGTTGTAGGTCTTGGTTAATACGCATGCGCGTGTATAAGATAGTTGTCAAAGTTGAAAAGTAAAATGACCATATACAAAATGTGTCGAGAATTTGTATCACATGTACCGATTTTTACCAAATGTCCGAGCAGTTTCTACTAGTTAATTCAAAATAAAATTAGAACACAAAACAAGTTTATTTTGGCAGAAAGAATGGTAATGAAAAATGGAAAATTTTAGTCACTGGCCTCTTACGCTGGATTTAAGGTCCATCAAACAAATGGTTATAAAATTAGATGAGACATTTTTTACCACAAAACAAAATTGTGTTAAACTTCGATTCTCAAATCATAGTACAATATATTCTTATATGTTGAAACATTAATGATAATGATAAGTAAAATTTATGGGTACAATAATTTATTTATGTCAATAGAATTTATATAGTAATATTATATTATTTAATTTATATTCCTGTCTTTCTTCAATATTTTAATTTTTGTTTGCTGTTCTCTCTTCATCCTTTAATAAACAACCTAATCCCAAAGTACCATCAAGTTGGGTCACATGAATCTACTGTTTCTTTTGATCATTTCCTCTTAATACGCAAAATCTGAATTATTGTTTTGAAAAACCTCAATTTTCCATTCGGGATATATGGCTTAACAAATGTATTCTCTAAATTTTTATTCTCTAAATTTTCATTCCGTATACTGCGCCTCTTAATTTTAATAGATATGAAAATCTCTGATAAATTTTTATAAAATAACTTAGAACATCTTTAAAAATTTAGCTGAAAATGCGTGAATCGAAGACGGTGTGTTAGTGGGGAGCGAGGGGTCCAGTCTGTCGCTCGTTCACACATAGAAGTCCTCTGAAGACAGTCAGTTATCCCGCCAGTGTATGGGTTGCTAATATAAACATGAATTAAACTAATATTAATTAGAATTAATTCTCCGTCCATCTTTATGCCTGCCTGTGTATCAGTTTGAGCAAATTCTGTCGAACAACTTGTTATGAAATTACATATTAAAGTTTAGGACCTGAATATCTAAATTCTATACACTTTTGATAGAGATCTACCAACCGGAAGTGGCAGATTAATAATGTCACTTTTATCTAAGTTATTTTATGAAGATTTTTCATCTGAGAAATGTGAAGAAAACGTTATTTTCCAAAGTTAAATAAACGACTTATAATTAACAACTTTTATTTCTAAATTTTTTCGATAAAGCTTAATAACTTTTATTATTCTTATTTATTTCTACTATTTTGTACATCGTTTCCGTGGCTGGGAGGTAATGTAATTTAAAAATACTTTTAAAATTTGTATGTATATATTTTAAATAAATAATAAATGTTTTTTACAGTTTATTTGTTGGTCGCAAAATATTCATGAAATAATGAACACAAATTTAAATTTATTTAATTAAATTGTAATAGTAAATCTGTTTAATGGAATAACGTGATGGTGGTCATATCAAAATTTACTTTTATTTTCACAGATGTCACATTCAAAGAAAAAATATAAACAGTATAATGTCGAATACTTGAAATATGGTTTTATTGAGGCACCCTCAAACAAGACATTACCTATGTGCCTTATTTGCCAGAGCGTTTTCTCAAATGAAGCTATGAAACCTTCACGTTTACAAGAACATTTAACCAAAATACACCCAACAGAAAAGATAAAAGTTTTATCTTACTTTCAAATGCTCAAAGAACAATATTCAAGACGTTCATCTTTAGCTGGTATGTTTTCAGCGGCATCCGAACAAGACGCAGATGGCCTTCGTGCCTCTTACATTTCCTTGCTTGATGCTAAATCGGGAAAACCGCACACGATTGGGGAAGGATTGATACTGCCATCTGTGAGTGAGGTTCTGAGTACTGTACTGCACAAGCCGGCGTCTGATATTATTAAGAGAATCCCACTTAGCAATAACACAGTACAGAGGCGAATCGACGAAATGTCCGAGGACGTGGAGAGTTCTCTAACTGATTTTTTGAAGACTGCTTAATTTTCTTTACAGCTTGATGAATCTACTTTACCAAACAATGAATTACTTCTTGCGTACGTTCGCTTCATTAAATGTGAAAAAATTTGTCAAGAACTACTGTTCGCAAAGAAAATAGAAACTGATACTAAAGGAAAATCTATTTTTCAAGTTTTGGAACAGTATTTTGAAGATAAAAGTATTCCCCTGAATAAAATAGTGTCCATTGCTACTGATGTTGCTACGACAATAGTTGGACGATACCGAGGGCTGATATCATATTTGAAAAAGGCAGTACCAAATGTAGTCGCCGTGCATTGTGTAATTCACAGACAACATTTGGTAGCAAAAAACCTAAGTGATCGCCTTCACTGCTCACTGCAGTATGTAATTACCGCAGTTAACAAGATCAGAAGCATGGCTCTCAATAGTAGATTATTTGGAAAACTTTGTGATGAAAATGACAAGGATTTCAATCGTTTGCTATTACACACAGAAGTTCGTTGGCTGTCAAAGGGTACCTGTCTAACAAGATTTTATGACGTTTTTGACTCGATTATAATGTTTACAGCTGCAAGGAGATAATTTGAATTTGATCAAAGCAAAGTCAGTTATTTATGTGTTCATGTCAAAACTTGCCTTGTACAAACAGAATGTGAGTCGAAGACAATTCTATCAGTTTCCAAATCTTTCGTCTGTGGAAACAAATGATGAAGATATTTTAGTATTTTGTCAACATTTGGAAGCATTTAAAGAAGATTTTAAAAACAGATTTCAGGATATTTTTAACATGTTCATTCCAGATTGGGTATTAGAACCTTTCTCAAACCTACTAACAGGAGATTTATCGCTACAGGAAGAGTTGATAGAACTGTTAACAAATGAAGAATTAAAATTGAAATTAAAAAATGGATATCAAGAATTTTGGCAACAGAAACAAATTCCAGATTTATATCCGGCTTTGTGGGCTGCAACAAAAAGTTTTTTTATTGCATTCCCTTCATCATATTTAGCCGAAAGGAGATTTAGTGTAGTAAGCAATTTACTAACAAAGAAAAGAAACAGCTTGTCAGTAGTCGAACGCGGCGATTTAAGACTCCTGCTGACAAATATAGCACCAAATGTAGAAAAATTGGTATCATTACATCTGGCTCAGACCTCTCACTGATAATTTTCAATATATGTTTTTAATCAAATTTTGTACAAAGCACCAATATTGTTAACCCTTTGACTGCTGTAGACGCGTTAACGCGCGTGGCTACTACTGCGCCCAGGTGCTCCAGACGTGTATACACGCGCCGCCTTGCCGCTCTGTCTCTGCTCCAGACGTGTATACACGCGCCGCCTCGCCGCCCTGTCTGTACTCCAGACGTGTTAACACGCTAGCCTCTTAGCGGCCTGGTTATGAAGCCATATTTCCACCCAGGGTGGTTAGTTGTTTTCCTGATTCGGCCCTTGAGCATTGGCAGCTGCGATCTAATTTGTGTTGCTCTTTTCCTTTTAGTTTTCGCTGAGAAAATGGCATACAGTCATTATTTTTTTTAACTGCTTAACGTCTCTTAATAGCGAGGTTTTTAGAGATGTTAAAGAATGGGGGGCAAGGAATGGTAAGAAATTCGGCTATGGCCTTTTGAAGGAAGCATCCCGGCATTCACCTGGAGTGATTTGGGGAAACCATGGAAAACCCAAATCTGGATGCCTAGACGGGGATTTGAACCATCGTCCTCCCGAATACGCCGTCGTGTTTGTACCGCGGAAGAAATCATGGAGATTATTACTCGAAGCGACAGTGAATATAATCACTTTAATATGGATGACAGTGATAACCCTTCGACAGGATCTCGATGTAATTTTCCTAAGCTGTGTACATCACCTAGTGGAAAATGACCATTTTTCAGAGTTTGAAGCTACAGATTGTTCGAGCGAAATGTGTGGAAAAAGAGAATGCTTTAGTGACGTGTTTGACAGCATGTGCTTGTCGATTAAGCTGCAGGACACAAGTGTGGATTACGTTAACATTCCAGCAGTTTGTCATTTTTCCTGATATTTCTAACGGAATATCATATGATATCTAATGCTGATGAGACCAACAGATACGCGAGAATCAATTCACACTATATTTTCAATATGAAGTGGTTTAAATACTTTAGATGTTATATTAACTGTATTTATTTTGTATCTGCGGTTTCAAATCGCAGAGCGACAGCAGAAGAACTCCACACACAACGCTCCAGATGTATTCAGCACACAGCGGTCCGGTCTAATGCGGCATTCCAGCGCAGGTAAACAGCTTAGGCGTAAACAAAGCCGCACTCAGCGAGGGCTCGGCCGGCCGAACCGTAGCAGTTAAAGGGTTAATATTCTTTAATAAAGTAATTTTAAAAATCTGACCTCGTTTTTCAATATTTAATATAGCCCAATTCACCTAAGAGGGTTGCCATCAAATCAGTGTTTGAAGAAGTGGGCAACAAGTCAATTAAATTGAAGCGCTATGGATTACATAACGTTGATTACAACAACAAAAGACGTCGGTGCTGTTTTTTTTTCCGAAAAGGGGGTGGTAGGTCAAAAAAGGTTGGGAACCTATGGTATAGAGCATACAAACAGCATTAGTAGCAAAGATTGACATTCAACTTCTGTAGCTAGCAGTGAAACTTGTATGGAGCCATAAGCAATATGGAGTTATCAGGAAGTGTCCAAAGTAAATTTCAGAAGATAAAAGTGTCACGTTTGGTGAACTGCAACCTACTGGTAGCAGGAATTATATCAATTTGGGTACCGACATCACAGGAAAAAAGTTGCATTGGTAGCAGCGCCAGGCAAGAATTTTTCATAAGTGGGTCCCTAACTGGGGCTGTTCAGAGCAGTTTCTGATACTGAACGTGCAAAACAGGTGATGAAGATGGCAAGAACCATCACTGAAAGACATGCCAGTAACTCGATTCATTGGAGACATTTTTGACAATGTAAAATGGAAATTATACTAAAAAATAATGAATTTTTACATAAAATACACATTCTTTAACTGCCAGGATCAGACGTTTTCATCTTGTCCTTTTATGTGAGATTTGCTACCTGAGTCTGTTCTCACGTGGAACCAAGTGAATATGTATACTTACATATTATTGGACATGCTACTTGCACCACAACACACCTTATGTATCCACTCACATGCTTTCATTGTTCTATCTCATATGTAGGCCTCATCACTAACACACTAGCCATCAGAATGAAAGGCCACAGGCAAACACAGTACCTACACCAGCAATGTAGCCCATCCAGTGGCAAAACATGCAAGTTCCCACAAGTTGAAAAATTTCAACCGTTTTACAGTTATAGCCATCAGAGTTTTCCTTGACACTACAACCTCCGCTGAACTCTGCATATGGGAACTAACCTACCATTTAACCTAGACACCAGACATACTACAGGCCTCAATCTTCAATGAGCCCCCCCCCCCCTCCCCCAGTAGACTCAGCACTTATTATCACTATTTACAGTTTATAGAGCTTATATTGTATGTTTGTTTGTTAAAGTTTTTGCCATCAAAGGAGAAAAAGTTGTTACTAAGTATCAGGGTTGGCCAGGTTGGCAAGGAAGGGTCTGTTGGGAAGGCTGTTGGGGAGGGGATGGGAGGGGAGTTCAGAAAATATTCCACGGTGCTAAGTCCATGATAGTGGGGAATATTGGAATATTAATGTATAAGGAAGTCACATCAATGGTCACTAGGATGGAATCAGCGAGGAAGAGGTCTGGGCACAGAAGACAGACGGAGGAGGAAGTGTTGTGGGAGGGAAGCTGACTGACAACGGGTTGTAAGTGTTGGTCTACCAGAGCAGAGATGCATTCGGTTGGTGAACCGTAAGCGGCAACTGTGGGTCATCCTGGGTTGCCAGGGTTATGGATCTTTGGAAGCAGGTATAGAGAAGGGGTGCCTGATTTTCTGGGAATGAGGTAGATTGTGTAGTGAGGCTGTGGATGGGTCCATTGAACTGTATAAAGTACCCATACAGTAGCAGAGGTATTTTTTCAATCACAAACAGGAAGTCCAAGAAAGTCATAGGAAAATGTCTCCAATAAAATTATGATGCATGAAATTAAGATTTTCTTTGCTTCTGGTTTTCCACCTAGTCGATATCAAGGTCATAAGAGGCAGGAAAGGACTGGGGCAAGGAATGGGAAGGAATTTGGCCACAGCCTTTTAAAGGAACCATCCCATCATTTGCCTGGTATGATTTCGGAAAACCTAAATCTGGATGGACAGACAAGGAATCAAACTTTTGTCCTCCTGAACATGAGGCCAGAGCATTACCACTCACCCATGACACTTGGTCATATTTATAAATAATGTACACAACATATGTGTGGTGGAGTTTTTAAGGAATAAACAACGAAAGATAATGCTCTTAACTGCTGAAAATGCTGGAAAAACAAAGGAGTAAGATGATGCCTTGGGCAGAAACTAAAAGTAAATCTGAAGCTGACAGGTGGGAGCAGGCACTGATAAATGGTGGAGACTGGAAAGGAAATGGATTATGTTATAGATTTGTAAATATCTTAGTTATGGGTTAGATAAGTGCCAAAACAAAGTTCAAATAGGTAAAACATTTAACATGTCTTCTTAACAATGCTTAAAGTGAGTACTTCTATTGAATGTGACATAGGTATCATGAAGCAGTTGTGACATATGTAAGAGGGTTCACTTTTTTTTTTAACTGCTTTACGTCTCTCAATAGCGAGGTCTTTAGAGACGGGAAAGGATGGGGGGCAAGGATGGGGGGCAAGGAATGGGAAGGAATTCGGCCATGGCCTTTTGAAGGAAGCATCCCAGCATTTGCCTGGAGTGATTTGGGAAACCATGGAAAACCCAAATCTGGATGCCCGGACGGGGATTTGAACCGCCGTCCTCCCGAATGCGAGGCGAGAACGCTAACTGCTACACCGCCACGCTCGGTAAGAGGGTTCAGTTAGGGCTTTAGGGCGCATCGAGGGTTCAGTTAACCAGCAGTACAAAATGAAGGTGTATATAGGTAAGAAGATGTCTATTCTGGAACTGAAGAGATATTCCAGAAAAAGTTTCCGTATGTGGAAAAAAGCACCATTACATTGGAAAGTTAAAAGAGATAATAAGAATGAGGAAAGAAATATTTATTCAAAAAAAAAAAAAAAAATCATAGAACCTACACACTACAACATTGATCCCATTGGGAAATTTCGTGGTAAAAATGGTTATTCTTAAATGGGAAACATGAATTCGGGGGAGCCTATTCATGTGAACCTCAGTTACCAGCAATTTAGGTCAAGTTGATAAAGTATCATTGGATCACTTGCAGATAATAGAATGATGGTAAATAAGGTAAAAGCCATTCAGTCTAATCAGAATGTGACTTGTGGGATGGGGGAATTCTCAAGCAGTATAGGAAATACAATATCTGAAAAGGTATTAGTGTGACCAATGGTACCACAAGCAGTAGCGTAACTTTTTTTTTTTATTATTTAGTTCCACTACTGTCCTGGGCGGCAACAATGGGTGGCACACCCTTTTGGGCCTGGGGTGCCCTCTGGCTGGGTGCCTATCGCATTTTTTTTGTCCTGCTACCATTTTGCTATGCCACTCTGTTCATTTTTCTAATTAATGACTTTGTTGGTTTACAGTCAGGAGCTATATTGTTTATGGATGACATGATGCTGTAGGACAGGATTAAAATGAGAGGGTTGTGAGCTGTTATGCAGGTATCTGGATATAATATCTAGTTTGATATGTCAACATGGAATGAATATAAATTCCATAAAGAGTCAACTAAAGGTTTTTTTATGTTTGTATAGTGAAAGGGAAATGCTTGCTGGAGGCATAATGAGTAAATACTTTGGTATATGATTTGATAATAAACTCAACTATTTGGACAAACTGTAGAGGGTGTACGGAGAGGTTTCAGAGTCCTCTATCTATGGGAGTTGTTTGACAGATATGCCAAAAAAAGTTGGGAAATTTGGATACTAAACCTTATTCTGGCCCCTGTTGGGCTAGCATGGAAGCCACATTATAGAAGTCATATGTGTTATAGAGAGGGTGCAAAGGAGGGAGCAAAATTTTTTTACTGAAATTACTTTAAAACACAAAAAATTTTACTACAGGTGTCTGGAGGACCTGAGGCGAAAGGTGAAAAGTGTGTTAGATGTGTATAAGGTATACATTGGAAATGAGGTCTGGATGCATATTGGGGTAAAAGTTATCTTCTCTGAAACTGTTTAATTTTCTCCATACAAAACAGTTAACCCCTATCTTTGGGAAACTATTTCATTTCCTCAAAACATTATATGCCGATTTAAAAAAAAAAATTATTTTAGCCATAGATTGTAATCTATTTTTACATATCTCAGAAGTCAGTGGGGTAGATTGATGCCTATGATATAAGTGTGATTAATCTATTTGTGGTGTATTTACCATTAGAATCATAAAATGGACAAGAATTTTATTTGCAGTGATGAACCCATCAAAAGAGGAAAGGAGACACCCCACAAAATTGAATAATCACACTGTGCAAATTGTGTTTTTATCCTCGTAAAAATTCTGCAATTTATTTGACAGAAATGAATATTTATTTCTGTATTAATGGATCAAATTTGCCCTTCACATGGGGTGTTATTTCTTCCCCTAAAAGTTTGTTCCAAGTATGAACAAAATTACTTTGAACTTCATATTTAATACACTATAGCATATCACAAAATCATCAAAATTGGCAGAGGTAGGTTCACATCTGTGAGATAAGTGCAATGAATCGATTTTTGAGGTAGTTATTCCCAAATTTCAATATTTCTAAGAAATGTTAATCTTTTATTTGGACTGAAAAATAAGACATTCTATTCTTCTGTTAATATTTACAATTTTTTTTTTATGCTGGAATATTCAAAATAGTGTTATGTATATGAGGAGGTACCCAAAAATAACCGGAATAGCATTGCCATGGGTGGAGCTTGTGTAGTATGCGTTTCTGCCACTAGGAATTTATAACGCAACTCATTGACAATTCAGAACCACATAGCTTGTTCTGTTAATCTGTAGTGATTGTTTTTGCTAATGCTGTTTTGTTTTTGATGGTGGCAAGTTTAAGTGAACAATGTGAAGCTGTGAAATTTTGTTTTATACTCAGTAAAAATGCTGCTGAAACTGTTTTAATGTAATTTATTGAGAATCCTATACCCACCAGATATTGATCTACTATTCGGTATCCAGCTGGATAGCAAATATTGGCCGGATACCGGATAGTTGCTGGATATCTGTTTCATCTCTAATATTTACATACGGTCTGGAATATTCAAAGTACAGTCACTGTCAATATTACTTCTCCACCATACCGCTGGAGAAAATATCAGATGAAATAGTTTGTTTCTTGCATTTTGAAGATAATATTCTCTTTTTTTGGCTTTATGCCTTGTCAAAGGCAGGAAAGGACTGGGGGTCAAGGAAAGGGAAGGGAAGAAATTCTGCCATGGCCTTTCAAAGGAAGCATCTCAGTATTCGCCTGGAATTACTTGGGGAAACCATGGAAAATCCAAATCTAGGTGCCTGGATGGAGATTCAAACCCGTGTCCTCCCAAATGCGGGCCAGAGCTTTACTACTTAACCATCACACTCTTTTTGAAGCGGATAAATCTTTACTTTGATATATTTGTAAAACCACCAAATTATTCTCTTACCTAAGGAAATTGAAATCACTAAATTAAACAAATTCATATGAATCATAAAATTTGTTATGTCATGGCTTTAATAAAATGACTTATGAAAAGGTAATTTCTTTTTTGAAACTTATCGCTCAGCATTAATAAGAAAACTGTTGGCATAGAATCTTTTGGAAAACGCTCTACAACCAGAAACTGCTCACAAATTTAACCTATGTCCTCTAAAGAGCAGCCCAAAATTTCGTAAATGCTGTTATTTTTTACTGCTGTCACTAAACATTCCTATAAATGAAAAAATTTCCCAATTTTCTGAAATGATTTATACCATATGATAGGGTTACCAGAATTTTTTCTCCAAATCTGGGAACACTTTCGGAATTTGTCCGAATTATGCTTTGTACTTTTATAAGTTATACGATTAAAGGTTGGGTTAACTAAAAAGCCACATATTGTTTATATTATGTATTTTAAATTAGGATCACAGACAGCCATATTGCACACAGCAAGGAGACTTGATTTTCCAAAGCTGTCATGTTCAAGATGCAGTATACTTGTAATTTTATTTTATTCCTATGCATGTACGAGGAAAGACGTGCATTTCCTATCTCTTGCTTTAAACGAATGCATTGGCAAATCAGGGCTTTTAAACAACTCTCGCTTAATTAAAAAAAAAAATCTGAGGACAACAGTAAAAATCCGGGGACATTGTGGGGACGAAATCTGTCCGGGGACAGAGAGCTAAATACGAGAACTGTCCCCGGCAAAGAGGGACATCTGGTAACCCTACCATATGACCATGCACAAGCTGCAAATGATATAAAAAATAATGGTGTATTTCTGTAGATGTTTTTTCAGTACCAAATACCCACAATTTCTGAACAGATCAAATGAATGGAACAGATGAATGACAGTTGTTTTACTGATAGCATAAATAACAGTTGTGTCATCAATGGTTTGTTTTCATGTATTTAAGAAACTTAATTTTCCTTTAACTGTGACTAAAGGAGATGAAGGTAATTATTGATAAATATGCATTAATAACTTTAAATTATTAATGTTTTATTTTGACCAATTTTTATTACCCTACTTTGTGATGCTAGTAAGATCTTTATAAAAATTATACACAAATGGAAGGGTGCAATAATGAAAACATAAGACTTCCTCTAGGGAAGTGGAAAGTGATGATATTGCTAAAATACAGTGGGTGATGGAGTTGGCCTGGGCATATTGAAAGGAAGACAAAGTATATTCATAAAATATTTTAACTTTTTTTATTATGCAGGAAAAGAGCAAGTTATTTCAATGTTTATGGAAATTATTGCAATGTGTAATTTCCAGTAGCAACTGTGAAACAAAGTTTTGTGTGAAACTGGGGAAAACTTCTACAGAAACACTTCCCTTTTTAAAGCAGTGATACTTTGGATTATAAATAGTGTTACGAGTGGTTAACATAACTAGTGTTCAGAAAACCAAGGATCTGCTGTGTGCAAACCATCATCTGACTACTGTGGAATTTGCAGAAGATATTATCTCATACGCTTTACATAATACAGCAAAGGGTTTGACTGTGTGAAGCATGAAAAACTAACTTGTCTCAGGCAAATGGAAGTACTGGAAAATCTATCACAAACCGTAAAATTTCGTTGGCCACGTTTAAATTCAAAAGATAAATTTCCCCATTATATTTTATGCTTTTACTTTCTGTTAGGGCTTCATACCCTGATAATAACAAGGTCATTAGAGATGAGATAGGATTAGGGACAAGACATAGGATGAAATTCAGCCATGGCTTTTTGTATGAACCAAGGCATTATTTCAGAAAATTGTGGAAATCTGAGATCTGGATAACCAGGGTGAGGACAAACTGTATCCTCCCTAAGGTCAGGTCAAAAAAATTATCCACTCACCCATCAAGCCCAGTTTTCAATAAATTTCATTTTGTGTCAAACTTACACAGAATTTTACTAGAGCAAATTATTTAGTTAAACTCATTATAAGGAATTCATATAATCCATTTACTTCAGATCAGTTTACCAAACACATTATTTGATACAATAATCTGCAATTTTACATGTATCTGCATCACAGATGCAACACTCTATACCACAAAAATTTGTCCACAGCTTCATGATTTATGGCATGAGGAAACACCATTTAAGAACACTTTTGTGAACAACTACATAACAAACTCTGTTATGGAAGTATGCTATCAGAATGAACTGCAGTATGTATATGAGTGGCAAAATTGTCACCACTGTACATAGATTATTCTACCTGCAGGCAGGGCTGGCCTTAACCATCTAGGCACCCCGGGCGATTCATGCATCTGGCGCTCTTTTATTTTTGATTAATATTTTTAAAAATATTTTGAATTTTGTACCATATTTTTTACTGAAATAATATAATACTACAAACATGTATTTATTATTATTAATAATAACATTTTATACATTTATTCTCTAAACAATTTCATTTAGTCATGAAACATTAAATGAAAAAACGAAAATTAAAACAATAAAACTAAAACCATACTTTTCTAGCTTTTTTGTCAGCAAACTCTCTTATAAGACTGGCAAAATCTAGGTTTTCTGCAACTTGATTTTCAATGGACAGCGAGGCTAAACTAGTTAATTTTGTTTGACACACTGTAGACCGCAAGTACGTTTTTGTCAGTTTTAGTTTAGAAAAACTGCGTTCGCCACTTGCAACAGTCACTGGTATTGTTAACAGAATACGCAGCGAAATCCAGGTGTTGGGTTATATCACTCGAAGATTGTACGTTTTGATAAAGTTTAATGTTTCAATATGTGTTGCCTGATGGTCTTCGAGATAGTGCTGGAGACCTAAAATTTCATCGCACTATAAATCTCCATCAATGTCAGATTAAAGGTTGATTGTTAAATTTTCTTGGAGTACAGAACAATGTTACATTAGTTTTTCTTTATTTTAATTTTTTTTTAAATGTTAAACAAGAAATTCCACGTTGCAGAGAAATCTTGCATCTGTTGAAATCTTTCCTTTATAGATATATGCACGGTGTCCAAAAGAGCATTAAAAAACTCTGCTTGAAACTTTTTTTTTTTTTTTTTTTTTTGGATCAGTTATTGGTTCATCAATAGCCTCTTCACCCGGTCTATGTTTAATAGTTCTTAGTCAAGTTTGTGGTTTGAAAACTGGTTGCATGTCAAGCTCCGATGCTAATTCAGTTGCAGTTACAATAGCCTGTTCGAGACCTGTTTGTCTATATATTTTCAAATAAGAGCAACATTTATGAAGCATTTCAGTAAAGTCGACAAAGTTGATTTTAGATGTCTGACTGGCTCTGCTCACAACATTAATTTGAAAAAGAACATCATACCATATTATAAGAGAAACAATAACGCTGAAATCTTTTATTCGTCCTGCCAGTGTGGTCACTTCGAATGTCGTCGAGGCATCGCTTTGTTTGGTAACATCGGCCAAGGAAACCAAAGCATCATGCATATCACATAATTGATTGCGAACCACTTTGACGCTTTCAATTCCAGCTTCCCAGCGTGTGTCACTTAAATTTTTCAGGGTGTATATTTTCAAATGATTGGTCAAAATTTTCCATCTATTTACTGATCCTGCAAATAAATTAAACATTTTTTATAAAATTCCGAACAGGGTAATGGATTTTTCCGATGATTTTGCCGCATCGCATAATACTAAATTGTAACTATGGCATCCACATGGTACAAAAAAAGCTAGCCATAATTCTTTACGTACGCCTTTATTTTTTCCCTTCATGTTTGCGTCATTATCAGAGCCCTGTCCTCTGCAGTTGTTAATGTCAAGACCATGAACACTCAATGTTTTTAAAATACTTTCTGTGAGACCTGCACCCGTTGTATCTACTATTTGCAAAAATGAAATAAAATACTCTTTTATGCTAATGGCATCCTCTGTTATGTTGGCGCATCTTAATGTGATTGAAAGTTGCTCTTTATGACTTATATCAGGAATACAATCAGCTATGATTGCATAATACTTTGAATCCTTTATATGGGATACTATGCTAGAGATAACTTTTGATTCCATAATTTCTATTAATTTATTTTGTATATTTTTGCCGCAATAATGGTCAGCCAAATCACCGTTCACTGCTTTTTTAACATGCTCTACCATGACAGGGTCATTTTTCGCCATTAATTGTACAAGGCCTAAAAATTTTCCGTTATTTGAAGTAAATAATTTATCGGATGACCCTCTCAATGCCATGTTGTTTTCAGCCAAATACAAGGTTATGTGCATCAATCTTTGAAGCACATTGTTCCATCGTATTCTTTCTTTAGAAATTACCCGCTGTTCTCCCTTGTCAATAGTTGAACCATCTTTGAACCTGATTTTAGTTTCAGTCCATTGAATAAATGCTTTTTTATGTGCAGGACTATTTTCATGCACTTTCAAAGTTTCACTTAAATGTTTCCATTTTTTGAAACCTACAGTAGTAGTCAAATTTGCAGGTGACTTTAAATCAAACAGTCGACAAAAAAAAACAAAAAAAAAACACTATTGTTTGATATTGAATAAACTAACCACCGACGTCTGATAGTTTCTTCGTTTGGAAGCTTTCTTGAGTAATAAGTTGAAGAGAAATGACACCCATTTTGATCTTTTGGAAAATTATTTAAATATACTTGCAAGGGCCCAAACAAAATAATGAGATATATATTGCTCGCATTAAGTACTTTTGGCCACGTAGCTACAAACAGTGAGATAACAGGAATCAGGCAAAAGAAATTATTTATCATACCTTATTACTTTTGTAGATTATAAAGTATGCCTATGCAAAATAAAATACACTACTCTATAATAAAGTATGGGAGGTAACCGTAGCTGCGATTCCCATATCATTTTTAAGGTAATTTCTCTTTACATTAATACCGTGAAACAACAAAATTTAAAAGTTAAAGGAGACTGAAGTCCGCGTAGGAACCCGTCCGTCACACGGACGAGCTACGGACAAGTGTGGACGCGAGGGGGCAAGCCATCATGAAGCGTCTATAAACTACGTGGCACGGTCTAGATGAGGGAGGGTTTGGCTGGAAAGATACACTGGGCTACGTGGGAGAGGGGAGGCTGAGGGGTTCCGAGCAAGGCAATGTAGTTTTTGATTCATATTATTTGTCACAGTTAAAATGGGGTACAGAACACTCAACAGCATGTAAATATTTATTTCCGTTATTTAATTATCTCCGTATGTAATTTACGATAGTCTGACAAGAGAAAACAGTACCTACAAAATGTCTTCTGGAATGAATAGGGCAAATAGCAATGTACTACGTGGGGTGGGGAAGAATAGAGACAATAGCCACACCAGGCTATGTAGGTGGGGGGAGGGGTTCAGAAGAGGTCAAAATGGAGCTACATGGTTTATGGATGCTCCCTAATTAGGCCGACTGTTGGTGCGGTGACAGTCTGAAAAGTGTTTTTAAGTGCTTGTGAATTTACGAGTATATAGAAAGCAAAGAAAGGATAGTACAGGAGGACTAACACGAGTTACACTTTCTAATTGTATTATATTAAAAATATGTACATATTAATAAAAATTCACACTAGTATTTATATGAATTTATATTAGGCCTATTAATTTTGTGTATTATTTATTAATTTGTGTTACGCAAGAAAAATTATGCAAATTATTAATATTGATTTTAATAACTATACAGATAAAGATAAGTCAATGAAAGAATATTTTTATGAACATGCCTATAAACCATGGAGCAAAGTAAGAGTTCTATTCGAAATCTGAACAAAAATTGAGTCTCTGTGCAGATACAACAGTTAAATAACAGGAGTAGTGGAAACAGCCAGAATATTTTATGTTTTGCTATATCCGTTAGAATCAGTATTACTATTACTACCAAATGAAGTTTTAATTAAAATTAACTACGTGGTATATTGCAATTACATTACACGAAGTAACTGGGTTTTCTGAAGGCTTTTATAGTAATAAATATATAATAATGAGTGACACGGTGGTAATAAAAAATGAAAAAACTTGTGTTAGATTATACTGTATTTTTATTACCTGATCTTTCAAGGAATTCTGCTATTTTTCCAAATATTGTCCTTCACAAATTGGTCCTTGTACAGTGGTGAAGAAACATCATATATGCACGGAAATTTACACACTACTTCCACCAATTTTTCATCTTTATCCACTGTAAATAACACCTTTATCTGCTAAAATATTTGAACTGTTCCGCTAGCGGCTGAGTCTCCACTGCTCTGGGAGCGATACAGTCGTGCGGCTCAAGCAGCTGTTTCCGAGAATGTGGGTCGCTTCATAGGAAGCGCTCTCATTGCTTTCCATTTAGCAGCCCATACATTAGCGGGGAAACGGGCAGTAGTGGAATGCGGTGAGCCAAGTCCATCGCAAACACTTCTAGTTTGAGGGCGACAATATGCCAGGGTTTTCACCCCACATTCCAAGCATCAGTGTGTGATCCCTTGATTGCTATTAACACACAGTCTGACAGACCATCTTGGACTGACGCATATGCTGCAATGGACGCTCGTCTTCCTGGCAGAGATATCTTAACTGACTTTATTAAACTGTACGAGACCTTCCCATGTTTATCCATTTATATTTATGTAGATACGTATATACGAATATGTTTATATAGATTTACCTTCAGATCATCATTCCTGAGTTCCTCGTATAATATTTTGCAGATTTCAGGTTTAACATGTCCCAAAGATTGGAAGACCCTTCAAAGGGTCCGTAGGAACTTCGACCTAAAGAGGAAGTGAGCGGCTGTGTCTTTGAACATTCCCGCGTGTGTGTGGGTAACGAAGGACCAGGAATGACCGGCGGAACCTACCAACCCTGGCCTCCTGACCCCTCGCTTTTCTCGATAGTCTATGTAGCAGTAATTAACTGCATAGAAATCGCACCTTTATTAATGAGGGATACGACAAGCTACGAGATGACAGGTCTTCTTACACATGCTAAATATCTACACCTACGAGATAAGTCCATAAACCTTAATACGCTGAATTTCGTTTTTCTTTAGATCGACAGAAATATGTAATTAAATTAAATGGTTAAGTTAAACTGGCACGTGTGGCACCCTCCAGACCCCGGCGCCCCGGCGGTCGCCGCGGTCGCCCCGCCCCCCCCCCCCCCCCATAAAGCCGGCGCTGCCTGCAGGGATAAATTTCTGGATGAATGGTGAAAATCTTATATTTGTTTGTAAATATTAAAGAATGGAAAATTTGTGCCATATTTCACATTTCATAGTTTACTCACTGAAAAATCAAGATCATGATTTTTTTTCTTATGGCTTTACGTCTCGTTGACATAGAGGTCATTAGAGGCGGGCATGAATTTTTCACAGCAATCTTAAATAATGAAGAATAAACATATAACTATATCTAATTACTATGTATTCTTAGGTGCAATGAGAACTGATCCCAGAAACACATTTCTAATGTAAGAGCAGCAAAATATATGCTGCTTAGCATTCAGATAAAGATATTGACAAAAATATTTTTGATCCAAGGTCACAAACACAGCTGCTACTAATTAAAATCATCTGTGGCTAATCTATTTTTATAAAGATTAATAACACACTAATGAAATTGAATTTTGTTTTATTTTTTGCCATATGCATTTCATTCCATTTTTCAGATCATCAGCAGCAGGATAATTTTTGTTAAATCTGATGTTCTTGATAGTCTTGTGTAGTTTTAAATGTATCCTCTTGTACTACTTGTACAGGTCTACTGGGAATGCCTGGCAGGTCTGCATTAACAACAATGTTGTAGGCCATTTCATGAATTGCAAGTTAATCATTTTTTATAAAGATTAAAGACATGCCAATCCAACTGAATTTTATTTTTTTGCCATTTGCATGTCATTCCATTTTTCAGAGCATCTTCAATGGCATAATTTCTTTTTTTTATGCCACTGAAAATGCTCTGAAAAATGGAGTGAAAAGTATATGGCAAAAAAATAAAATAAAATTCTATTGCATTGGCACATCATTAATATTTATTTAAAAAAAAGGATTAACTTGTAACTGAGGAAATGAAGCCCTGACAGGCATTCCCAGTGAACATAACAGGAGAGCATAAAATTAATTCATCTAAATAATTAAAAACACTGATTTCATCACTTTTTGGTGGAAAAATACAGTACACATTGCATGCAACCCGATTGATACTAAAATGTTGAGGCATTGGGTATTTTATTAGAGAAAATGAAAACTCTCAACAAAACACTGATACAAACCCATTTTGGGACTGTACAGTAAGGGGTAACTGTTTTCCCATGTGAATAAGATATAACAGGCCCATAGTGGAGAAAATGAAGGGATGCTGCAATGACCAAGGCACTTGCCAATGCCATTTTTGTAGCAGAATGATTGCAGAGTGAGGTGGGAAAAAACAACAAATTCAATGAATTTCAGAATAACTGCCCTAGGCATCTCAGCTCTGGTATGGGGTGGTTCATAGCGAATCTCAATGCAGCAAGAGCATCTCGCATAGTCATCTGGTTCAGCCCTGGTGATGAAGTGACGATGGCATAGCCACAAAAGTGGAAAAGTGATGATCCTGGACATCACGAGATGTACTTTCACCAGACCATATCACCCCTGTAGGTACAGGCAGGGTGGGAGATGGAGCCAATCACTTCTTAGTACCAATTTTAAAATCAAGCAAAGAGAAACATGGTATTAGAAGCATGAATTAGAAGCCGTTCCACTATAGTCTGCACATTTAAAATTATCATGTGTGTCCTCTTAGCCCACACTCATTGGCTGAGCAGTTTGCTTGGTAACTTTACAATGACTGAAGGCGAACAAAGTGAAAAATATCTCTTCTGGCAAAATACTAATGGAGACTTACCTTGCATCCATTGATTTCATTATTTTAAACAATTGTTTAAATTCTCAAAATCTCCTGTCACAGGCAAATATTACAAAGCAGCAGAAACAGATATGTCCCTTTAACATAGTTCCACATGGGTCAGCAAGTGGGTAGACTAAACAATTGGCCAGACTCTACAGCAATGCTGCAGACTTTGGGTTTCTCTGCGGCAATCACATACTGGCAACCATCCACACAAGCCAAACACAAGCTCATGCCACACTTATTAAACCTGTTCTCCTCATGTTATATAAAACTTCTATATCAAGAATATTTAGCCCCATTCAGTGCACAACTTAATCCACAGCCTGATGGTAGATATATACTATCAAAGGAGTTGTAGTAAGTTAAGTGTGATCAGTTCATTTCCTCGGGACCTACAGTTTAACTATGAATTTTAACCACAGTGTGTTCCATGTGTACTTCATATCCAAGAACCAAATCTTGCCAGAAGTCTTATAAAACTGCCATTCCAAATTGAGAATCAAACAAGAGACATTCAAATTTGAAAGCAAGTCCTATATTACTGATCTACTGGACAGCTCTTCAAAAGTGATAAGCAGCTGTAACTTACCTTCAATGGAACCAAATTCTAGACTGCATACAAGGGAGGCTTAAAAAGGTATTTGCAATTGAATACAATACTATTGGCAATAGGGTAATTAACTAATTTTGGGAAAATAGTTAATACTGTAGCTATTGATCCACTACAGCCAATATATATATTATTTCTTGCAAAAAAAACAAAAGGAGAAATGCTCAACTGAATATTGGTGCCAAAATTCTGAGTGACGTCACATCTTGGTACCTGCCATCAAAAATTGTTTATTTACATTCCAAAAAAAAAAATACGCAGAAAAAGGGCTACAACTTGCATGCATGATGGGACCCAGTTTATTTTTCTACAATATTCAATGCATTTTTGTCAAGACCACTTTTATTTAAGGTTTTACTGAATAGTTAATCATGTACCTTAATATATTTTCACCCAGCTGGCAGTATGGTAACCATAGCGATCTATCCCGGGAATACCGCCTTGGTAACGTCCCGAGGCTAGAAGTTAGCAGGCTACCTTAGACCCAAGATCCCTGAGCGGTTGTAGCATGATTGGTAAATAGATCAGATTGGCTTACTGTGATAGGGTTATCCGAGAGGGATAGCACCCCGAGAGGGTTTAGTATTTCTTTGGAGCTTATGCTAAAACTCAGTAATGACACAGGGTTGAGAGGAAGGAAGTATATTTACATAAACTCTCACAGTGAGTAATAGTACATGAATAGGAAGTTTACTTGATAGATCCTCACAATAGATTACAGCCCATTATAACTGGATGGAATGTTTACATTTGGCAGCGACAGAGGGTGCAGAGTTTGGCCGGTCCCTGGACTCGACCCCGGCTTGCCAGGCCGGGTCGCAAGCACTCACAACATGTCAATTAAACTTGAAGTGGATAAACACTTTCCTTCAGCTTGGTTGGTCTATATACTCATCTGCCACCTTTGGGCTTGATTCCATTTGGTGACGAGCTTCAAGCGTTACCTAAAAAGGTCGGCACGGCTGTCGACTTGACCTAAAATGGTCTTTTGTGTGCCCTCCGTTTGTTGTTTTCCGATCACCATGTAAAGTACGGTTACTGGCTCATGCCTACACGTGGTATTAATTCTAGTCTTAGATCATGGCTTGGCCAAAATACCTCACCCTGTGGAAAAATTAAAAATTTAAATGGACTTCCAACACTCAAATTGAAAGTGGGCCACACAAAGATGACTTTACGCTTCATAAAAAGGATACAATATAAAATTTTACAATATAGTCAAGTCTACAGATTGACTTTACAGCTGATGGCTTACAACATTATAATGCCTTTGTCCATGGGTGAACAAAATGCTCATTAGATTCAAATAAACATTGACCTTATTCCTGAAACAAAACGTTCTACAACAAATGCTTCCAAAGCGATTTTACAATCATTTCTGTTAGCTTTTGGATTAGAATAGAATAGCGTTAAAGATACAAAATTGCATTGGTGATACAATCACCTCGAATGGCTCAAGTACTAACTCTTATTTTATAACAGGTTCTGTGACCCTCGGAATAAATCTTTATTTGGTCGCAGTAACCCGTTCACAAAAAATTTTAACAATATGTGATATTGTGTTCCATAATTTGGCTACAATAAAACATTCTTCTTTGCAGTGGTATTTCACTTATACCCTTACATTCATGCTACAGATCTTTCTTTTCCATATCTCAGAGATGTTTTCCAATATAGCATGCTTGTCCAGATAGGATTTATCAGCTAATCCCCTACACGTGACATCAGGAGGGGTTGTTCCATTCCGGTTCTCTGCACTTTCAGATTACGTGTCACTGCAACACGTTTAAACTTTTATTATTTTTATGCACATTTTGCAACACTTTTAAACTGATTATTTTTAAGCATATTTTCTAGTATAATAGCTTATATTTATTTTCTTACTTTATCTCACGGTTACAATGACTTGCTAGGTTACTATTTTTTTTTTTTTAACAACATAATTTTTGGTTTGGTGCAGTGCATTAGTCGGATTTATACAAAAAATACACTCTCTAGTCGACACGTTTGTTTGTAAATGAAGGACGAGCACCTTAAACGATGACCTGACTATTCCCGTGGTGTCAACATTGCTGACGCCACAGAATACTTACATTATCTCAGAAATACTGACAATACTTATATCATCCTTAAAGAAATACATTACAATTTTACGAGTTTTAATTACGCTGACAAATATACCATATTTTCTTGTTAATTTGCCAGAATCCTCTTTCTCATCATGCCTTAATAATCAGTTTTGCATTGTGGTCATCCAAAATTATCGCCATTTTTAACAATTATACACATCATTCTAATTTGCAATCCTTAGTTATTAAATTAAAAGTACAATCTCTCATAAATTACATTTTCCTTAACAACAGTCAATGCTTCTTACCAAATCCCAGTTCTGTGATATGTCGTATTTGCTAACTACTATAGATTAGATCAACTCCAATTTTTTTGTGAGTTACTATCTGCTAATACCAATTTCCTCCATTTAAATTTTAGTAATAACATCTCAAATCAACCAAGCTTGTAGGCAACTATACTTTTTGGTAAATTACATAAGGTAACAGTAACCTCTTTCTATTTCTATACCAGGGTAACGAAATCTATTTCCGGCCGTTATGCGGCTCTTAACTCCTATTCATTGCGATTCTACAAAAATGCCACTTATTTCTATTTACATTATTATTAGAACAAGTAATTGATTAAGCATGAATCCTAAGCAGGATCCCCATAATAATACTATTTTACACTGTGTGTTTTTTTTATTATTTTTCAATCTTGTTTCGTGGATCCCTGTCGCCACTATCTTGCATTATGTCGTTTTCTAGACACATTACCTGTTACCTTCAGTGAAAACATAAGCTGCTTTCATTCATTTTGATGCTACTGTATGCAGTTCAAACAAACTCTCTATACCTACCACTTTATGACACAATTTCTGTCATTCTTCCATTGTTGCACATTGGTTGGATTTGGGTATACTTACAATCTACAATACATTTCTGTACAATACCCTTTCTTGTCATTAGTTATATCTACATTCTATCTCCTTATCCCATTACAATGACAACTTTACCTTCCATCTTATTTTGATCCTCTAATTAATACTCTATGTGACCCTGATTTACATAAACCCATAACTTATTGCTACTTTTGGCAATTACCAAATTACTACAATGCTTCTATAAATAGTTTAATCCCTAGCGAACAATCGCTAGACTTACAACAGTGCTCTCTGTATAACCCATAAGTACTTCATCTTATTTACAATCTCACAATTGTTTTACATGCTGATAACTCCCCTTGATTTCTATACTTGACGATCGCTCATGGTTAACTGATCACCTTGAAATATAAATGTCTCTTCCTTTACCGTGGAGTTTTAATCCCCGTACTCATTTCTTCTGCTACAAATGGGGTATTTCATATTGCTATAGAGACATCTTACCAAGCTCTCTGCAAATCCCCACTTTCAAAAATTTTCCCGAATGCTGGACTTGCATCCCAAAACCAATGATTCCTCCCTTTATATCTAGAGCTAATGTAGATTTTGCCTTTGCCGTTCTGCTGACTGCTTCCTTTGCCCACAAAATCTCCTATCCAGAATTTCCTGCAGTTTCCTGACACTGCAAAGCTTACTGATAATCACTGATCTCCATGTCTAGATGACTCGTCTTCACCTCTGATGAACCTCTCCTCTCTGTCCGATGAGCTGTAACTAATGTCTCAGCCGACAGCCTATACTCCACTGTGGGCCACACAGAAAAATAGAAGGGGGAGGGGAAAAAAAAGGAGAAAACTCCACACTACTCACACCCTGTATGGTGCGACCATCCAAGTGAAAACTACAGAAACAATGTTACTGCTAGCCCCCTGTTGCCAGGATTGCCTTCTTCTTCTAGGGTTCGTCATCCCTAGCTGCTACCAGAAAAATGTCTTCTATGGTGCTTGTAAAATGACAATGTGACTGATTTTAGGGATCGAAACCCATAGCTGATACCAGAATAATTTTGGTCTGTGTGGTCCTGTTCCAATATAGGATCTCAGGCCACCTCTACAGACTAGGACCAACGGTCTTGCCACAGTAGTCAACCTGTTGGCAGTATGGTAACCATAGCAATCTAATCTGGTAAGACGTGCCTTGCTAATGTCCCGAGGCTAGAAGTTAGCAGGCTGCCATAGACCCAAGATCCCCAAGCGGTTGTAAAATGATGGGTAAATCGATCAGATTGGCTTACCGTGATATGGTTATCTGAGAAGGATAGCACACTGAGAGGGTTTAGGTCTTCTTTGGAGCTTATGCTAGAACTCAGTAATGACACAGGGTTGAGAGGAAGGAAGTATATTTACATATACTCTTACAGCGAGTAATAGTACATGAATAGGAAGGTTACTTGATAGATCCTCACAATAGATTATGGCCCATTAGAACTGGATGGTATGCTTACATTTGGCGGTGACAGATGGTGCAGAGGCTGTCAGGTCCATGGACTCAACCCCGGCCTGCCAGGCCGGGTCTTGAACACTCCCTACACATTAATTGAACTTGAACTGAATAAACACTCTGCCCTCGCCGACAGCTTGATTGGCCTATATTCTCACCTGTCACCTATGGGCTTGACTCAATTTGGCGACAAGCTTGAAGCGTTACCTAAGGACGGCACAGCTGTCGACATTACCTAAAATGGTCTTTCGTGCGCCCTCCATCTGTTGGGGCGCCAATCACCGTATAAAGTATGGTTACTGGCTCGTGCCCATATGTGGTATTACTTCTAGTCTCCGAACAAGGTTTGACCATAACAGTCAAGTCATCATCTACACAATCAGTTTCATGATTTAAAGGTAGACAAGTATATAAATCATTATCAAATCGGCAATTCTGTCCAAACTATGTCAGTAATTTCTGTAATGTCAGTACTTTTTGGCATGTGCTGTTCATTATTAACAGTATCCAATTTTTTTTATAGTCTTGACAAAAGCTTGCCACTAGTTAACTGTCTACTTATATGGACAACAGGTAAGCAATATTTTCAACTTAAATATCGCCTCTTTTAATAATGGACATATAAAATAAATTTTAGCATATGCACACAAAGAGTCATCATAAAATTCTTAAATCTATCCTCTAAAGCCTAGTATTCAAATACAATGCTGAGAAACACTTCATTCTATTACAAATTTCCTTAACTATATAAAAATAACTGCAATTTTCAGGACACAACTGCAGTTTTAATTTTTGAGCATTCATATTTTGAGAAACATTTTGACATTCTGGAATACTGCACAGTGTAGCAAAATGGTATAGTATAGGCTACCCTTTAATAATTCGTATTTAATCATTTTCTGTAATATATATCTTTTCAACAATTATCAATTAAATTCGGCAGTTATTTGGATGATAGTTAAGCGTGCCTGAAACCCAGTGGACCAATAGTAGAGATTTGTCATTGACTGTTCAAAAACACTCTATCTAAAGTTTCTGAGAATTTACAATTTGAATGTTGGGAGGGCCCCATAGACACTCAGTTTTCCTGGAGTTATTGTGATCACAAGATGTGTTACACTGGCGTAAGTCTGTTAATCTGTCCACAGTGTAAACTTTATGGAAAATTACTCAAAAGTGCTTTAGTTTCCTTTTTTCTATCTATAAAACTTTGTCGCGAAATAATCGCGGTAGTACTTAGAGAGGTGTTGCGAAAGAATCGTAGAAGTACTTAGGTGCGACAGGTTGTGCAATACAGTGTAGGGTTTACATGTTCGGAGGCGCGTGGGATGTTGCGGAGAAAGCCAGAAGGTCAAGCGAGGGGTGATAAGTGCCGCGGGAGAGCTTGATAACACAGACAGACCCAGCCGCTACGTGACGGGAGACTCTGAAAATTTCCAGAAGGGCAACCAGGGCTGATGCAAGAACGAAGGATGTGTGACCGACGATACAGAATGTTATGGAAGGTTGAGAGGACACAAGTAATGTCATCACCGGACGATATAAAAAGAGGTGGCTGGGCCACCGAGAGCCAGACTAGGGCCAGAGTAGAGCGGAGCAGTAGCGGAGCAGCAGCAGCAGCAGCAGCAGAGAGTAGGGCAGAGAGACAGACTAGTGCAGGGCACAGTAGTCGCCGTCAGTAGTTCAACTCTCAGTAGCAGTCTTCGACGTTGCATGTAGGGCATAGCCGTCATTGTCAGGAGGTTATGGACTCTAGCTAGAAGGGTGTCATACTAATTAATCCTGTGGGAAAGTACTTCTCTTATAGAACTTATCTCCGCTTGAAGCGTTGGAGACGGTTTCTGCGAAAAGTATATGCTGAAGCAGGCATGGACACTATCAGCGTTTTATGGTAGACCTTGAAGTCGTGCACCTCCCATAGGGCCTTCTATGAATTAAGTCGGGCTTCGTGAGCTATAATATTGTAACCTTAATTTGTTGCAGTTCAATTATTTTCTCCAGTACCTTTTCCACACCGAGTTCCCTTATTTGAAGAATTTTCCCACTTTGAGTTGAGTCTTTTAATTTCACATTTGACTCACTTCAAGCTCCCAACTTCCGAACCGCTCGTGGAAGTAAAATAGCCAACCACACGCAACATACCAATTATTTTTGGTGTCAATAGTGTGGGATTTGGCCAGGATAGCCACTGTTAGATACGACTTAACCATAGTTAGCCTGGGTTGGCCAAATGTCAGCATAGCAACAGAGGTATAGGCCACAAATTTGAGGAATAGGTGTGGGTACTTCTGTAGAATTCAGCCCGAAGTCAAAGTAAGACTGACGGCTTGGAGAACGAAGCCGACAGAGGGAGGTCACTGCAATAAGTAGGCGTCGAGAGAAAGAAGAAGAAGATCCACTGGTCAAGCACGAGAGGGGTCACTCGACAGCGGAGAAAACCTGCCAGCAGCATCCACGAGACAACGAGACGGGTAGCAGCCGCGACGCAGCCGAGGTCAACGAGGGTCGACAACAACAGCCGCGACGCAGCCGAGTGCAACAGCGACGCAGCCGTAGTCACCGCGACGCAGCCGAGTGCAGCCGCGACGCAGCCGAAGTCAGCGCGACGCAGCCGAAGTCAGCGGGGCGAGCCGCAGCCAGCAGCCAAACGAGCAGCGCACGTCGCTCAGAAGTCAGTTCCAGCAGGTGAGATAATAGGCACAGCAAGCGTGCCTAACGAAGCAATGTCAGGTAGTCAGGAGGTGCAGTCATCACCTCAGAGGCAGTATATTAGTTTAAATGAAGTCATTAAATTAATTCCTCATTCTTTTGATGGCGATAAGGCGCAGTTAAATGAATTTTTGGACAACTGTGATAGTGGTTTTGAGCTGGTAGCGCCAGAACAGCAAGAAATGTTGTTAAAATTTGTTAAAGCCAGAATAGTGGGGACAGCTAGAAGTAAATTGCTCATCAGAGATTTGACAACAACTAGGCCGGCAGTTCGTGGAATATTGGTTGAAAACTATGGCTGCAAAAGAACGTTAGATTATTATGCCTGTAAATTGTTTGCTAGTAGGCAAGAATCATGGGCGAATATTGCGCAATGGGGTTCGCGCATAGATGCACTCCAGCATCAGTTTAGGGAAGCCATAAGGGGCGTTATGGCAGAAACGGAATTGGCAGGCAGCATAGCTCTTGAATGAAAACCGCCTCTCCTAATTTTAATACAAGGGTCGTACGAAGACCGAGTGAAAACAATTGTACGGGCTAGGGGAGAGACCATAACCCTATCCGAAGCAGTAGAGATAGCAGCTACTGAAGAGAGTGCGATAGCATCAGCGAAGGAAAAGCCGATATCGAGACAACCATTCAGGGCTCCGAGAGTGGAAAAAAGTAAGGAGGGAACTTGTTTAAATTGTGGAAAATTCGGGCACGTAGCAAAAAATTGCCGAAGTCAGAGACGAGTCAGAGTAGTCGAAGTAGCAACTGAAGCTAACAAGTTTCAAAATGACGCATTAGAAAAAAGGGTGCTAAAATTGGAAAGGGAAAACGCTGTTAGAGTAGGGAAAGCACAAAAAAATGCTAGGGAAGCAGAACGCGCAGACCCTACCAAAACTAAGATACCGGGCGTAAAAGTGAATGAAGTCACATGTTTCAGGTGCAATAAAAAGGGGCACTATGCACGAGAATGCCTTGGCAGTATATGGATACAAAAGAAGAATGACAGGAAACCGGTAAACTGATAGGGGGCGTAATGAGGCAGTCGCATTGCGCCGAGGCCCAGAAAGTATATAAAGTAGACTGCACAAATAAAAATGAGTATATAATGTTTCAATGCAAGAATGTAAAGGGCACTCCGATAAAATTCCTGGTAGATAGCGGGGCACAGATCAGCTTAATAAAAAAAGGATAGTATACCCAAGGGAGCAAAAAGGGATACTAGTGAAAAAAATTAGGATTAAAGGGATTAGCAACAATATAGTGAAAACAGAAGCTTCCATAGTAATTGAGTTGCAAGCCGAAAAGGGCTTGGTACTAAGGCAAAAGTTCTATGTGATATGTGATAGGGACGGACGTAGACTTGTCATTTGAAGGCTTGTTAGGAAGGGATTTCCTGGTAAAAAATAGGGCCATAATAGATTATAGTGGGAGGACCATTGAGATTCGCGGGAAGCGAATTAGCTTGGAAACCGCGCAAGAATGGCCATTTCAGACACAACGTGAGATGCGTTGTGGTGGTTCTTGTTAATCGGTAAGGCGAACCGACGGCTACAAGAATGTTGTGGGTGTCATAAGGGTTACGTCACCAAATCATGCTCGTCCGTCCACTAATGGAACTGTGCGACGGGACGGGAGAAATGTCGTAGGGATTACGACAGGAAGTAATGTTAGTCTGCCTACTAACGGAACTGTAGGACGAGACGGAAAGTTTCCAAGGGCAGTAGGTGGGACCTACCATCACGGGAAAAGTGCTAAAACGAACGCAGGAGGTACCGGTTCGTTAGCGAAATCAAAGGTGAGCAAACCAAATATGGTTGCAACAGGCCATGTAAGACACACTTATGCAGAAGTGGTGAAACATGGTGATAGACATAGTGGAGGAGCCGAAAGTGCTCAAAGCTATGAGATAGTAGTAGGCCCGCGCGAGGAAAAAATAGTGAGAGTACGAGTTACGCTGAGGGATGAATCAGAGGCGATAATCCCGAAGCAAGAAGTAAAACCAGGTCTATTCGTGCCAGAGGCACTGGTATCCGTGAGAAACGCAGTGTGCATCACAGGTATGTTAAATACTATGGAAGAGGAAGTTAAATTAGAAAATCCCATAGTAGAAGCTGAGAAAGTGCCAGAAGTAAAAGAAACCCGCGTAAGACAAGATAGAATAGAGTGACAGGAGGGCAGATCGCGGTTAAGCAAGCTAAAGGAAAATCTCCGGGTCGATCATTTGAACAAAGAAGAGCAGGAAGCCCTATTGGAGATTTGTGCGGCGTATAACGATATATTTCATTTGCCGGGGGATAGATTAGGTTATACAGAGGCCGTCAAGCATGAAATTAAACTCCTTCCGGAGGCAGAAGAAAAGATAGATCGGTTGAGGCCATACCGAATACCGGAGGCGCAAAAAGAAATTTTGCAACCTGAAATAGATAAACTACTACAAGATGACATAGTAGAACTTAGTGATAGTGCATGGAATTCGCCGGTACTGATAATTCCGAAGAAAATGGATGCAAGCGGTAAAGACAAATGGCGTGTGGTAATAACTAAAGAAAGCTTAATGATCTGACAGTAAATAATGTATTCCCTTTACCTAGGATTGATGAAATACTATATGGGCTAGGCAAGGCAAAATATTTCTCGACACTGGACTTAGCGAAGGGATATTATCAGGTTTTACTGGACGTAAAAGATCGGGAAAAGACAGCGTTTAGCACTTCTTATGAACATTATGAATTCAAAAGGATGCCAATCGGATTAAAGACGGCACCGAATACCTCCCAAAAATTGATGAACTCTGTGTTAACAGGACTGCAAGGTGAGAAAGTGTTCATTTATTTGGATGATATCATTATTTTCGGATCGTCATTAGAAGAACATAATGCCAGGTTAGAGGAGGTATTTGAAAGATTGAGAAAGTACAACCTCCGATTACAGGTAGATAAATGCGAATTTCTGCGTAATGAGGTTACATTTATGGGACATGTACTCACCGAGGAAGGGTTGAAGCCTGATCCAAAAAAGGTAGAAGCCATAAAGCAATACCCACAACCAAGTAATACCAGTCAGTTAAAGGCATTATTGGGTTTAAGCGGATATTATCGGAGATTCATCAGCAATTATAGTAAAATTGCCAAGCCATTATAAGAGCTATTAAAGAAAGGAGACTCATACATATGGGAAGTAGAATAGGATGAGGCGATTCAGCAATTGAAGGAAAAATTGTTGAATCCTCCAATTATACAGTATCCTGATTTTTCCAAAAGCTTTGTAGTTACCACAGACGCAAACCAAAATGCGATTTGAGCTGTTTTAAGTCGAGGTACAGTCTTTGACATTATTTCTGGCCGCCGCTGAAAAATTCTATCACTCTTATTTTGTACAATCTGGCATCAATGTTATCCCAGGCAACAGTAACGCAATACTGGCTTCGCCTCCTCGCAATTTCATTGGCGGATATTTTATTCAGAGCCATCTATACTGCAGATTTTACATTTCCTTAAGTCAATGCAGGAAACAATTGGCTATCAGGTAGGAATTAGGCTCCTCACACCGACGATTCTAATTGGCAGAACAGTTCATGAACCTTCCATTACATTTCTATAATACTTTACCAAAATTCAGATCTTAAAACTTATCCCAAAAGTTGTAATTAACGGGATTGCATTAAAGTGAGGCAGGAAACAGGCTCAATGCTGTATATAACTACAGTTGATTAGCATAAAATTATTACGATAAGATTGTTATACTCATTTTGATAATTCCTTCGGATAATATTTCACTCATATATCTGGTCAGTCCACAAACCATGGGATAATCATGTTCCATGAGGTAGAATTTTTAGTACTACGAAACTACAGAAACAAGAAATTATTTCGGAAGTGTCTCTCTGCGTTCTATACTTCTATATGAGGAAAGTAGCACCGAGCGTGCAGTGGTCCTGTGGTTAGCGTTCTGGGTTGTTGCGCGAGAGGTTCCGAGTTCAAATCCAAGTAGTTCTTTTTTTTTCTTAATCTAGAAAATTATGTTTACTTGTATTTTCTTTTTAAGCGTACCGAGACTGCACATTGCTTATGAGTATAAGGTATCCATGATTCTTTCCTAACTGCATCAGGAAATAAGATAAATATCTGCGAAAGTACCCAACGTTTCGTAACTAATAGCCGATGTAAGCATGAAAGATTTGCGGCGTCAGAACTGACGGAAATCTACACGGGTTTCAAGCCGCGCCGAAATCATATCATCTGTCCCTTTTCAAATGACACACGTTTCCAAAATAATTATTTCACAGTAGAACGATCATCGCGTATCAGAAAGAAATAATTTACACGAGGAATTATTGCTCTCTTTGTAGGTGGACGATAATGATTAAGCACTATATAAATAAATGAGAGTTAATCGCGTAGAACTAAATATTAGCACTGCAACAAATCAAACGACCATTGTCACTAAAATATTTACAACCAGTTTATTATCGTAGTAAAAAATAAATTCTTTTATAACTGGTATAAGTAATTAAAGTTAATTGAGAATCGGGCTTCAAGGCAGGGAGTTCTTAAATTAACATTTTTCCCATTTTCTACAATGCTGTTACTTCATGATCTTTACAGCAATGGGATTTATTAATCACTGGGGCTAAATGCTCATTACTTAACAAGGCGTGAAATTACTTAACAAGGCGTGAAATTACCTGCGTTATTCTTCGTTTGGAATAATATAAATAAATTCAAGCATTTGGCGAATGAGGATGTCGCCGTTCGCGTGATTGTTTTTTAGTCTCCGGTATAAAGTGGAACGCTCAAGTTTTGTCACCCGTAATAATCGACTCCATAATCGCCTACGTCTCAAGGATTCAAACAAACACAGTCTAGCGGTAAAGAAAGGTTGATAATGTCTAAAGACCGGAAGACCGAGCGTGGCGTGTGAGTGGTAACGCTCTGGCTACAAGCAAATGCTGGGATGATTCTTATAGAAGGCCATGGCCGTTCCCTTCTTTAATAACTTCAACATTGATGAAACGTAAAGCAATAAACAAAAAATATAAGGATAGGGAGGAGGTATCGATAATCGATTTCAAGCCAACTGCAACCTCCTGAATGATTTTACGCCTCGTCGACATAGAGGTGATTATTGGCTGGATAGGAGTAGTGGCAAGGATTTCGGCCATGCCCTTGTAAAGAACCCATCCGGTATTCATATGGATTGATTTGGGGAAACCTTGGAAACCACAAATCTGCATGGCCGTACTTAGATTCGAACCTATGTCCTCCCGAATAAGAGACCAGTACGTAAACGATTTTCAGACGACGCCAGTCATTCGCAGCACCGACAAACGCTTGTTCCGAAATGGTAATAATGTAGAAAAATAGATATTTGTTGAACCTCTAAAACAGTTAATAAATTAAATGAAATAATTTGATTCTTTATCTATGAATGCTTAGGAGACGTTACTTTTTGTATTGCCCTCATGCAATTAACATGGATTCCCACCGTATTTTCAGTTACCATCTGTAAGTTGGATAACTGCGAAACCAACAAAAACTTTTGCCAAAAGTGCTGCTCGTGTTAAATTATTAAGTGTATTATTTACGCGTTATAATGGTATTCTTCCTTGCCGAAGGAAGTAGAAATGTAAGACTACTTCCTGGTAAGCGTTGCCATATTTACTTTCTGCGATGTTGCCACGATGTTCTGCCTAGTAGTAGCGCTATAGCAATTTCCCTATACAAGAAATAGTGTCAAATAGCTGGACACACACAGTGGCGAAATGAAAAATTATTTATGTTCCAGGCTCATCTGGAATATTTTCATTTAACTTCTTACTTCTCTTATAACAGTTCGATTCTTTATACAGATTACTATTCAATCACGGAATGTTGTAGCGATATGTATATTTTTTTTTTGGTCATATAATTGATGAGGCACAAGATTCTGTACGTCCAGGTGATTGAGTGGTAACGCGCTGGGCTATAAACATGCTGGTTCTCCGTTCAAGCCCACATGCTGTCAATCTTTTTTTTCATTCTTTAAATCCTTTTCACTTGTTGCAAAATACATATCATATAAGTAAAATTATATATGTTTCGTGGTCAATTGGAACAGTGGAAAGAATCATAAAATTAATGTTTTGGCTGAAATGAGAAAGCGTCAACGCATCATGCATGAGGAGGAACTGAAAACCAGTTTTCCGATATATTTAATTTAGCCATTACGATTTGTGCCACTCAACATTACCAATTTTTTTCTAGTGCTGATGGCAAAGGCGGGAGATTGATGATTGGAGTAATGATGGCTGTTTAAAAATAACCAAGGACCAAAATCAAACTAATGTGCAGTTTTTGTAGCTAATGTTCCTGTTGGACACAGTGGAATTAGCAAGCATATCAGAATTGAAAATGTGAGTAGTTATTCTTATGAAAAGAAAAAATCATAATTGACGAATAACATGCTAATAGGGGATTCCGTATTTAACAAAATGCTGCTCCTACTAGTGATCAGTAATGATATAATTGATGTATATCCTCAATATAATGACAGGATAACCTTATTTTGCGAAATCTGAAATTGCAAGAAAGAAACAGGAAATTTGAGGAAGGAGGAAAAATAATGCCAGGTTGGTTATAAGTTGTTGTTACCTTAGCTTCTGTCTCTGGTAATCCAGAGAGGATGGTACTGTAAGTGGCTCAGATTCGTGGATGCCATGCTGATCCCGGAATCTAGTGCGTTGTCTCGCGGTTCCACGGTTCGAGTCATGCCACGGGCAAAAGTGGTTTTACGAGCGTTTTTCTTGTGTTGCCTGTACACTGGGACAGTGAAAACATATTATACACTTAATTAGAAGCAAAAGCTACACAAGTCTGCATGTATCTATTAAGCAATCAGAATTCAATTTCGTTGTTATTCTTTTGTAAAGTCATTATTATTGCAATGGCTCGGAAAAGATTAGTTTTTAAGCAATGTAAAAAAAAAAAAAAAAAAAAAAAAAAAAAAAAAACCCACGGTCCATCAGAAGGGGCAATTCCAAATCCTTTGAGCAATTTCGGATATTTTTTTTATTTAAACCGACATTATGATGGCTGGATCGTGAATATGAATTGAGTAAATGTCTAATGTCACTGATGAACTTTATCCTTCATCCAATTCGTTCGGCAATGAATTAATGTAAATATATGATTTGTAATTGCATCTAAATATTACTGATAAACATTTTTAAAAGTGAAGCTCAAAATTTTTTGATATTAATAGATCAATCAAACATCCGTATAATTCCATCAATGAAACAATACAGTTTCTAATCCATCATTCAACCAAAATATTATTGGATTAATTTCCTATTCGTTTGCTGAACAGTAACGAAATCAAGATTTAATTTATAACTACTGGTTTCTGTATGTATTGAGATATTAACCTGTTGTACGCTGAAGTCATGCTAAAGTCAAACACAATCCGTTTCAGAATACTGAAATGAGTAACAATCCAGTCTTACAGTACAAATCAGGATACTGGATGTAAATTCATTTAGCCAAAGTTTCAAGCAAGTAGTTTCTTTCCTCATAGTTGTAGAAGAACGATAGTCAGGATATGGACGTCGTAACATCCACGAGGAAGAGGAATGGTTTTATAAATATCCTAAGTTTCATTTATTCTAAGCTAAAAGCTATCAGTTTCTAAATTTCTGAAAGATTTTGTCCCAAGATAAAAAACATAAAATAGCAGATAGAAATAGTGACACTTATTTTGTATAACGTTTTGGTAACAGATAAACTACTATGTTGTTAAGTAAAAATTACGTGTCAGCTGATAGATGAAGTTAGCACTATCTAGAGCCACACTGTTATTAATTATAAGGATTTATACTTTATCTCTGTTATACTCTGCAAGTGATGTGTAGTAGGATAATCATGAGGTGAAGAAGTTGGGCTGTTTACACACAGCGTTAAACACGCAACATTCCCTTGACCGGATTGTACGGAATATCCATTCGCAAGATATTCCGACTGCTTTAAGAATTCATAATGATTAAACTTCTATCAACACTCGTAAGTTTTGTTATTACATTACTGTTGACAGTAACATCAAAATTACAACACCCAGAGCTCGAATAAAATCCGCAGTAGCTTACTTCGGAGAAGTGAAAAGTTAAGTAACGAAAAAGAAGCTATTGCTTTAGTTATTAAAGCGTTAGAATAAATATAACAAGAAACTAAGTCAGTATGCTGTTATAATATGTATATTTGTATTTGTGAAATATTCTAATTTTTTAATTGTATTTCGCTAAAATAAGGGCGTAAAGTTATGTTGCACTTCAGAAGACTCGTTATTGGGTAGATACACGTAATAATTTAACACGAGCAACACATTTGGCAAAAGTTTTTGTTGGTATCACAGTTATCCAACTTACAGCTCGTAATTGAAAATACGGTGGGAATCCATGTTAATTGCATGAGGGCAATACAAAAAGTAACGTCTCCTAAGCATTCATAGATAAAGAATCAAATTATTTTATTTAATTTATTTACCGTTTTAGTGGTTCAACAAATATCTATTTTTCTACATTATTACCATTTCGGAACAAGCGTTTGTCGGTGCTGTGAATGACTAGCGTCGTCAGAAAATCGTTTACGTTCTGGTCTCTTATTCGGGAGGACATAGGTTCGAATCCAAGTACGGCCATGCAGATTTGTGGTTTCCAAGGTTTCCCCAAATCAATCCATATGAATACCAGAATGGGTTCTTTACAAGGGCATGGCCGAAATCCTTGCCACTACTCCTATCCAGCCAATAATCACCTCTATGTCGACGAGGCGTAAATTCATTCAGGAGGTTGCAGCTGGCTTGAAATCGATTAACGATACCTCCTCCCTATCCTTATTTTTTTTGTTTATTGCTTTACGTTTCAACAATGTTGAAGTTATTAAAGAAGGGAAAGGCCATGGCCTTCTATAAGAATCATCGCAGCATTTGCCTGGAGCCAGAGCGTTACCGCTCACACGCCACGCCCAGTCCTCCGGTCATTAGACATTATCAACCTTACTTTACCGCTAGACTGTGTTTGTTTGAATCCTTGAGACGTAGGTGATTATGGAGTCGATTATTACGGGTGACAAAACTTGAGCGTTCCACTTTATACCGGAGACTAAAAAACAATCACGCGAACGGCGACATCCTCATTCGCCAAATGCTTGTATTTATTTATGTTGAGTTAAGATGGCCGCGTCGTGTCGCCAGTCGGGTCGCTCTCGCTTTTGATCGCGATACTTGTGGAAAAACGAAACTTTAAGTGTTTGGTACAAAACACATAGTTTAAGAAAGTGTTCTAAGACCTGTGCGCGAAGGGACGTAAAGCCTTTTCGAAACGTTGAGTGTTTATCGAGTGATAATCGATTGGTTTGTACGTGGCTGAAGTGTGAACAATTCCTCGCCGCGAGCGCTGTTGTCGAGCTGAGTCGGCGCCTCGCGGACTGCCAGCGGTGCTCTGCCGATTCAGCGGCTTCGCGCGGCGTACACGCCTCGCCGGACACCTGATGCCGGCGATCAGCTGCGGTGAGTCACTACAGTAAACAACTTTTCTGCTGCCGCCAACATGGGGTCTCCAGAAGAAAACTCTGACAGGGTTTTAAACCAGTGTAGTGAAAAAATCGGAAACGAGTATGTGGAATTAGTCAAGCATCTAAACGATATTTGCGGCCAAAAACTCACTGAAGTTAGAGTTAGAGAGATAAAAGATAAGCTAGCCTGCTGGGCAATAAACATCGCCTTCTTAGAGGGCCAGTTGTCTCAGCTAGGAAAAGAAAATGAAACACTTAAAAAAGAAAATGAGCAACTCAAACAAAATAGAGGAGAAATAGCCCCCAGCTATGCTGCAATGGCGAAATCTGGAGGATCGACCGGTGTGAATCCCAAAATCACTCAGTCCACAAAAAGTGCGGTTTTCATTACTTCCAAAGGGGGGGAGAACCCGAAGCAAGTGGCTGAACAAGTTACAAAAATCATAAAACCTGGGAGGGATAAAATTAGAATCAACAGAATTCGCACAACCAACAATGCCATTATAGTGGAAACAGAATCTCCTGAAGATTCGCAAAAAATCCTAAATAACAAGGAACTGGCTGAAAAGATGCGATGTGAACTCCCTAGAAAACGAAGGCCACTCATGATTTTTTACGACATACCAATAACAATTCATGTAGACAACCTTGCTGATGCTGTCTACCAGCAAAACCTTGAGGTTAAAATAGAGAAAGGACAATTTATGGAAGGTTTTCAACCAAAATTTAAAACTGGACCTAGAGAAAGAGCAACAGTTCATCATGTTGTGGAGGTGAGTCCTTCTGTTAGGAAACTTCTGTTGCAGCAAAAGAAAGTCTTCATAGAATTTTCTGCTATTACAGTGAAAGACTACGTTGTCGTTCCAAAATGCAATAAATGTTTGGATTTAGGACACGTCAGTAAGCACTGCAAGAAGAACAATAGTTCTTGTTCACACTGTGGAGAAGAAAACCACCAAAGGGATCAGTGCAAGAAAAGTTCTCAACCTTCAATATGCATACCGTGTAACAGACGGGGCAAAAGCTGCAACAAGAAGGGCAAAGAGTGTCTTACCTACCAATTACTCCTACAACGAGCTGTAAACAGGACTGATTATGGATAGTTTACTACAAGGAATAGATATGGGAAACGACATATACTCTCAACTGGCAAATGTAATTAGGAAAATAGTTGAGGATGTAATTGGGAAGGAGACCACAAAAACGAAAGGAAATCCCCCTTCAAGACAAAAAAGAAATGCAAAAAGGGCTGCCTGCTTCAGAGAGAAACTAAAAATGGAGAAGAATCGTAATAAACAAGATGTTGGAACGCAGACGGACGACCACTCATTACAGATCAACGAAATCTCTTCGAGTTCCGCCAGTCATCCCCGGAATCCTTATGTCAAAAGGATTGGTCTGGGTTGGAATACTGACAGACCAAATGGGGTTGAACATTACTCACGACCTGTAGCGAGTACAAAATTGGTGGAACAACCGCTGAATTTTGGAAACATAGCAGACAGACGCAGTTCTATAAACCCTAAAACAATATACAGTGATTTTGAAACTAATTTAAAACTCGGTCGACTGGAGGAGGCTCCGAATCTCAATGTGGCGCTGAGGCATCTAACTCGAATAGCGCATCCGGCTGGTAAATATGTAACCTTCCCTCAGCTAGAAGCGATTGATCGTATACATCTAAAATCTATCAATCTTCCTACAGAGACTTCTCAGCTTCTCTCTCTCGTGCATAAAGTCTTCGAAAGAAGGAATGAAACTTTTGATCCCGATCAAATATATAAACAGTACGTATTAACTCATGGGCGTATAGTTTTCGATTCACAACTCCCGTGGCCACAGTGCAACGTCCACACCAGACATCCATAAAACACAAAATGTCTTGTATGCTACGAATTGCACAACTAAACGCCAGGAGAAGCAAGTTGGTTCTGCATGAGGTGAGGAAGCTATCAGAGGAACATAAATGGGATGTCATATGCCTTCAGGAGACACATTCATGCTTCGGGAAGATTCCTTACATGCCGGCATCGTCACAGATAATCTCAACAGGTAGAAACCCTATGACAGCAATAGTAGTGCTATCCAGACAAGTTACTGTAACTAAGATAGTGCAGTTCTGTGATGAACATACGACATGTGTGGAGCTCATTGCTGACTGGGGTAGTGTAATTCTCGTCAACATGTATTTTCAATATAGCGATCCCATTGAACCATACATTGGGAAAATAAGAGAAGTGTGCACTGCCCTAGAAAACAGACCAATAGTGATAATGGCTGACGCCAATGCTAGATCCGAACTCTGGCACAGCGGGGAGACAAATACGAGAGGCGAGCTTTTAGTGGAAGCTATTAGTGAACTGAATCTAGAAGTAAGAAATCTACCACATAAACCCTACACATATAGCAACCGAGCAGGAGCTAGGTCAAACATCGATGTAACATTGACCAATCTGCGATGTGGGAACTTATTGAGGAATTGGAACGTTTTAGAATTTTTAACTACCAGCGATCACAATGTCATTACTTTTGAGTTGGTCAGAGGGAGGAATGATTTTGACACATCGGAGGCGCAGATTTCCAAGGTACATTACAACATCCGACGGGCAGACTGGAACAGGCTGAGGGAAAGTTTTGCACAACAGGAAATCATATTACATGATAATGATGTAGATCGAGCAGCAAGAGACCTTACCCGGGCACTCCAAATATCAATGAGGAGATCTATTCCTCTAAAGAGAATCATTGGCACAGTTGACAGACCTTGGACAGATAGACTTCAAAGACTACGACAAAGGATGCACAAAGCAAGAAAAGATTACCAACGTTGCCTCATCTCCAATTTTAGAGGACAGCTCCTGGAAAGATACAGACAAATTAAGAGTGAATTCCAAGAACTGTTAATACTAACTAAACAAAAAAGTTGGGAAACATTTGTAAAAACAAACTTGCGTACAAACCCCTGGGGTATTCCATACAAAATTGCAGCAGGAAAGGTAAAACCCCCAACTACACTGTCTACTGTGCAGAAACAAGATGGAACCATGACTACGAGCTGGAAATCTACTGCAGAAGTGTTACTCCAAGAACTCCTTCCAGATGATAAAGTGGAAGATGATGAGATGGAGCACAGAGCGCTCCGTCTGGAAATTGACCAACATAGGCAAAGTACCACCGACACTCCAGATATTAGCATCTTCGAGGTAGTACAAGCAATAAATGCCTTGTCCAGGAATAAAGCTCCGGGTCCGGATGGTATTCCAGCTGAAGTAGTACAAGAACTGGTAGTGCCAGTAGCCCCCACTCTGTGTAAGCTCTATAATGCATGCCTGCATCAGGGAAGAGTACCAAACATCTGGAAGCAGAGTGAGATATTAATCATCAAGAAGGGAGATGATAAAGATCCAAAATTGCCTAAATCATATCGACCCATCTGCTTGCTAAACGTGCTGGGAAAAATACAAGAAAAGGTGCTGTGCAAGAGGTTACAAGAACATTGGGAGAAGGAAGGGATGAACCCAAACCAATATGGATTCAGAGCGGGGAGATCTACAGAGGATGCAATCAACCAGACAATGAATCTGATACAGAACTCAAATCAGAATTACGTGATAGGGATTCTTGTCGATATATCCGGGGCATTTGATAATCTATGGTGGCCTGCACTTTTTGCAAGGCTTAAGGAACTTAATTGTCCAAAGAACTTGTATAACTCCTTTAAAGATTACTGTAAGAACAGATATGTTAAACTCAGGTGTCCTGGAGTATCCATTAATAAAAAGCTAACAAAGGGTTGCCCACAGGGATCCATTTTTGGTCCAATATTTTGGAACATTGGGCTTGAACCGGGAATGGCAAGGCTGCAAAGAATGCCGGAACTCCTGGGACTTGTTGCCTTTGCAGATGACCTGTTCTTAATTATAGAGGGTAAAACCAGAGCCGAAATTGAGGCTAAAAGCGCAAAGGTTCTGCGTGAACTCAGTCGATGGTGCAGACAAGTCAAACTAAGGTTAGCACCTCAAAAAACCTGTTATATGTTATTGAAAGGTAGATTACAGAGCAATCCAACCATTAAAATAGACGGAGTTACAATAAGAAGAAGTCCCTTCAGTCGATACCTTGGTGTGAAATTAGACGAAAGCTTAAATTTTATGGCCCATATGGAGGAAGCATGTGGGAGAGCCACCTCAGTCATGAATAAACTAATCAGTATGGGGCAAAGGCGTTTCCAACTTCCACCGCTTATTATTCGAATATACCACAACACAATATTAACATCAATTGTAGGGTATGCAGCCAGTGTCTGGGCGAAACACCTCAGAAAAGCAAAACCCAGCCAACTTTTGAGGAGGACACAGCGAACTATTCTAATCAGGCTGAGTGGTGCTTATAAAACAACAGCAACTGATGCCCTTACCGTAGCACTGGGGGTGTGGCCACTGGACTTGGAAGTTCGCAAGCGGGGAGCATTATACTGGCTCAGGAAAGGGAATGCGGAACAGGTAGAGAGAATCACGGGAGCACCAGCAACAACAGCTGCAGAAGTAAACAAATTGTTATTGGAAGAATGGCAGCAAAGGTGGAATGTTAGCACAACAGGAAGAAGGACATATGATATGTTTCCAAGTGTCTGTGAAAGACTCAAAATGTCGCATCTTCACCCATCGCCTGGGCTGGTACATTACATAACGGGTCATGGCCCTTACAACAGTGAACTGCAAAGAAGAGGAATAGTGGACAATGGTAGCTGTGATTGCGGAAACGAGGGCACTCCGGAACATGTTGTATGGGAGTGTATTTCAACAGCAGAACAAAGAACCCCGTATCAGCAAATATTACAGGGCAGGCGCATTTTTGACATATTGCGTGACCAGGAATTGTGGTACTTTCTTGATGCAGCTTGCAATCTGGCCTCACAAGCAGCCAAAGAAAGGTTCTTGGCACTTAGAAACCGTTTCAACCGACAGCGACCAGCGACTGAGCAGTGATAATTCCCGAAGAAAGAAACTCCCGATGGGTCGAAGGAGGACACCTCCACTTCCAGAAGTCATCTCCTGAGGGAGGTAAGTTACTCCGAAGTGGCTGTGCCGGGAGTAAATGTGTAAAAGTGTAGTAAATATACAAAGTGAGAAACAGTGAGACAACAGTGCAGTAAGTGATTTGTGTATGTGAATGTTTCCTTGTTTAATTATATATAATAGTATCTGTGTGTGAACGTATGTTATTCAAATTACAAATTTACAGTATATATCAAAAATAAGAACACTAACACATATCAAATATATGCTTACACATTGTTAATTTAATTATGTAACTAATTTCTGTGAAATTTGAAAGTTTATGCGTTACAAACTAGTTTTACATCCTGAATAATATTTAGCTATTATTTGCAAACTATAATTATCTTATGTACCTCTTGTAATATATTGGAAATATGGGCCCAGAATAGAAACTAGGTGCTGGGCTATTATGTACCAGGATATAAAAAAAAAAAAATAAAAAAAAAAAAAAAAAAAAAAAAAAATATTTATTTATGTTATCCCAAACAAAGAATAACACAGGTAATTTCACGCCTTGTTAAGTAATGAGCATTTAGCCCCAGTGTTTAATAAATCCCAGTGCTGTAAAGATCATGAAGTAATAGTGTCAGAAACTACTAACAGCATTGTAGAAAACGGGAAAAATGTTAATTTAAGAACTCCCTGCCTTGAAGCCCGATTCTCAATTAACTTTAATTACTTATACCAGTTATAAAAGAATTTATTTTTTCCTACGATAATAAACTGGTTTTAAATATTTTAGTGACAATGGTCGTTTGGTTTGTTGCGGTGCTAATATTTAGTTCTACGCGATTAACTCTCATTTATTTATATAGTGTTTAATCATTATCGTCCACCTACAAAGAGAGCAATAATTCCTCGTGTAAATTATTTCTTTCTGATACGCAATGATCGTTCTACTGTGAAATAATTATTTTGGAAACGTGTGTCATTTGAAAAGGGACAGATGATATGATTTCGGCGCGGCTTGAAACCCGTGTAGATTTCCGTCAGTTCTGACGCCGCAAATCTTTCATTCTTACATCGGCTATTAGTTACGAAATGTTGGGTACTTTCGCAGATATTTATCTTATTTCCTGATGCAGTTAGGAAAGAAACATGGATACCTTATACTCATAAGCAATGTGCAGTCTCGGTACGCTTAAAAAGAAAATACAAGTACGTAAACATAAATTTCTAGATTAAAAAAAAAAAAAAAAGAACTACTTGGATTTGAACTCGGAACCGCTCGCGCAATAACCTAGAACGCTAACCACAGGACCACTGCACGCTCGGTGCTACTTTCCTCATATAGAGGTATACAACGCAGTGAAGGAAGACTGTTTCATTCAATCCATCTTGGAGAGAGACACTTCCGAAATAATTTCTTGTTTCTGTAGTTTCGTAGTACTAAAAATTCTACCTCATGGAACATGATTATCCCTTGGTTTGTGGACTGACCAGATATATGAGTGAAATATTATCCGAAGGAATTATCAAAATGTGTATAACAATCTTATCGTAATAATTTTATGCTAATCAACTGTAGTTATATACAGCATTGAGCCTGTTTCCTGCCTCACTTTAATGCAATCCCGTTAATTACAACTTTTGGGATAAGTTTTAAGATCTGAATTTTGGTAAAGTATTATAGAAATGTAATGGAAGGATGATGAACAGTTCTGCCAAAAAGAATCGTCAGTGGGAGGAGCTTAATTCCTACCTGATAGCCAATTGTTTCCTGCATTGACTTAAGGAAATGAAAAATCTGCAGTATAGATGGCTCTGAATAAAATATCCACCAATGAAATTGCGAGGAGGCGGAGCCAGTATTGCGTTACTGTTGCCTGGGATGACGGCAGCAAGAGTGCTAGTAGAACGGATAATTCTAAGGTTTGGAATACCGTCTATTTTAATAAGTGACATGGGGAGTAAATTTATGGGTGACCTAATGAGGAGAATATGTAGATTGTTACCTATAGAGAAGATACACACTACAAGTTATCACTCACAAGCGAATGGAGCGTTAGAGAGAACGCTTCGCACATTGACGGAAATGCTTCGACACTACATAAATAAAGGTCAAACACATTGGGATACCTGGATCCCATAAGCAGTAGTTGTTTTTAATACAACACCGCATAGCACTACCGGATATACGCCTCATGAATTATTTTTTGGAATAGTATGTAACCTACCGGGAGTACTACAAAAGAAACCAGCCGAGGTAATATATAATTACGATGATTACGTAATTGAACTAAGAGAACGATTAAGGGCAATGTACCAAGAAGCGCGAGATGCGACAGCGCATGCGAAAATGAAAAGTAAGGAAAATTATGAAAAAACGCAAAATCCCGTAGTATTCCGACCAGGTGACAGAGTTTTATTATTTGATGAAAGTGTGAGGCGAGGCCGTTCTAAAAAGTTTGATAGTCAATGGAGGGGTCCGTATACAGTAATGGAGACTAAGGGACCAAATGTAGTAATTCAGTTAAAGAAGAATAAATATACAAAAGTGCATGCCAACAGACTAAACAAGTTCTTTTAAAATTGCAGGAACAATGGAAGTTGCCTGTGGAATAGTAGGGGTCATGTTAATAATGAGTATGACGTCAACGACGCAACAGCAGGATCTACAGTTAACAATATTCAAGTCATCACCGGGACTGTATTATGACAACAAAGGGACAGTAAGTTTGTACACTATTACTTGGAGAATAGTGAGTTATTTTAACTTAAAAGACATAAGAGAGAAATTTGAAGCCAGTCGAAATGTAGCATCAAGGGCCGTAGACTTTTGCCATCAAAAACTTACAAAGGTAAATGTAATTACCATAGAATGTGTTAGCGCAAGACATGAATTAGAATACCATGTGAGCAAAATAGAAGCCTCACAAGGCCTGATTGGGCAACTAGCTAGACATGAGCAGAATAGAAGAAAACGAAGAATACTTTATTTTGTAGGAGAACTTAGCAAGGTCCTGTTTGGAACTTTAGATGAAGATGATGCCTCATATTTTAAGTCGAAGATTAATTTGTTAGAAAATGAACAGAATCAATTGTTAAAGTTGTCCAAAGAGCAAGTTACAATTGTAAGAGCGACGTTAGCTAGCTTTAATCATACGGTTAATTCGATAGAGCGTAATGAAAGAGTTATAACTGCAGGGATGTTAAAATTAAATAAGCATGTCTTAAAATATGAGAATAGCGTAGACAAAAGAATTGATAAGCTTGCCATATCAGTCACACTAAATGAGCAGCTGATACAGTTAATGTCAATATTCAATGAAATTGAGAGAGAGTACGATTTGCTCATAACTGCCATAGTGAATGCACAGAAAAACATTCTCGAACCGCATTTAATCAATCCAGTACAAGTTGTTAAATACTTGGGATTGATTAAAGATGAAATAAAAGATAAGCAATTTCCAATAGAATTGTCTGAAGCCAAGCGGTAACAATTAATGAGAGTAATAGATCTAGATGTCTTTATTTCGGGAAATATATTGAGCAATGTATTAAATATTCCATTAGTAAACAGTGAAACGTTTAACATTTATAAGCTTTGGCCCCTACCAGTTGAGGTGAATCACAGTAAACAATTATTTACCTATATAGCGCCTGAAAAAGAATTTTTGTTAATTGATGATGCAAAAAGGCAATATGTCAAGTTAGACAGTGATCAATTAACATGCAAAAAGTTAGAACCTAATCATAGTATTTGTAAACAGACATTTGTGTTATTGTCAACATACGACCATGAGGTATGTGAAGCCAGAATGCTTCAACCTATAGTAAAAATCCCAAGTGATTGTATTCAGAAGTTTATTACACTAAATGAAAGCGTATAGACGCAAATAAGAGGTAATGAATGGCTTTTTGTAGCACCAAAGGATGAAGGATTGACAGTCTTGTGTAATGAAAATAAGCCCACAGACATAATTATTAAGTGGACAGGAAAGCTTAAATTCTTAAGCAAATGTAAGGGATATGGCGCACAAATATTAATACAGTCTGAGCATATCATTAGATCAAAGGTACCGATTAATGATATAGTCCTGAATCTAAATATGGAGGTAAATTGTTGTATGATAAATAAAGAAAAGAAAAGCATATCTGAAATTCCTCTATATTTACCAGTTGAACCCGTAGTTCGTCAGTTAGATGATTTGACGGCAGCAGGGCATAAGCTAGATGAATTAGAAGATGAAATTACGTACCAACAAAGAACAGCGTTTGATTCTTTCTCTATAGACAGTATACCAATAGGGGGTATGCTGGGACAGGGATAGTAGTGCTGATAATATTATTCTGTGTATGTAGATATTGTAAATGTTGCCGTGACTGTTTTAGGTTTTTCTGTAAAGCCATAGGTGATGACTGTTGCACTAAGATTTGTGTAAAGAATAAGATTGTAAATCAATACCCTGACACTGGGGTGGTTAGGTATCATCCTGCTGGAATGAACAGTGATGAGAGTGAACAAATTACTTTTGGTCCTGTAAGAAGCAGGTATGTAACCGAAAACAGTGGTACAGTGATAAGTGAACGTGTGCGTCACCCAGACAGATACTTAGAGTATGAACAAAAGAGACCATTAATGTTTTTGTCTAAAACTGACAAACGTTAGAAGGTATAATGAATATATATATTTTGTGGTAAAAGATTTAAAAAAATGTTTTATGTCATTTCAGCAAAAAATAGGAAACTGTCCAGAACGAAATATGAAGTAGTACATTGTAAGATTTTTGATTTTGAAAATATTAATACATGTATGATGTATGAAAAATGTTGTAATATAGAATTGTCACTATTGTAAGGACAAGATGACGAAGAAATTGAAATATGTAAAACATTGTAACATGAATGTAAATCATTGTAACATGCATAAAGAATATTAATTGTCAATAAAATAAGCAGCTCACACAGCCGACGTAGATACTAGAAAATTTTGCACTCTCAAGAGAGATTGCAAAATTTTCCCCAAGGGGGGGAGGTGTCACGAAATAATCGCGAAAGCACTTAGAGAGGTGTTGCGAAAGAATCGTAGAAGTACTTAGGTGCGACAGGTTGTGCAATACAGTGTAGGGTTTACGTGTTCGGAGGCACGTGGGATGTTGCGGAGAAAGCCAGAAGGTCGAGCGAGGGGAGATAAGTGCCGCGGGAGAGCTTGATAACACGGACAGACCCAGCCGCTACGTGACGGGAGAGACTGAAAATTTCCAGAAGGGCAACCAGGGCTGATGCAAGAACGAAGGATGTGTGACCGACGATACAGAATGTTATGGAAGGTTGAGAGGACACAAGTAATGTCGTCACCGGACGATTTAAAAAGAGGTGGCTGGGCCACCGAGAGCCAGACTAGGGCCAGAGTAGGGCGGAGCAGCAGCAGCAGCAGCAGCAGAGAGTAGGGCAGAGAGACAGACTAGTGCAGGGCACAGTAGTCGCCGTCAGTAGTTCAACTCTCAGTAGCAGTCTTCGACGTTGCATGTAGGGCATAGCCGTCATTGTCAGGAGGTTATGGACTCTAGCAAGAAGGGTGTCATACTAATTAATCCTGTGGGAAAGTACTTCTCTTATAGAACTTATCTCCGCTTGAAGCGTTGGAGATGGTTTCTGCGAAAAGTATATGCTGAAGCAGGCATGGACACTATCAGCATTTTTATGGCAGACCTTGAAGTCATGCACCTCCCATTGGGCCTTCTATGAATTAAGTCGGGCTTCGTGAGCTGTAACATTGTAACCTTAATTTGTTGTAGTTCAAGTATTTTCTCCAGTACCTTTTCCACACCGAGTTCCCTTATTTGAAGAATTTTCCCACTTTGAGTTGAGTCTTTTAATTTCACATTAGACTCACTTCAAGCTCCCAACTTCCGAACTGCTCGCAGAAGTAAAATAGCCAACCAGACGCAACAACTTCTCTTGAAACAAATAGCACGTTGATGCAATAATTTCGAATTTGGGATTTTAAAAAAGTAATTATTTTTCTTAGTGTAAATTTCTCGACTGTTAAGGCACAAATGAGTGAAAAATTTCTGGGGTGAGCTGTTCTAATGCTGAATTTCACTACCTTGGACACGTAGTGGATGTGATAAATGTTCTAATCAAACTGGTGTGGTGGGGATGGTATTACTTGAACATTTATCATGTGGTAATTTCAAAATATTTTCTGTTGAATTGCAACTAGACATTCACCACTAATAAGGAAGAATCATTTGTGACTGGGTCAGAAGATTAAGTGTATTCAAAGCTAAAATATTGCAAGTAATTTGTGTAAGATTTCACTGTCCCATGACCCACTTTTGACACCAGAAAATAGCTAAATATTTAAAACTACAATGAGAACAACACATGATATGTGTTATATGTGACTGAATGAGCTCACTAATTAATACCATCAAGAATATAATGCCATGTAGTAACCATGACAGGATTCTTACAACCTATGAATAAAGAAATTTTGTATGTAAACCAACAAGGAAAAATTTGAATAGTATATTGACATATTTGTGAAGGCTGCAACAGTGTGCCAGAAGATCCAGACCTGAAGACAACAAGAATGAACAGAGAATACTCAAAGATGTGATATACAATGGAGCAATATCAGTGACAGCAGCAGCGGATCGTGAATTGTTCAGTACATAGAGTACAATCCAGCCAGAAATAACAGCAGTGTCACAACAGGACTTATAAGCATGGTACTTGGAAAAAAAGATAAGTGAAATGTATTTGATCAATAACAGGGAGACACATTTTAGTCAATTTTATTTTAAATTACAGATTTAAATGAAGCTTTTCTTAATTTATGATGTCAAATTTGAAATTGAAAGCATGAACAATTTTGAGAACAGTGACTATAGCAATAAAAGATAGTTTAAATAAACATTAGTGGTGTCTTCATACTTTTATTTATTGATTTTAAATTTCAAAGACCGAATTTGAGACTAAAAAGTGAATTAATGGAAACATTTTGACATCAAAACCATTGAGGACCTAAAACTTTATTTTCTGTTAAAGTTTCTTATAATTTCTGAAGTTTTGAAAGAAATATTTTTACTTTTTTTTCCCTCTGTATCAGTGACCATAACTTTTGTCATTACACCATATTATTTGATAGTGATATGGATTCAAAAATTTACGTGTTCTTCGGATTTTCTGTGCTTAGGAAACTGGGGCTCAAATAGTAGAAACAGTTTGCTAAAATTTAAGAGTCGTGTACATTAAGGAATTTCACCAAGAGTAAGGAAAGCAATTCAGAGGATGTTGGGTGTGGAATGTTGATAAAGAAGAGACTACAAGCCTTGAATTCTTGTTGTCAAGGCGCTGAAAGTCTACCGTTAAACCCTAAAGCACTTTCACCATTAGCCAGAATTTCCTTGGTGGTCCCTGAAAGCAGTTCACCTAACTCTCATTCTCACTACTAATGCATCAATGTTTGTAGCTTTTAAAATTCTAGCAAATACTAAGATGGATAATTTCTAACTTGACAAAGATTTTAAATCTTAGAAGTAGGTCTAATGAAACTAAGCAGGTACTTTCATCGCTATCAGTTGATATTCAAGTTAGTCTTTAAAGTCAAGCAACTGATAACCAACATAAATTGAAAGTTATATAGAGAGGACCCATTAAACTAGGGTACACTTGAAAATGGAGTTTCAATTGAACTAGGGAATAAAATAACCCACATGAATTAGAAAATAGAGGTTTATAAAGAAAATTGTGAAAGGATTAGGGAAGAGATAAATGAAAGGTTCAGTAATGGCCTAGAAGAACTAAAATTAAAGAGTAAGATACAGGATGAACTGAAGGGGATTACACAGGAACTCAATGGAGTCTGCAGTGAAATTATCAAGTGCAAAACGTCACGAAAAGTTTTTAAGTAGGAGTTGCAAGAACAAATAGAAAGGTTGGAATTAATTATCATGCCAAGTGTCACAAAGTAACAGGCCGCTGTCCTCAAAGTTGTGCGTTTTATTTAAAATTTCTGCAACCTCCTTGACTCATCGAGCCCACCACTGATCCTCTCTACACAGCAGCCTTGATCTTCAAATTTTATTTCGTGCCTGGTATTGAGGGCATGGCAAACTACGGTAGATTTGTCGCTGTTATGTCTATAGTGGCACATATGCTTTTTAAGTCTTTCCACACAGCACAACCTGTACCACCAATGCAAACACCACCATTGCTGCAGGGATTTCATAAACACCCACCAGCTGGTGTGGGTATAATCTGTCTTTCACCCTGGTTAATGGGGAGGCAAGCTTGCAGTGAGCCTTGTAAACTGTTCATACCTCCATCTGCTTTAACAATTTATCAATGTGGTCTGTTATGCCTTGTACATATGGGAGATGGGCGAATTTCCTTAATACATTAGTATGATGGGCTAAGTTGTCTTCCACATGTTTGCTGTTTTTTAAAACCCTTCTGATATCAGATTCACGGTAGGCATTGACCCAGAATGTTCTTGTAAGAGTCTCCATTTTTTCCATCAGACTTTCTGAGTTTCATGTTGTTGATCTTAGGTTCAATGTTAGTTCCCCTTCTTCGTTGCCAGATAATGGTGTGACATGACCTGCAGATGTCTGTTAGTGTGGTACACAGTATGACCCAAACGTCTATTGTGCTTACGAATTGGGAAATTGAGAAATGATTATTGTCAATTTTCTTCCACTTCCATGGTGAATTCAATTCTCGGGTGGGCACCATTCAGATGGTAAAAGAACTTCCTCAGTTTCTCCATGCCGTAAGGCCAGATGACATAGATGTCATTGACGTACAGGATCCATATTACACACTTGATGAGCACATAGCTGCACCTTTGACTTGAGCATATAGTTCAACACGGTACTGGGAAACAGTTGACTTAATACAGAACTCGGTGAGGTCAGCCTATTCAGTCAAAAGTCCGTGTGCAAGAAGTTTGGCATGTATTACTGAAACGGCTTCGTCTGCTGGCACATTAGTAAACAATGATACTACATCAAAACTCACCATGACATCTTTCTCTAGCTTTAAGTCATCAGTATAATTTGTATAAAGTGAGCAGTGTTCTTCACAGCTGAACTGATATCTTCCTGTAGCCACAAACCTGGCTGTGAATGTAACTATGTTGGGGCAGGTCACATTTACAGGAAAAGTGTGATGTTTGTATAGTGGGAGTAACATCAGTAGAATAAGGGAGAATTCTGGGGTGTAACAGATTAAGGACTGGACAGATGTTATAAGTGCTCTCTTGCCGCAACCTACTACCACAACACTGAGCATGGTGGGTGAGCAATAGAGCTCTGGCCTTGCATTTTGTAGAATGTGGTTTGGAATCTTCGCCAGCAATCCTTATTTCGATTTTCCAACGTTTTTCAAAATCGACTCCAGGATAATTCCTTCAAAAGGCCACGGCGAAACTCCTTTCTGTTCCTTGATCCCAGTACTCTTCCACCTCTAATGAACTCTGTATCAATGAGGTGTAAAGCCCTAAGAAAAAAGACTACTCTGCTATTAACTATATCCATCCCACACCTTTAAAAATTAATCGTAGCCCATTACTAACTTTCAGATGAACGTATTATATGTGGGTCACTTCAGAAGTTTTGAAATTTTGAAAAGTGACCTACATAATTGAACATGCCATTGCGTAGTTGCATTTCCACTCCACCACTTCAAGCATCACAACAGAAAATACCACCATATGTGCTAACTACCAGTTGCTTCAGTGGTGCTCAAATGGGAACACTTCTACATCATGAGCTACTATGATTTTAAAAGTGGGTCAAATAAGACTCAAAGTCTTGATCAGATGCAACAGACTTTTGGGGACCTTGCACCTTCCTGTGCCAAAGTTATCCGGTGGTTTGTAATATCTCAAATGGGCCGGACAATGATGGTGGATATGTGACGGCAGTAATTAAATGAAACAAAAAAAATTGAGGCATCCCTTAAGATGGATCACCAGCAGTGTCATAACCATTAGCCAAGTTCTAGGGAGGAGACTCCAAGAGGGTTTTTCACACAGTCATTAGTGTCAAAACCTGAATTTACCAGTTCATCACAGAAATTTGGCAGTGTAAATCTGTATTAATGACAATAAGAAAAGTGAAATGTCCTTTGAGTGTCAGCAAGAAAATAGTGGTCACTTTTACACCAAAATTGGTTATGTGGCAACCATTCCTTTGGAGGAGCACTGCTCTCAGTATTAGGCCACAGTTTGCATTCCCAAAGTTTTCACAAGACTTCAAGAATGGTGGCCACGGTAGGGCCGCAAACAATATTCCACCATGACAATGTGGCAACATAGCCAACATCACCATCCACTCCTTGAATTCTACAAACAAACTTATGACAATCCTCCCCATAGTCTTGATGTGGCAGTAAGTCATTCCTATCCCCTGTGGTAAAAAAGCAGTTTTCGACCTCTGAAGTGTAAGTTGGCACCTATGAATGATATATTTCAAGTTCTGGAGAAAATGGCAGTAGTGATTTTGAATGTGGCTTCATAGAATAATGAAGTATTTAATGTGGTGGTGATTTTTTCTTTTCTTTTTAATACAAGCCACTGTGATTTTATATAAATTAAGTTAGCTTATCTCAGATTTTATGCGACTCCCAGACCCATTTCAAAAACCACCTGCAAGGTTATAGTCAATTGCTTATTTTGATGTGTTTTTACTTTAGATGGTCCACTCACAATCAACTATATTAAAAAATCAAATGAAAGAATTTAAGCAGCACACATTAAAGTTTTTTGTCAGCAAGTCTCTGCTGTAGCTACTTATAGTAATCTATTCATCCTAATAAGTAGGGGAGAACCAGTTTCACTTCCCTGCCAAACTAAAGCATTCTAATGTGCTTCACACACAAAATGAAAGAAATTCCAAGCCTAGGATAGGATTTGAACCATGACTGAAGACATTCACAAATGACAACATACCATTAACCAGTTCATAATGTAAATTATGTATCTCAATTATCTTAATAAAGGAAGAGTTCAAAATTATTATTTTTTTTAGAAATATTTATTATTCCAGTAATTACTAAGTCAGCAATACAGAGCAATTTTAGATTATGAACAGTTTATTCTTAGTAACACATATGCTACAGAAGGATGGAAAAGTGTGAAACCAGTACACTGACCACCATCAAATTATTTCCTTTGAGAAAAAAACAGAAAAACCTAAGCTTTGATTTCAATTACATTCCCAAAGTGAAAATCCTCCTTCAGGGACCAGTAATAAAGTTACTTCACATGCTTGTTTCAACTTCACTAAACAATGCTATATTTATGGCACACTACATTTAAAATCTGAATGTAGCTTTCTATTTCACCCCACATCTAATGTTCAGCTAAACTGCACCCAGTTAAATAACATTATTTACCATCTTCAGTCATTTTACAACAGATAAACAATATATAGTTTTTTTAAACCAGAAGTATTCACACTTTTACTTCTAAAACTAAAGAAATTGATTAATGATAATATTTGATTATTATTGTGGAATTATCTATCAGATAATGCTTCCTATTATTAATACTACCATCTGCACTCCGAAGGTGAGTGCTCTGAACCCTCACCTGCTTTAAAATTCTTTGGGCATTTTGGAAACCCTGCGGCCTGTCTGTACCACAGGTATAATTGTTTTATATTATCCCACGAGTTCGGAGGAACTAAAGGTAGAATGACAGGAAGCCCCCGCATCATGCCACCAAGCCCAATACAACAGGCATATGGCAGGTGCCCCTGAGGTTGTGTGCTAGAGAGTGGGTTCCCTCACCATCTATACACCTCCTTGACATGTGGCAAACCCCGAGAGTGAGGATAGGTTTTTTAACATGCTCACAGTTCAACTGGTAAAGCCAAGATCCCCATTCTCCAATACATATGATGTTCCACACTAACACCCTATGGTGGTTGCTGAAGTATTCAGAGTATACACTGTTAGGGAACTGACAGTGCTCACCAATTCCCAGCTCTAATACTGCAGCTGCACCAGACCCATACCAGGCACAAGCATATCAGGCCCCTGCAGGTGGGAAATTACAAGTATTTTGAGGGAAATTAAGGAAAAAATGATAATTACTCAATATGAAAATGGCTTTGAGGAGCCATTGTGGGAGTTAGTTCAGTACGGAGTTTTGGAGGAGCCAGTCTGTGGTTGGCTAATTCAGGTTACTTGGGTGATAGAGGGGATACAGTGATACTGTATGAAACTGATTTTCGGGGACTGGCAGCTCCATTTGCTCCAGACAGCTGTGAGGTAACTTCAGTGTCAGTTCAGGTTGTGAAATGTTGGATCCATGGTGTCCAAATGTTTGTTTCATTATCGAACACTGCTGCAAAGTGGAAAGAAACTATAACCTCCCTTGTAAGTGTGTCTACCTATTGAATTGTGATTTTTGGGGTCTGAAAGACATGAATTATACTGTACGAATGTGGCCACTGTTCATGCATCTAATTTGAACTTGCAATCTGAGGATTAACTGTAGAGATCCCATTTGATAATCATTGGCTGTGTTGGCAGGAGAGTTTTCAACTAATTAAAAAGAACTTTACTACAACATTGGTATTTTATGTTTATTAAATGTACCATCTAATCATCACTATTAGAATTTTTGTTTGAATATATGAAAGTTTATTCTATGTCTCAGAGTGGCAGCCTGAATAGTAATCAAGCAATTTCATGAATGATCAATTATTTTTCCAGCAATAAAAAGCCATAATTGTCACAGACAGTGGGATAGGTGATTGCTGCAGAAAGCAGAAGCATAAACACTGACATTCAACACTATGTGTGCTAACTACTGAGACAACTTAGAACTCTTAGCCACAGATAAATAACATGCATAATTCATAAGTTAATCTGTTTCCCTTTTAACCCACCAGTGTGGCTCAGTGCACTGAGGCATCACACACTAGAATGGTGAGATAACGCAGAAGTGCCCCCACATACCAGACAACCCAACTGTGGTTTTCAGGCAGTTTTCCACAGCCATCAAGGAGAATGCCAGGACAGTCTCCAATCTTTGCCACAAACTACACATTTCACAAGAAAAAAAAAACTTGTCAAACACAGAACATAGTTACACATTTCACAGTCAGATGGCAACACTTCACTTCCTCCATTAGAGCACGGTACAACATGGCATTTGGTGGAAATGCTTGGCCTCAGCAAGGGCATGTGGCCGTAAAACCAAAGCTCCAAAGTTGGCCACGAAGAATGTGTAATTCCCTTAATGTTACAAGGAGGTGGCGAAGAAGAAGAAATCTGTTTCCCTATTATCAAAAATCTTCACCATTTAAAGTAAATAAATTAACAGTGAGCCGTATTGAGTGAAAAGTATATGACTCACTTCTCCACAGAGAATGAATCTTTTCAGTATCACATCCTCTTCAATGTGAATGTGCTTAATATTCTGGTGGCCATGAAATATCTTGATACGTTTAAAGTGATTATGAACGGAGAACAATTAATGATCAATTTCAAAGTTTAGTAGCTACAAATATCTAGTATGGCTTCAAGTACAGGACTAGCTATGCATTATTATTTAACAAGTTATTCACTGGAATACATCACCTGAATGTTTTATGGGTATTATGTTGAAAGAAGCACATGCAAAATTTTGCAGCCAAAAAAATTATAATGGTCCTATACTTACCCAGAATTTAATAACGTTCAGTTTGACAAATGCTTTGTAACATCTCCAGAACATCGCCTGAAGTGCTTCAACATATCGGACAGTTGAAATGATGTTCACTTCCTAACCTCCCAGAGAATTCTTCTTGATGAACAGAAAAGAAATGTTTCCCTGCAAACAGGTCAACAACTGTTCACCAGGAAAAATTCCCTGACTGGTTAGTAGATGCAAGTAGACACACTAACACAGCCTTGAGTTTCACCATGAATTAAAAATTGGATTACGTTATTATAAAAATAAGAAGTAAATTGCTTTTAGGCAATGAACAAAAGGATATGGAAAGTAAGCACTATAGATGAAGGCAGGAGGGCAACAATAAACAGAACCAAATGTGTGTTTTTTGCTGCTCTCAATTGTGGTAAATTGGTTTACATTTTTCTCAAGTGCAATCCAATATTTACTGTTACATGAAAAAGTTAAACTAAAACAGAATTCTTTATTACTTTAAAGTCAACTAATAAACCACAGCATGCAGTAAATCTATACTAATATTATAAATGCAAAAGTAACTCTGTCTATCTGTCTGTTTGTTACATTTCTTGGGCTAAACGGCTAATCCAATCGTGATGAAATTTGAAAAGGAGATGCTACTTGGCATTAGAATGGACATAACATACTTTTTTTGCATAAATAATACACATTTTCATTTAATTTTGATAAATTACTGAATGGCGATAAACACATAGGATGTGTAAGTCTCTGTACTATTTTTCTCCATAGCGGTCTGGTAGCTCAGTGGTTAAAGTGCTTGCTTACTGATGTTTGGAGTGAATATTTTTAAAAATTTGTTTTTTATCATATGAGTCACACTTGGACCATCAGTTGTTTGGATTCAATGTTAAACTGTAGATACCAGATATTTAGTGGTGCAATGCGTTGCAACTTGTAGGTGGTTTGTCAATAGCGGCCCATACACCAGCGGGAAAACAGGCAGTCTCGGAATGCGGTGGGACGCCCCCGTCGCAAATACTTCTAGTTAGTGGGTGACCGACAAGCCAGGGTTTCCCCGCCACAATTCCAAGCGTCAGCCTGCCATCCCTCGATCGCCACTAACACACCGTCTGACAGACCGTCCTGGACTGACGTGTATTGTGCTGCGATGGACGCTCGGTTTGTTTTCGGGAAAGATGTCTTAACTGACTTTATTAAGCTGTATGAAACCTTCCCGTGTTTATGGAAATTGAAAAGTAGAGACTATTTAAACAAAAATTTAAAGAATGAGGCATACGAAAAATTACTATGTTTTTTCAAACTGCATTTTCCGGATGCGGACGTGAAGTTTATTAAAACCAAAATTCAGACTATGCGTAATAGTTTCCGTAAAGAAATGCGCAAAGTGGAAATGAGCAAAAGGAGCAGAAAAGGAGTAGAGGATATCTATGAACCTTCCTTGTGGTATTTCAAGTTACTGTTATTTACGAATGATCAAGACATACCAGAGGAAAGCATTGAGACTGTAGAACAAGGTAAGCAATATCAATTAATTTATGACATTACTACATTGACATTATTGATATAAATTTAATACTCATGACGGTCTCTGTAATATTATTACTGATGTGAGGTAAAGTAAACGGTACAAATATTAAGTTAAAATATTTATTTCAGATGTGAACAATAATTACAAACGAGAATTTTTTTTATCATTACAGACTCTACTGATCAAAGCATTATAAACTCTACAGAAGAATTTTCTTACGCGGAAGAATGTTCAGTTATTACTAATCCAGAGTCGGAGAAAACAAAAACTGTAAGTAATTAAATATATAAAATTATTACCTTGATACATATATGAAATGAACAGTATGAAAGATGAATAATATACGTAAAATACTTATAAATTTAATGTCTTTTCATGCAATCAAAATTAAACCACCGTTACACATGAACAATAAAATTAAGCTCTTGCTTGATCAATCATTTCGTCTTGCCAATTATTTGTCCTTCCGTGTTAAAATATTCGCAATATCGCTCTCTATTCAATTTTGCATCTTCAGTAGCGTTTCTGGCAGAATTTGCTTCCAGTGCTGTGAGAAGTGTGGTATCACCATCATTTTCTGTGCTGTTTGACTGTTGTAAATAGGTTGTACTACTTCTTCTAAGAAAATTGTGCAATACACAGCAAGCCAAAACAATATATTGCATATTTTGTTCGTCTGTAATACTAATAGTTGTAAGCAAAATTCTAAATCGGGCTGCTAAAATGCCAAATGCATCTTCAACCACATTTCGGGCTCTCCGTAATCGATAATTAAAAATTCTCCTTCGGTAATTCAATTCTCTTTTACTGAATGGCCTCAGAACATGTGAATGTAGGGCAAATCCTTCATCACCAACAATAACAAAATTGAGACCAGCTGTGTTGTCTTCCTTTGCAGGAAAATTTAGTTTTCCTGACTTTAACAGTTGATAAAATCTTGTCCACTCCAGAGCGCCACTATCTGATAACCGACCCTGTTTCCCTATGTCAACATATATAAACTCATAGTTGGAATTGACAAGTGCCATCAAAATAATTCTATAAAACTGTTTGTAGTTGTAGTATTTTGCACCCGAATTAGGTGGTGGTTTGATGCGAATATGTTTTCCGTCTAAAGCTCCACCACAATTAATAAACTGAAAACGATGGTTAAAACCATCTGCGATGTTTTTCCAATCTTCTTTGGATTTAGGGAACTGAAACAAAAAAAATTTGCTATCTTAACTGTTGTAATTAGTATTTAAAATAATTTCTAATGTTCATAAATAAGTATTTTTTAGAGTATTTCGTTTTTCGGGATAAAATATCACCCAAGGAAGCAAAAAAAAAAGAAAAAGAAATTTGGAAGAAGATTTTTTCAAGACTTGTATTTCAGCGTTGAGTAAAGAAGACATCGATGATGAACAAACTTATGTAGGTAAAAATGTAGCTGCTAAACTTAGACAAGTTACTTTCCAGCAGAGAATTTTGGCTGAATCTTTACTACAACAAGTTTTAACGAAAGCTCTGTTAAATGAATTAACAAGAGAAACAGATCTAGAAGATCGTAGTGTATCGAACAATTCGTCTACTTCGTATGCATCAAGTAGTATACAATCACAGTGTACAGTACTAAGCAGCGACCAGGAGAATAATCCTGCAAATTGTACCAGAATAGAACCTTCTAATAACTAGATGTAACAGTTAGAGAAATTAATTGAATGTTTTGTAATGTATATACCAATATGGAAATAAATAGATTTTAAAAATTGCTTTCATGGGAATATATTTTGCAATAACAAAAGTTACAACCCATGTCAAATTCCATTTTCCCCTCCCTAAAATGAATAAATAATAAATATTTTTTTTGAAGAAGTACATATAAAGTTATATGCATGAACGTATATGTATACAGTGGCAAAAATGTATACAGTATTTTTTCTTTGTTTTAAAGTATAAGTGTTAAAAGTTACATCGAAATCGGATAAAAACTAAGGGGTGGAAAAGGTGCTGTTTATTTTAATGTTTTTTTTTTTTTTGTCAGATACCAAAATCCATTTATATATTTATACACACGTGAAAGTGTTTACATATAATTTACCTTCAGATAATCATTCCTGAGTTCCTCGTACAATATTCTGCAGGTTTCAGGTATAATATGTCCGAAAGATTGAGCTGAAATTCCAGTTGAAAATTTAAGATCTTCATATGACCTTCCAGTAGCCAGAAATCTCAGTGTTGCAACAAGACATTCATACGGCGGGATGCATTCTCTCATTCGAGTGTTACGTTTTGTCATTCGAGGTTGAACTATACTTAATAATTTGCTAAACAGTGTCTCATCCATACGAAGGTAATTCTTGAAATCACCTGGCTCATTTGCCCTTAACTCTTGCAAAAGAGGCAAATGACTGAAAACTTCCTTGTTCTTTAACCAATCTTTGCACCAAACTGAACGTGATTTACGTTTTAACTTTTTCTTCAATAAAATATAACTAGCTGCACACAGCACAACCTGCCTTTTGGAGCTCATAGCTGACAACTGCCCCTTCAAGCGGCAGGTAGGAATTTCGCCCTGCTGAAATTCCAAGGGGCCCCGCCAGCGTGCAGGTATAGCAACGGTTTTGCGCCATACACACGAAGGCCCGGTCCGTAACGGGGAAGTGAGCGGCTGTGACCTTGAAGTTCCCCTCGTGTGTGTGGGCAACGGGAGGGTAGGCGTGCGAGCGCCCAGGAATGAGGTGCGGCCGCTACCATCCCTCGCCCCTCACTTGGACCGCTAGTGTATGGGCCGCTAATGCTGAAGGTGTACACCTTTTTCCCTTATATTGACCCCTCAGGGGTTGTTACTGTCACAGTCAGTGTGTGTGTGTGTGTGTGTGTGTGATCTGCACTAATAGAATTATAAATGCGGAAGTCTCTGTCCTTTTCGATCCGTTTTGACGACTAAATGGCTATACTGATATTGATAGCATTTGACAAGGAAATACTTTGTATCTGTATGAATGACACAGGACATTTTTTCGGTATGAATAAAAGTTGTAGTCACAAAATTTTAAGAACTTTTTGAATGGTGACAGAGTAACGGATGTGTGTGTTAGTCTGTAATGTTACGTCGGTTGTTCAAGTTGTGCTTCTCGTGCAGTGTGTTGGTATATGATTTGTTAATAAATTTCATTTAGAGACAAAACAAATTATTTATTAGTCGATTTTCTCTGTACTGTTACTTTGTGTCTACCTAAAAGTTTCTGACGCCAGTTTATTTTGTCTTATTTTTTGACATACCTTGCGGGCATAAACCTGGACTAAGTTATAGCTCTAGCAGAGCACGAGCAGCTAAAGTTATTAGAACCCAAGAATCTGAAGCTCATGTTGAAGAAAGATGAAGAGACTAAGCTGAAATAAAGCTGACAAAATGCAGCAAAATCATCTTAATTCACTCAAATCAGAAATACACATTACATTATTTCATGTGAAACAATCATTAAAAAATATTTCCCCCTAAAAAACTTGATATTAGGATAGTATTACTAAGAGATATAATTAAAGTGCATGCAAATTCGTTTGTATTTTTTTGAACTAATAAATACAATGATAAATAAAAATGGCTAAATAATTCACCACTCTTTGCTACAAAAGAAAAGAGCTTTAGGAGCAACTTACAGAAGATTCAAGCAAAAGTAAAATATACAATTTCACATGTGATCGCCATTTAACAAAGCAAATGCATATCATCACCTATTGTAGCTGACATATCTGCTGCCAAATGACAATACTAACATGTAAGTTCCATTTCCGAAGCCACTTGCGGCGCACTTGGAAATAATAACTTACTAAATAATTCAAAACTTTCCTATAAATATAGCTATAGCAAAGCTTTGTTCACTTTATAAATGAAAAACATTTCAAATGTAATAAATCAACAAATACAAATTGTCATGAAACAAAATTCACCTAGAGGGTCTTATTGGAGAAGAACCTCGCAGTGCATCTCCAATTCATAGTTGTGTTTTCCTGTTAAAACTGGTTTTTAATTTTTTTTATGAATTATTAAATTTAAGCCCAAGACTTGGCCTGATTTTACGAGCACACAGTCTGACAAATGAATTAATAATGATACATTATAGCTCTAGATATTTCTTATTTATTTTCCTCAGTATATCATAGCTCAACACTTTAGTATGGGCTCATATTACCATTATTTTACATACAGACGTATCTAATGCACAGGATATCAGCCATTTATTTTGCAGTGGATAGAGCATAAATGATCACATCTGTAGATACACAATCTCTCAAAGTTTCCGATGTACACACTTTGACAATAAATTTGGCCACCACTGAAAAATTCTATCACTCATATTTTGCAAAATCTGACATCAATGTCATCCAAGGAAACAGCAATGTAATACTGGCAAGCCAGTATTGCGTTACTGTTTCTTAGGATGACATTGATGTCAGATTGTACAAAATAAGAGTGATAGAATTTTTCAGCGGCGGCCAAATTTATTGTCAAAGTGCGTACCTTATTGGTTCTGATGCAATAGACATGAATCATGTATTTATGTTCCTGCCACGCATGCTCCAATATTTCATAGCTGATACAAACGAATACACACATGGTTCTTTCTCGCAGTTGTGCTATATCACATGGCAAAGTAGGCATAAACACAATTTTTGTAGTAACCTCAAAATAAAAAGATCACATGGCATTACATCAGGTGATTGGGGAGGCCTTTGAAGCAGATGAGAATCATCTTGATAAGCATGTCCAATCAAATGGCTCAAACGTCCAGCATTGAGATTACCACGGAAGGCCTAATACTGTGACAGTGTAGAAAAATGAAGTAGTCTGTATTTTAACACAGTTGTGGCATCGGACACAGATCCATGGTACTTGCCTAGGTATCACAGCAAAGAAAAATGATACATGCATTTTTGATAAGGAAACTGGTGAAAAAATGACTTTAGGAGAAACACGGATATGATGCATTGTTACATAAGGATATTCTGTGCCCCAAATACCTACAGCTTGCCAGATATATAGAAAGTGGTTTCATCACCACAAATCAGCTTCTTGGCCAAATATTCTTGTAGATGATCTTGAAAATCCATACACAACTGCTAACGAGAATAGTAATCCTCTTGGCTGAACTCATCTGAATATGTTAATTGGCTGTGACATCTGCAATACCTACTTGTACCATGTGTTGACTTCTGGGGGCTCCTGGCGAACATTTGTCACACATGATTGCCTATCATGGCAGATGGCCCCCACCAGTCCGTTCATGGTGCATTGTGCAGTTAGCAAATTTCTTAAAGTTGGAATCAAAGACAAGGATTTTTTTGTCTTTGGTAGTTCTGTCTGATATTTCATATGAAATTTCCACTACACAGTCACAACTGACTAATTTAGTGATTTCTGTCTCTTACTAAATGCCATGTTTTGACTGCAATCTAGCAGCTAAGGCCGCCAACACCACTTGTTCTACAATTAGATATTTGACTAGCACAAGTTTATTCACATTGTCGACTATGCTCCAAAGGCACAGTCCTCTACTACCAGCTGTGTAGTGAGCTGCACAGGATATCATGAGTTGACTTTATGGAAAACCAACAAGGCCCCAGCAGTCTCACAGGGAGCACACAGAAGTCCCTCCGATTATTATTGTTGCTCGTTGTGGTAAGGTCCCAGTCATCAATTCAGTAAAAAAATAGCTGTAATTGCATTCTTTTATGCAGTTTTCTCATGCCTCTGATTTGGCTTAGCATATTTCCTTTCTATACACTGCTACTTGCAAAATTATAAGGCTAGACTAGCTGCCTCATCCAGCAAGTGCCACAAGCTCTCGCCATGTAGTATTCCTGGCTGGTGAACTATGAGATTGCGTGTTATTCTGCATTCCACAGGCTGCTCTCCTCTGTGACATATCCTAAATGGTATTTGCTTTCTAACCTACTAGAGAATATTCTTGATGAACAGAAGCAGCAGATGAAACATGATGGCCTTCTATACCTGCTCCCTAAGGGTACAAGTTGGTCAAACATACCTGTTCCTTCCATACCAGACCCTAGATGAAAAACAAATTAGCTCGCACTTATATTATGGTTGAACAGAATTTATCACATTATGACAAGTAGAAATAAATGTTTTGATATGTAATTGTATGTCAAAATAAACAAGAATTTCAATAATTTCACTGGCATTTTACATTTAAATAATAAATAGTTTATCTTTAGTCACATGTAAAAGTGTACTACAGTCTAACAGCTTCTTCATGCTTAGGACCCCAAAGCTACCAAAAGCATCTCCAATAGATTGCATGGAGGAAATGGTATTCATGCAAAAATTCCAACAGTTAATTAACGGAATATACCACCTGGTTATATAATCTATAATAAGACAAGAAAAATACCCAACCACTAGTAAACCTATCGCTTATTTCATTTTTTAATACATGCATATTTATGTATTTTATTCCCTTATTTCTTTTCTCTTTAAATTTTTGTGCAATTCTTTATTGCCACTTCCAGATTGTTTTTTTGCTTCATTCTCTATCCTCCGTATACCCACCCTCACCATTTCCAATGGTCTTGCACATAATAAGGTTTTATATGCCGACACCTGCAATCTTACTTAGAGTTTTACTACCGTCTTACATGACCCAAGATATTTCGTAATTGCATAGTGATCGAGGTCGATCACCTGCCTAAAAAAATTTCTATTTCTCAAGTCAGTATCGAGGGTGGGTGAGCATGAAATAGTTGAGCAATAATAGAGGGCTATGACCAGTATAAGCAGCATGCCGACCTCCAAGTCACCAGTTGCCAATAATTACTGCAAGCTGGTAAAAATGACTTCACACAGCAGGATAGCAAGGAGTATTGCTCTCTCCACATAAAGCTCATATGAAGGGGAAGAATATATTTAAATTCTTGGGGCAGAAACAGCGGGCAGTCTCTCTCAAAAAGTCTTTCAATGTACCATACTGACGAGGGCGCCGAGGGCAGTCACAGTTGTGGCAGTAGCAGACAAGAAGATGATGGTGCCAGATGTCTGATACCCAGGTGGGCTCTATTGTGATAGGGGAATGTGGAAGGTCAGATAGTCAACCATGTGGGCATAGTCTTGTAGAGATATTATCAATACTCCAATTAGTTTGGGCTGCGAGGTGCCCATAAGTTACATGCTCACCCTTGTCCTTGGCCCTATCTCTAATATGTCAGTCAATGCATGACCATCTTGTTATAAAACCAATTTAACATTATATATACGTAATAGCCATTTACTGTAATTTATCCTAGCCTTCTCAGCCATTCTAATACTAATATCTGAATGTACTGAGCCATATATCCTGTCAGATGTTGCAGCAGGGACCTATGATGAATATTCACATCAGAATCATGGTTGACTTCTAGACTCACATGATCCATGGCTCCACAGAAGCTTAACCAGTCTGCTCTTGCCAATCAGCTGACAGGATTACAACTACATTCATCCTCTGTTGTTTTGTCACAGTCTTCCTGCTTTCAACTTTGAAAATAAACGCTGAACATTTCTATATACCATAGAAAATCAATCTTAAAATTAATTGCTCAAAATGTCAAATATCCAATTTTTTTAACAATTGTGCACTATTTTATAGAAGCGTCAACTTTGTTTCTATTTACAGTATACTGCACCTTTGCATTTGTTATTTTGAGGAATTCTGCTAACAAAGAACTAGGTGCAACAAATTTAATCCTTACATCTTGCATTTGTTATTCTATTATTGCCACAATAGCCTCATCACCAAACGGATTGGTTCCATTTTGAGGTACTATCATAGCCAGCAAGATCCGCAGACATGTCCCAACATACATGGGACCAGCTTGGATGTCAACTCCATCCCAATGTCAGTATCCAGGATAATAAGTATCTGTTGCCACAGTTGTGGGCCAGCTTGCCTCAGGGGAGGACATGATGGCTTTACAAGACCATTCTCAACCATCCAGACCAGAGGGGTTGCAACATCATATTGATAAGTGGACTTATACTGCCAAGTTCTTTGTAAACTTGACTATTTTGTAATCACTGAAATATCACACAACTCCTGAAGTTTAATTCTGTTTCTTCCTTCCCTTCTGGATGATTCAGATTTTGCCAGGTAGTGTATATACAGTGATTAAAATGGAACAGATTTTAGTAATTAAAATAAAAAATAGAGTAAGCAGACTGATCATAGATGAAGGCAGGAGGCCTGCAAAGAACTTACAAAAAGAAAGATGAACACAATTTTACAATATTTTGGTTTAAAACCTTATTCATGCACCCTAGAACCTACTGCTTGACTGAGAAGACCATGGAAAACAATGGGATTGAGGGTTTAAATATGATGTAAAGTATATCTGCCAATGGATATTCTAGGTTTCAAGAGTGGAATGTTCGCCTGTGGCCATAAGCTGATAAAAATTCCTCCCTAGTGTTCTGCAGGATAAGTTCTTCTGCCATACATGACGTTTCGACAGCTTCCTCCGTTGTCTTCATCAGGTGAACTGAAGGTCGAAGTTGCTATTGTGATGACACGTGTTTATAAGCTGGTTGATGGGGAAGCCTGTATAAGAACCATTGTGGCAGATGCAGATTAGTTGTTATACCAGGTGTATTATGGCACATGAAGCATGTCCAATGACGTGAAAGGTTTCACTTATGGTCAGATCGGAATAGGTTGTTGTAGCTGGGTCTATTGCCTGGAAAGGCTCCATGTGGTTGTTTGAGAGATTCAGAAACTAGGGGGGCAGTGGGTAGGATTTTGGCAAGGGTGCACATTTCAAGGAAGGAACAAAAACTGGCTAATGGAGTAAAGAACAGAGTTAAATAGTTGGCTTTTAGAGATGTAGGATGACAGCTGTGTTGAGGTTGGATGGCAATGAGAGATTAGCATGGTAGAAGTGGGAAATGAGGGCCTTGCTGGGGTTTAGAAGTACCTAGTAATGGATTTTTCATCAGAATAGATGCATCTACTACAGATGGCAAGGCTTTAAGGAAGGGAAAGTTTGTTATGGAATGGATTACAATTATCCAAGTATAGATATTATCATAAATTAGTGGGACTGACAAACAGTTGTGCAGGGCACCCTGCCATACAGCAATTTCCAAATTGAGGAATGTGACATGAGCAGAAATAGGAGATGGATTTCACTGTGGGGCCAGATCATAAATATATCATGTATGTATTTGAGCCACATCCTGGGTTTAAATTGTATGTGGCTCAGAACTGTTCCTCCAGATGAAGTATGAGTAGTTTGGCATACGATCGGGCCATTCAGGTACCAATGGCAATGCCACATATCTGGTGGCATAGTTGATAATTGAAGATGTCTTTGGATAGGATGAAGTGAGCCAATGAAGTAAGAAAGGGTATGCTGGGAAAGCTGTGTAGAGGTTGTGTATTAAGAAATGTTCCAGCATACCAAGGCTCTGACAGTAGGGGATGTCTGTATATTGGGAAGTAACATTGAGACTATGGACAGATCTTCAAGGAAATGTGGTGTGTTCTTGATCAAGGAGGATAGGTTCTGCATCACAGGTTGCTGCAATCCTGGACTGCCAATCTTGTCACTATGGAATAGAAGTGTGAGGCAGTGTACTGGTATTCTGAGGAGTGAAATGGACTGAGAAAAGCCCTTGTCACGGGCCCTGGATGCAAAGAAAAGGTTTTATTTTCTGGCATATGATTATGGTCGGGTCTATTGATTTCAAGTGTTGGTACTGTAAAGCTGCCTCCACTGCAATCAAATGTCACCACCCCCCTTCCTCCTTCTCCCTCACCCACCTGTAAGTGTCTCTGCTGGCTTGATGTAATCCTTCATCTCTATCTCGAGCTAATCTGGTCCTCTCAATATACTCGTCACAACCTATGTCCTCACTAATCTGATATATTATAATCTTTGTCTTCATCTACAGTTCTTTCCTTCAACTGTTTGCCACACAAACAATCCCACATATCTCAAAATGTGATATATTATCCTGTCCCTTCTATATGAGAGACTTTTGAGCAAACTTCTTTCCTTGTCAAATATTTGCAGAATGGGCTCATTTCATGCTGCATGTATCCACTCATTTTCTATCTTCCATCTGCAAAACCATATTTCAAATATTCAATTTTTCTTGTTTCTAGTATAACTTAAGTTCAAGCATCACTACCATTACAACCTGTGTTCACCAATTAGTTTTTAGAAAGTTTTCTCAATACTAAATCAACATATGAAACAAAAATCTCTCTTTTTCAGGAAGGTTTCTCTCTGTAGTGTTATTCTGCTTTCAACATCATTGCCATCATTGTAACTTTACTTCATAAATAAAAGAATCGACTTCTCCTATGATAACTAGTCATACTTTCATACCTAATTTACTATTATTGTTAATATTTGCATTATATTTCATTACTTTTATATTGCTTATTTGTATTTAGTCCAAATTCATCTCCCATTATTTTATTCCCACCATTCAGTCATTTATCAACATCCTCAGTGTTGTCTGTTAACAGGAAAATATCAGCAGCAAATCTCAGCGTACTGTTTCTTTCTCCTCATACATTCAAATTTTTCTTTTACTTTCTTTATTGCTTCCTCTATACGTAAGTTAAGTATTATAGGTGATGTACTGCAGCCATGCATCAGACTATAAAACCATGGCTTCTCTCTCATAATTCCCTACTTTTATTACAGCCACCTGTTTCTTACATATATTAAAAATCATTATTCTATCTCAAAATGTTAGCCTGACTATGATATGAATATCTTGTCCCACATATTATCAAAGGTATTTTATAAATAAAAAAAACACCAAAAGTGTGTTTTCCTTTAACCATACCCTCAGTATTAATCTTAAAGCTATAATGGTAACACTTGTGCTGAAGTTTTTCCTAGACCCAAACTGATCTTCACCAAATATCTCTTTTCAACCTTCCATTGTTCTGTATAATATCTTAGTCATTTGAATAATGTCCAACCTTCTTCTCTAAGAGATGTTAAGAATTCTACATGAATCAGTTCCTACTACCTTATTGAAACTTTTGAAGCTGTGTCAGATATTGTCATTAAATCAGTATCCAGCATACCTGTTCAAACCATCCCCACCAAACAGTTTCTCTAAGCATTCTTCCCATCACTCAGACCTGTCCTCTGAGCTTAAAAAATATTTCCCATCAGCACTTTTAATGTTAGTAATTATTACAACACATTCATTTATCAATAGACTCCAACATAAGAGACTGGCTCTGTCAGATGTGAAAAGTTGTCAGTTTACAGATAAACAATTGGGGATTAGTGGAGATCGCGATTCCGCCTGCTGTTGGCATCATAATACTGCAGTGGTCAAACGCAAGACTCCACTAGAAATTCTTTCCGAAGTACATTTAACTGTTTCATGCTGGTCCAGGCTGCATTACAATCTAATTTCTGGTTGAAAATAATTGTCCTGACTATATTACAACGGAATTATTGCTTGCAAATCATACGTTTTGCTACTGACTGCAGCAATATTACAACGATATTATTTAATGTTGTTGTTACGGAATTGCAATCTCCAATAGACCCAACAATTGCATAACAACATACATACTCTGCAACTCACAAAGATTGTGGTTGGCAGAGGGTGGTTTGCACCAAAACTCTGGGCATTCCAATCTCAAATAGCCTCAGGAAAGAAAGAATACATATAAGCATCAGTACGGTCTCTTAATTTTCTAATCTTATCTCTCTTGCCATTATGACCTAAATAGGTTGGTGGATGAAGTATTTCATTGCACTCAGAAATGAAAGAAGAATGTCCCACATTTGCCAACAAATTCAGACAAAAATGATGCCGTCAGTCTGCCACACAATCCCAACCCAATCTATATTTCAAATCTGTGATACTTTCGTAAGGGCTGTAGCAAACAGTCACATATTGAGCAGCTCTCCTCTGTACTTTAATGTGTCAATCAATCCCTTGCCATAAAGATCCCAAACTCTATAACAGTACTCCAAATGTGGAGACATGAGTTTTTTATAAGCCATTTCTTTAGTATGAGCATTGCAATTCTTTAAAATACAACCTATGGATCTTAACTTTACCCAAAACACAAGTTATGTGCAGGCCCCATTTCATGTTGTTTTGTACTATTACCCCCAGATACTTCACAGAATCAACTGTGTCAACCACTGAGCTGTTCACTTTGTACTCATGAGCAAACAGATTCTTTTTGTTAGTTATGCCCATTGCTTTGCACTTTTTGCAGTTTAGTGTCTGTTGCCATTCACGGCACCATTCCAAAATAACATCCAGATCAGGCTGAATTTCTAACCAATCATCAGAGCACCTTACTTCCCTGTAGATAACTCCATCAGCAAACAATCGTAACCTACTATTAACATTGTCACCGAGATCATTTATAAAAATTAAGAAAAGAAGTGGTCCTATTACACTACCATGAGGTACATCCAAAGTAACATCTGGGCGCTAATGACCCCGACATCGACGCGCCCTAAAACACCAATAACAACAACAAAGTAACATCTATATTAGAAGAGGCTTCCCCGTAACATACTGTGACTGAAAATCTCGCAACAATTCACAAATCTGATCCAATATAACATTGCTATAAGTCAGTTGTGTGGCCAAGAAAATTACAACAACTTTTGAACATGCAACAATAACTTCAACTACTTCATAAGAAAAGAGGGCCAACTGCATTTCACATGATCTGTTCTCTGAAATCTGTTGGTTTGTTGTAAGTAACTAGTGTTCATCTAGAAACTTCATAATGTAAGAACATAATATGCTCCAGAATTCTACTGCAAACAGATGTTATCAACATGGGTTGATAATTCCTAGGAACCCTCCAATCTCCTTTCTTGAAAACAGGAATTACCTGGACAATTTTCCAGTTGGAAGGAACTTTTTTCTCTTTTAAAGATTTACAGAAAATATCAGACAAAAATGGTCCTATTTCCTCCACATACTCTAAAAATACTCATGCTGGCATACCATCGGGACCCGGCACTTTCCTCCCACATCAAGAGCTTTAGTTGCTTTACGATACCTACACAATCAATTTGTATCGAATCCATTTCTAATTCCACACAATGGGGAAAAATTGGTACGTTTTCCATACTTTTGTCTATAAATGAATTTTTAGATTCGGCGTTAAATACTGTAGCCTTATCCTGGTTGTCATCTACTTCATGATCATCTCATATTAGTACTGACATATTGTTACTACTACAACTGACTTTAACATAGGACCAAAATTTCTTTGGGTTTTCGGCAAGGATCTTGAGGGGGAAAAAATGTCAATGGTAGTCATTAAACGCCTCACACATAGTATTTTTAACACATCCTCTTATCTCATCTAACTTTTCTAAATCACTACGGTATATAGTAGTCCTTGAACGTGTCTGTATCCTATTTTGCTTTTTAGGTAATTTTTTAACTTCACGTATAAGACACCAAACGTATATCCAGTTTTAACCAGCTTTCAGTACCTAATATAATATCTGCTTCTTGTTACAAACACTTCTACAGTTAATAATGAGTACTTTAATTGGGCTAGCCGTAACTGATCCCAGTTTCGGGTCTTCCTCACTCAACCCAAAAAATCTCCCACTGCACCCCACATGGCTCCTTCCACCTGTGTAGCCAATTCACATGTGTAGTGCACAACTGACCCATCCAAGGGAACCCTGCACGACTCAACCCCACGGTGAAGATCAAGTAATCCGCAGCCATGATTATCGTAGAATCACTCAACTCTGAACCAGAGGTCCACAGTCAGTTCTATCGACGATGCTGCAGACATTTAACTCAGCCGAACTCTTGCGGCCAATAGCCACAGCAAGCTGCCAGAAGGAAGCAAGGATAAACATCAACCCAAGATGGCAAGCCTCATTGGTGCCAACATAAGCTACAATCTGCAGCAGGCTTCACCCTGTCCATACAATGGCATCTGGGATGTCCTGTTCCACTTCTTGGATCACACAATATACAATAAAAGAATATTGGACTTCATCCCCGACCTATTCGCCATTTCCGTAAGGGGCTCAATAACCCACCTAACACTGGAGTTTCCTACCACTAAAATGCCCTTCTGTGGTTGCTAAAACCTAGCAGGCTGGGAAGGGAGGGAGCGCCAATACAGCAAACCGATTGGACAATGGGATTCAGAGATGATACATGAGAATATGTATAGTCACAGCATACATGATCCATTAGTTACATTAACTACATTTACACAAACTAATGGCAATAATTCTGTAGATAGCTTAGAAATAAATTATTCCACGGAGTAGGAGTTGACAAAAATTCTCATAATTTTTCCCTGAATTTATTCTTATCATCTGCTAGACATGTAAGATGTGTTGGGAGCTTATTGAAGTTGTGTATCCCTCAATATCGGACCCCTATTTGAAAAAATGACCTGTAAACCTCGTGAAGATTATTTTTACTTCTAGTATTATAATTGTGTTTTTTTTTTTAAGAAAACAAATAGCAAGAGCATAATTTGTGAGTACAAAGTAAATTATTGTGTATATATACTGACACTAAGGTTAAAACCCCTAACTTCATGAACAGCTCTCTGCATGAGATTCTACTGTTAATCCCGAAGAGTTATTACCTGAATACACTATGATTAGAATTGTCCAAGATTATTATTCCATAAAACATTAAGGAGTGAAAATAAGCAAAATAGTTTCCTCATACAGATATCACCTATAGCTGAAATTGTACGAATTGCAAATGTCTATATTTAGTGTGGGGTGTAAGGGTTTGGGAGAGACTATACTGGTCTTTTCCAACCAAATGTCAACCTCTCCTTCACGTGGTGCACCCTGTTTGCACGGACGAGGCTCTGGCGACTGAAAGATTCCCGGTATAAGGAGTCACCCACTGCTTGCCAACGGCCTCTGAAAAGAGGGCGGAAGAGCGGGGAGCGGTTCAGGGCACCCTCTTGCCCTTGGGGTTGGAAACGGCCCCTAAAGGCGGATGAATCAGAAATGATCAACGGCATGGGGATGCAGAAGGCAAAGGGAAACCACTGCATTAAAGACCCAAAGGGTATCCCGAGGACATGTAATCCTCTCAAATTACATATATCATGATGGCTTCTTCCTGGGTAAAATATTCCGGAGGTAAAATAGTCCCCCAATCGGATCTCCGGGTGGGGACTGCTCAGGGAGGAGTCATCAGAATGGATAGAAACATTCTACGAGTCGGAGCGTGGAATGTTAGAAGTCTGAATAGGGCAGGTAGGTTAGAAAACTTAAAAAGGGAGATGGAACAACTTAAGTTAGATGTTGTTGGGATTAGTGAGATTAAATGGAAGGACGCACAGGATTTCTGGTCTGGGGAACACAGGATAATTAGCACACAAGCTGTCAATGGAGTCACTGGTGTAGGATTTGTAATGAACAAGAAAGTAGGGAAACGGGTTAGTTATTATGAACAATTTAGTGACAGGATTATTTTGATGAGGTTAGAAACTAAGCCCGTCCCAACCACATTAGTACAAGTATATATGCCAACGTCACAGGAAGATGACGAAGAAATAGAAAAAATATACACTGAAATTGAAGAATTAATCCAATATGTGAAAGGGGAGGAAAATCTAATAATCATGGGTGATTGGAATGCAATAGTGGGAGAAGGAAAAGAGGGGAATACTGTAGGAAGTTTTGGTCTAGGAGAAAGAAATGAGCGAGGAAGCAGGTTGCTAGAATTTTGTGAAAGATACAAGCTAGTAGTGGCGAACACACTGTTTAAGAACCATGCAAGAAGAATATACACCTGGAAACGTCCTGGGGATACAGGCAGATATCAGCTAGATTATATCATGGTCAAACAGAGATTCAGGAATCAAGTTCTAGACTGTAAAGCGTACCCAGGAGCAGACATAGACTCGGACCATAATTTGATAGTAATGAAGTGCAGGCTTAAATTCAAGCGAATAAGGAAGCAGCATAAGCAGAACAAACTGGAAGTGAATAAACTGAAACAATCTAGCACAAGAGAAAAATTTGCAGAAATGGTAGACTTAGGTCTAAGAATTAACTGTGAAAGGAGCTCAACCGAGGACGAATGGAGTGCATTAAAGACCGAAATAATGAAAGCTGGCAAAGAAACCTTAGGCTTTAGGGAACAAACTGCCCGAAAACCTTGGATCACAGAAGAAATTTTGCAGCTGATCGATCAGAGGAGAAGGTACAAAAATGCTCAGGATGAAGCAGGAAAAGAGCAGTACAGGCAATTTAGAAATCAAATAAATAGGAAATGCAAAATAGCAAAAGAAAAATGGCTACAAGAAAAAGTGTGAAGAAGTAGAAAAGGAAATGGTTGCAGGAAAAGTAGATGTTGCATATAGAAAGATCAAACAGAATTTTGGAGAAATGAAGAAAAGAGGTATGAACATTAAAGCTGCCGATGGGAAACCTCTTTTAAGGTCAGAAGATAGAGCTAACAGATGGAAGGAATACATTGAGAAACTGTATGTTGGGGACGACTTGAACAATAGTGCATTGGAAAAGGAAGGCGATGTCGACATGGATGACTTAGGAGATCCTGTTTTGAGGACAGAATTTAATAAAGCTCTGAATGACTTGAAAACAAATAAGGCAGTTGGAATTGATGAGATCCCTGCAGAACTTCTTAAATCTCTAGGAGAGGAAGGAATCGAAAGATTATTCAAGCTGATATCAAAAAGTTATGAAACAGGAGAAATTCCAAATGATTTTAATAAAAATATCATCTTCACACTTCCGAAGAAAGCACAAGCTGACAAATGTGAGAATTATCGCACAATTAGTCTAACATCACATGCTTCAAAATTGCTGACCAGAATAATATACAGAAGGATGCAAAGGGTAGTAGAAGAGATAGTAGGTGAAGATCAGTTTGGGTTTAGGAAAAATCGCGGTACAAGGGAAGCAATTCTGTCTTTAAGATTAATACTTGAAGGGCGGATCAAGAAAAACAAAGATACTTTTATGGCATTTGTTGATTTAGAAAAAGCTTTTGATAATGTTAGGTGGGAGAAGATGTTCAAAATTTTAAAGAAGTCAGGTCTAAAGTATCTAGATAGAAGAATCCTCTATAAACTATATAAGAATCAAGTGGCTGTGATAAAAGTAGAGAATCACGAGAGACATGCATCAGTTAAAAAGGGTGTGAGACAAGGTTGTAGTCTATCCCCGTTAATATTCAACTTGTATGTAGAAGAAGCAATGAAGAAAGTCAAAGAAAAATTTCCATGTGGCATAAGTTTTCAGGGAGAAAAAATCAGTATGCTACGATTTGCTGACGACATTGTCTTATTAGCAGAGAGGGCT
>CM061921.1:42989324-43050423 GCA_031002005.1 Vandiemenella viatica | reverse complement strand
AAAGCCGGCTGATTTCTGTCTCTCTCGTTCTCTTTATCTAAATGTAGCTATGTGCTGTTCTCGTGCCGCTCTTGTTCTCGACATATTCTGTCACAGACGTTCATCACGCTGTTCTTGAGATTCTTACATACGACACTCAGCTCTCCTGATTATTTGAACTTCATTACTTGCTGCGATTTGTGTTGCTGATTGATAAGCTCTCTTGACAAGTTTGCGTCGTGCTACACGCATTGTCGAGGTTAGATTTTTTTGGTGACATTTCAGTGAAAAATATTTGAATTATAACAAAAAGTGCCTTTCTGAAAGCATTAAAATAAGACACTATAATACAGTGGAGAAACCTGAATTTTTGGGTCCATTGAAAAATACAGTAAAATGGAAGTTAAGAACTAATGAGGAAATATATCATAACATTCAAAAAATAACAGAAACAATCAGAAAAAGAAGAATGATATTTTTTCGATACATTTATAGCATGGATGACACGAGGCTATCTAGAGGTTTAGAAAGATTTGAAACGAAATAATATCAGTGAACTGTATGGAAAGAAAATTTTTTCGAAAGCAGACTTCGAATATGGCAGGATTCCAAGGTAGATAGGAGTGCAATAATGAAGGAGTACTGGGGAGGAACAAAGAAAAAACAACAGGAGAGGAACTGAAATTAACACATGGTCCGTAGCTGACCATAACGAAAAGAAGAAGAAAATTGATAAGCTAGCGAGAAATATTTACACGATTGGAATTTATCGTTACGTTTTCTTCAATGTTATATTCATGTGTGTAATTACTTTGTCGTTAGGTATAATAACACACATACAATGAACAACAATACAGTATAATTATAACACAATACACAGCACAATTAAAATTCAAGAAACTCACACATATGTCATGGAGTAGACTGTAGCATAAATAAATCGAAACGTAACGCCATCTACTGGATGGTTCGATAAATTATTACACCGCCATCTGTTAGGAATAAGCTGTAGCATAAATAAATTGAAACAGAACGTGATTTACTGGATGATTACCCAACCTAGATACCAAGTGTTGTACCGATAAATTAACACATCGCCATCTGTTAGAAACTTATGGAAACTATAATAATAATTCCGTGTGGTCGTAATGACCTGGTGACATGGTTTCTACTGGCTGGGCATTCCGCCCCTGTCGTAGCCGCCTTTACCTAGCCCGCCCGTCCTTCCGGGTACAGGGGACATACATTTTAACGTCGAATCCAAACCACAGTACCGTCCTGGCGTATTTCACATTACACAGCACGCTGCGCCGGAGGTTAATGTCGGGTTAAGTTCCTATAAAAATCCCCGCCATGACAGAGATTCGAACCAGAGACCTTCAGTCAGACGCCCTAACCACCGAGCCAGCAGACCGCTTAGGCTTTGTGCCTTACAAATAATTACAAACCATTGTCCTATGACAAACATTTAATGAACATTTAATTCGCAAATATTAAATATTGAGGTCTATAATCCAGATAAAAACTATCCTATCTTTAAGTTGGATCAAATTATACACATTAAGCCAAATTTCATCTGAAAAGGTTACTTAGTTTCGGAGGTCATCCCGGACAAACATCGTGACACGAGATTTTTATATATATAATTTATAGAGTATATGAACGGGCACGCAAAAACATTTACTCCAGCACTTTGTGAGATTTTTTTATTATTAACTTTTAACGAGGTGCTGGGTATTTTATAGGAAGTTATAGTATATATTAAAATACAATAATTTTTTAACAATCAGTTTGGGGGCTCTCTGGCTTGGGGGCCCCGGGGCAGTGCACCGGCTGCCGTTTCAGGCCCGACTCTCTCTTTACTCATGCGTGATGACAATTACTTACTTATGCTAGATCAATACTGTAAAGCTACTTTCTCTTTAGCTTACAATACGTCATAACAAATATGACACAAAATATCGTACACAGTACACATTGTTAATTCAAACATTTTTATTGATGCCATTCTTTTCCGAGTTCAATCATTTAAGAAAATTTTAAGTGACAAGCAGTTGTCTTTGTTGTGGAAATCGGCGTTGGAGAACGATCAATGTGGATTTATAACACTTCAGGTATCTCATCTTAATACCGTTTATCGTGGTGGGCTTTCATTTAGGGAGCGTGCATAAACCACGTAGCTCCATTTTGGCCTCTTGTGACCCCCCTCTCCCCCCCACGTAGCCCAATGTGGCTTTTGCCCCTACCCCCCCCCCCTCCCACGTAGCACGTAGCCTTTTTCCCAATTGACTCCAGAAGACATTTTGTACTGTTTTATCTTGTCAGATTATCGTAAATTACATACGTCGATAATTAAATAGCAGAAATAAATATTTACATGCTGTTGTGTGTCCTGAATCTCATTTTAACTATGACAAATAATATGAACGAAAATCTACGTGGCCTGGCTCGAAACCCCCCCCTCCCCCCACGTAGCCCAACGTAGCCTTCCAGCCAACCCCTCCCCCCTCCCTAGACCGAGCCACGTAGTTTGTGCACAATCCCTTACGAGTAAATGAGAGTTAAAAAATGTGAAATTTTAAATTGTTGATCTATAGCAATAGAGAAGTTATGGACATGTGGTGATATAAATATTGTTTAAGTGACGTGACAGTATATGAAAGGCCGTTGGTACAAATCCCGCTTGGAGAATATGTTTTTATTGTTTGTGTGCATTTTTTTTCGTTACTATTTAATATTTCATCATTACAAATTAATATTTAGGGAAATTCTCTGTAATAATAATTTATTATAATAGTTTATTTTCCATCAAAGGCTTAAGATTTTTTTAATGATGGGTGCTTTACAAACATTTAAAACATAAATTGTTACCACAACTGGAATGTTTGGTGAATGATATCTTTCCACAGACACGAAATTGGATAGCATATTTTATTTCTAAATTCCAGTTTTATCCGTTAAACTGAAGCCGTACCTGATATACCTTATTAGTTCCAGTAAATTGTTCCAACTTAACGAAGAAAAATCGGGAATTTATAAATGTTAATAAATATACTTTCCTAATTCAATAATAAGAATTATTCGCGGCTGCAGAAGATTGTTTTTTTATAAAATATTTCCGTTGTGGAAGCAATTCCGTAACGCTCTGGCATCGCATTCGGGAGGACACTGGTTCGAATCCCCGTCTGGCCATCCTGATTTGGGCTTTTCATAGTTTCCCCAAATCACCCCCAAGCGGTTCCTTCAAAAATTCCATGGCAGAATTCCTTTTCATTCCTTGCCCGAGGTCTTTTGCAACCTATAATAATCTCGGGGTCAAAGAGACGTAAAGCCATAAACAAAAAACTGGAAACAGCTTATGTTTTAAATGTTTGTTTAGTGCCTATCATTAAAAAAATGTTAATCCTTCGAAGAAAACAAAAAATTATTTCGGTGAGTTTTCTGAAAAATTTATGTGTAATGTTATAGACAACAAATAGTGAATAAATGAAACGAACGTAAAGAATAAAAATATTTTCGCCAAGCGGGGATCGAATCCACTACACCACTATTTGGCCGCCATGATATGAATGACTTCTGTATAGCTATAGTTCAACAATTTAAAGTTTCACAGTTATTAACTTTCAGTTTCTTGTAAACAAAGGCCGACCAGGCCGAACAGTATTAGGGTGGTAGGTACTATAAAAGCACATTGCTCATTCTCCGGTTCCGATTTTCATACCAAAGGCCTCTCCTTGTTAACGAAAGGCTTTATAACATAATCACGAGTTAATATTCTGCTTGAATTGTTCTCTTTAGCTATTGATTGTTCTCAAATTTCAAGGGAGTGGAATAGCAATGACATTTTTTGTGTTGCATACTTGCAAATTGAAATCAGATTTGTTATTTGTTTCTTACTCATGTTTTTCTGTCATCTCTTTAACTACATTCTTAGTGAAAGTAGTTTAATGTATGTATACGAGACAAACCAAGAGATGGAGCCGGCCGCCTAGTGGAACGGCGAGGACTTTGAAGAACAGACGCTCTTACTCTGTCGACATTTTCTGGGGTTCGCACCGTACAACGATGACCAGACGACTTCTGATTCATGACATTTCCAGTTTTCCGAAAAGAGTTACCCATCGAATTATTGTGTTGTGATCAGGAACAAAACTATTTCGCAGAACATTGAACTGTGTTCGGAAAAGACGTTGAACTGTGATAACAGATTCATTACTTTTGAAAAAATGTTCAACAGCGAAATCGCGATGCTGCACCGACCACTGTGCCATTGCTACTGAAACTGGACGCTCTAACCTACAAAACAACAGATCCCCACCCATACATTCCACTCCCACCACTTATACTACTCAAATCAATTCCATGTGTTCTTTTTTGCGCCACCCTGTATAAGCATATTCATGAGAAAATCAGATTTTATTCAAGTTTTGGTAGTATTTCCACGGCACCCAACTTTTACTAATGAATTTGAATTTATGCAAATTGTACAACAGAATCCTTCACAGGCAGAAATAATTAATAATAATTGAATTAATCAGCCAGCCTCAAAGAGAAAATGGGAGAAAATAATGATAAGAGTGTGGGAACTTAAGGACGACTAGTGCAGGACACAGTACCAAGAGCAGCTTACACAGAACATATGTAGGGACGATTTAAAGGCTGGTATGAAGAGTAGAACTGATGGAGATAAAGGATACAAGTAGCAACTTATAGGTGGTGAAGGAAGAGATAAAAGAAATTTGGGAAGAATATTTTAACGATCAATTGAATCCATCAGTGATCAAAAGACGGTAGAGAGGAAGAAAAGAACCAGTACCCAGAGGAATTGGAAGATATTACCTGGAAGGAATTGGAACAAACAAAATAAAATGAGGTATAGCACCCAGTGTGAATGGAGTGAGTATTGAGATGATACAAGCTGCCGGAGGTGTTGACATTCAGTGTCTCTACAGGTGACTGTGTATTATATGGAATGACGAAAGAATACCAGATGTCTGGAGGAAAGGGATTATAATACCAATATTGCACAAAGGGGATACGACGAACTACCTTGGTATTGCTCGTTTTTACCACCGTGCAAAGACTTATGAGAAAGTTTTGGCGATCAGACTAAGAAGAGCAGTTGAAAGGCGACTAAGGGAAGAACAGTATGGATCTAGAGAAGGAAGGTAAACCATTGACCTCGTATTTGCAGTAAGACAGCTACACGAACGCCACCATGAGTATGGCAAGGATCTGATGTTCTTTCTGGATATTTAAAAGGCTTATGGCAGCCTCAGCCAGAACAGAGTGTGGGATACACTGAGAGAAATTCAGCAAAGAAGGAGATAGTTGAAAGTTTGAAGGATACATATGAGGATGAAAAAATATGTGTCAAAGTGGGAATAGAAAAGATCGATTGGTTTCAATTGAAAAAAGGACTGAAACAAGGAAGTGCCTTTTCACTTTTGTTATTTATAGTGGTTATGGATGAAATACTAAGGAAGGTGTTGCAGAAAACTGAGGAAAGAAGAACGACTGCAATGTTACTTGCTGATGGCCTACTAGTTTGTGGAGAAGATGATACAGAAGTGCAGGATCAGTTGGATGTCTGGGAGCTGGTAGTTGCGTCGTATGGCATAAAGTTCTCTGCATGAAAGAGTGAAGTGCCAAAAATTACAACAAGAAGGAAAAGCAGGACAGTCACAGGCATTTCACTTGGAGGAGAGCAATTCATTAAAATTGAATGATTCAAATATATATCTGCTAGACTGAAGAAAATAGATAAAACGGTATTATGATAAATGAAAGAGGATGGAATTTTAAGAGCATTAGAGGCCTGGGGTAGAGTATAGATTTGCCATAAAAGCGTAAGAAGCAATATATAAATCCTACTTTGAGCCAATTTTGACATATGGATCGGAAACATAGATGATATAGGAGAAAGACAAATTGGGATTACAAGCTATAGAAATGATTTTTTCATTTCTTGTGGCTCTACTCCTCGTTGACATCGAGGTCATTAGAATCGGGCAAGGAGTGGGAGCAAAGAACTGGAATGAATTCGGCCATGGTCTTTTTGAAGGAACCATCGCAGCGTTCACCTGGATTGATTTGATGAAACCATGGAACACCCAAATCTGGATGGCTGGACGAGGATTCGAATCTACGTCGTCCCGAAAGCTAAGGAAATGAAATTTCAGAGGAGTAGAGTAAGAGGAACGGGAAGGGACAGGATGATGAATGAGGAAATCAGGGACATTATCAGCGAGGAACAGGGAAAGCAAGGTTACAGTGGTATGATCACGTTAAATGAGTGGTAGACAAAAAGATACCAAGGAAGATACTGGGCATGGAGCTGAAAGTGAGGATGCCCAGAGGAAGGCCAAGTGACAGATGGGTGAATGGTGTTAAAAAGTGTGTTCAAGAAAGTGGAAGCAATTGGCTGACAGTAGACAGACAGATGGTGCGTGCATAGGAAGTGTTGGAAAGTCTTTTGTTCCCAGGAGTCCCGCCAGTGGTTAGAAGTGTCTGAAGATGATGATAATGGTACTGTACACTCATGAGTGTGGCAATGTATTTTTCACTCAACGAAGACGACTAATGATATGAAACTTAATCCGTCAGACACTTTGCTAGAACCTTGGATATTTCGTACTTTTGGTAAGCGTTCTTTACACACACGAAATTAGAGACTGATTTACTGGAAAGATGACAACAATGTGATGCATGCAAAGCGATAGAACGTCTGCCTCGTATTACGCTATTCTGTAGTCCTTTGGTGATTAACACATCAAATGGATAATATTGAGATGTATGGTGCCAACAAAGAGTAGTTGCCATCCGTCCAGGTCCTTGGCGCACCTGTTTAGCATAATGAAAGCATTATGTGTGTAATAAATTATACTAACTAGTGGAATTGTAGTGTAATTGACTAAATAATAACAAATTGATGTCACTACACCATCTTATGTAGTTGCCAAACGAGTGTGGAATGCAGAGTAATGTTAAACAATCGTCATTACCTAAATGTAACAAATATCTTGGTATTACTCGTGAGGGAAGATATTTGAACTCTGGTACAGCCTGCTGCACTCCATGTTTAAAAGTTTCCGGTCACCTCATCTGGTCCTATAATGACAGTAAAGAAACATAAAGCTGTTAGGTTAAAGAACTTCTCTGAAGATCTTGACGGGAGTTAATTACACTACTGCTTCCATGATACATTTCTCACATGTGTAGAAGCCTCTTTGCAAGATAAAGAGTAAATAAATTTGGAAAGGGATTTAATAAAATCTAAAAATTTTGTAGTTTCCATAATTCGGCTCTAAGTTCGCAATTTCTCTAATATTTACATGATTTGCAGTATTTCGGACAATTACTTCAATTAACGATTTATTTAATCGTCGCGGTATTTTACATAATAATTTCGAGCAGTAAATGATTTATTGGCTTAATAAAAGATGTCCAATGATGTCAGTAACTGTGGAACAGCATATAATCTAATAAGTGTTCAGTTTGAAGCAACTGTCAAACTAAACATCATCACTTTTGTTTTAAATCCAGTGATTACTGTGATAATAGTCCGCTAATAACAATTTTCGTTTGGTATTTTAGGATCAGGTCAACAGAGTTTCTTAACATCTGCGCAGTCTGCCACTTTCATAGCCATCTATTATAACACGGTAATCCTAACGTGAATAGGGAACTCACAGTGTAAAGTGGAATCTGAACCACGGAAGCATTCTTGCTTTGCCAACGGTAGTGGTTGGGTTAAGATCCTATGAAAATCCTAGCCAACGCCGGGATTCTACAAGGAGAGCTATCGATATCCTCTCCGATGCCCTAACCATTGAGCCTCCAGATCGCTCAATCATCCACTGGCGCAGGTGTGCGGGTATTCGTGAAATAAAATACTGTTAAGGCGCCTGATTTGTCTGTTTGTTGTTATGAAGGACGTTAATGAAAAAAATATTACCAACATCCTCCACCCTTGATTCCTGTTGATTAGAATCGATCATAGATGGTGAATGAAAACTATCTTGCTAACAATACGTCACGATAACAACTATACTTTTTTCCACACTATTTCTGATAGCAATTATTCAGGACGCAGCAAACCTCTCTTTTAGATTTAATCAGCATCACCCCACATGTCACTATCAGACTACTAGTTTTCACAGGTAGGATAATTTACAGTGCAACAGTATACCGCTTCAAATTTGCTTTGTACTATTACAACTACATGGGAAAATAAAGCTAATTACAGACTGTCTTTGTTACCACGCTGTCAGATAAGCATCTGATTTATGAGGCCATTAACTTTTAATGCTTTTTTATGCTATTTAAGGAACGCCAGTTGGCCCCCACCCCTCCATATGTTTATTACTTTTTATGCTAATTAGGGGACGCTGATGGAACCTCTTTGTTAGATTTATGGGATCATTAAATTTTATTGCGCTATTACCGAGGTCCCGATAGACCTAAACCAAATTAATCAGCAAAAGTTTTCCCAGATATTATTTATGGATCGCTGATTTTCCCCTTGTCAGATTTGTGGAATCATTAATTTTTATTACCGACCCAAAAACATTAACGGGGACCAAAATCCAATTAGGCAACGCAGGTGTTACGAGTAGAGTTATAAGATTTATGGGGTCATTCATTTTTATTTCAGGCCCAAAGACTAGCTGGGATCTAAAATGATTCACTGTAAATGATCATGAGGTTGTTCACCGGTTTCGGACCTCCTGGACCATTATTAAGTTCTTTTTTTGGAATGCAGATGTACTGCCCCAGCGACCTTTAGAAGCAATAGTACCATCGGTCCAATTTCATTCGCTCATTTTTCTTCAGCAAATAAAGGTCTCCGGAATTAATAGCAGTCGCTCTGCTGTATCTCGCTGCAAAGATGTCTTCATTAATTTCGCTGGCTTTCTTGAAAGATTTGATGATGATATTTATTTATTTTTTTAGATAGTCTAAAAATGCTTTGCACATAATTATGTATAAAATACTAAAATATCTTTCTTCTTAGATAAATCAATGATTACATGGAGCAGCTGCTGGATGAACCTTGGAATGTGAAACGACTCTAGACGAGCAAAGATGATTTTGAGATAATATGGGAATTACATGCTCGTGATTGTCTGTGGAGAAAGAATCCCACGCCCGTTGCCACTCTATGTCCAGCATGCCACCTCCAGTGATATCGAACCATCTATAACTGGTGGACTACCTGCAATGGGCAATGTTGTCTGCAGACTACCTAAAATTAGCAATATCGCCTCTATGAGTCGTAAACTGCCTGCATTGGGCAATGTTGCAAGCGGACTACCTGCTTGAGGCAGTGTTGCCTGCGAACTACGGTACCAACCGTCCAGCAGTGGAATGTACCATTTACCGACCGCCGATCACTAGCCTCTACGTCAGGGGTGGCGTATACCACACATCAAACCACATGTGACAAAAATAGCCAACTCCCTTCCAACAGAAAATGGTCTCTGAGCGCCTCAACCAGTCGCAGAATAACGGCACCTACCGTCCAGCAGTGGAACGTGCCATTTGCTTACCGATCATCACTAGACTCTACGTCAACGGTGCAGGCGTGGAGTATACCGCACACCATACCACTGGAGCGGAGCAATTTCACACCTACAAGTAGAGGACTACTGGCTCCTACGGCAGTACCATCTGCATGGGGCAATAGCTGCCAGCCGTCGCCTCACAAGACGCGGACTAACAGCCACTAGTGGTCGCCTGTCTTTCGCCACCATTCCGACCGGCTGCCGTTCGCCGTCAGGGCACATACAAGCCTACCGTGTACCAGTAGGTAGTCCTTCACTTTGGGTTGGGCATACCAATGTCAGGTGATCTGATTGAAATACGTTTTAAAACTTGAAACCTGGAATATTCATTTTCACAATAGGTTGCACTCTGTTACTATTAGAAAACCCGTCCACTGCATACAACCAAAAATTTATGTCAATTTGTGCTACAGTCTGTAAGAAGAAAAAACAATCGGCTAAATTTCTGCCATCAATCAACCCCGGCAGTTAAGGTTCACGATGGGCTTGTTAACTACTTTAAAATACAGAAGGACTCTAAATCTGAAATAGCTCATGCAATATTTTAGTTAATACGCGAGCTTGCCTGGTGGATTGGTATGAAGTCTAAGTGAGGAATGAAGTCATGAACAAATTTAGTGATTTTCAAGATTTTAAAAGTAGCAAAGACCTTGATAGAATAATTTCGACATAAACATCGCTAAATTCAAGCCATTTTATCTAGGTTTTCCCATTTTGCTCTGCCATTTTATATCAGTAGACAGAAGGCTATAGCCAATCTTGAAAACAATGACGGCCTCTGCTTTCTCTGGACGATTCTTGCTTTTCACATAAACGCTAAATACAATCATCTGGAATTAATTAGTACGTACAAAAATTACGCAGTAAATCCCGCCTCAATCACTCCACTATTGAGTTTACGGTGAAACTTTCCCTTGTTTCCAAACTTGAGAGGCAAAATCCTGGTAATTCAGTAATTGTTTTGACTATAATGAAATTAAAGGTAAAATCATAATTGTTGGGCCCTTCATCACACTGCAGATATACACAATAACCACATAAACCTGTTGATGATGGCAATGAAAAATTTTATTGCTGCTGGATACGTGGCTTATCGCAGCTAGATAGAACATCATTAACTGGGTATCAACATATTGCTCACATAAGTAACAGATTTCTGCAACATTTTAGTCGCAAAGATCCCCTGGAACATCATGCGATTGATTGCTCATGGGCGAGTGCTATCAGAGTAGACCTATGCGTCGACGAAGACACGACCCTCAAGTTCTAGAATTTTGCTCATCAGCAACGTGAACAAATCGTCGTTTACGAGAATTTTGAAAGTTTGTTAGAGCCAATTCAATAGAGCAAGCCCGTCCTCTCACTCTACCGAAATCCAGAAACACACACCGTTTGCTGCGGCATACTAGGTCGTTTGTTGTGTGAGCACCTATTTTTCTTGCCACATATCTTGTCTCTCTGCATGAATTATATTTCATACTAAAATATTGCTAATTGTATTTGTATTTGCTACACTTCTGTATTCATCTCTGGTAAGTGACGGTTTTACTTTCCATATAGTGCCTTGGTTTCATAAATCCTCTTATCTTAATTAACATGTTTGAAATGCAATAATTCAGAAAGTTGCTTTGTGCCTTGTGTTTTATATTATCTTTAAAAACATGTATATCATTAGATAGATAAGCTTGGCTTAGTGTTTAGCTGCATTTGGCATAACGTAAAAGTGGTTTATTCATATTAGAAATATGAAGTTCATCGAACTGAAAAACAGAAATCTTAAACATGCATGCAGAAATTCAATGCTATTTAAAATTCAGACATTAGAAGTTCGAATATTTGTATCTACATCTACATTTATGCTCCGACATATCCAATTTATTTTTTCTAAATCATTATTTCCAAGACAAAAGTCTCTCAAATTTCTAACAGTATGGTAAAAATAGAATTCCTTTTTGGTGTTGGTACTCCACTTTATTTGTCTTAACTTTTTTTCAGAACAAATAGCATGGTTTGCCATAAAAGACAAGAATCGTATTTTATTCAGAGTCTTAATGTGAAACAACATTTTCTGCCGAAGTTCTAGTGGCTATGGAAGCCAGTTTGTGATAGCCCATGCTGGTTCTGGAAATACTGGCTTCAAACAAGGAGCCAAACATGGAATTTTTGCAAAAGAAATTCATCTACATTGAACTGTCATTCATAAATGGACGGCGTTATTTCTGAGAGCTGAGTTTTAAATATATTGTAGTTATGGGAAGAAGAATGCATTAACGTGACAGATGATACCAGCTACAATTCCATACAAATAGGCATGCCCTATATTAAAACTGGCATAAAGGAAATATTGAGTAACTGTGTAAAATGGTGTTCAGTTTTTTTCCTGATAAAACAGGGGATTAGCTTTTATGCAAAAAGATCCAAAATGCTAAAGATGTAAACAAATTGAATCAATTAACACGCTATCTGGGATGTCAAGTAGATCTTCTGCCACAGTATCACAGCCAATATAATCCTATTGAACACATATGAACCAAAGTAAAATGAAAATTCTCTAAGAAGAACACTTATACAAGAAGGTTTACATAGTAATTAAAGAAGGGTTGGCGAAACATTTAAGGCACTCAGAAGCATGAAAAGAAACTGATTATATCAAATAGCTCATGGGAGGCTCAGAAATGGATCCCATTATTATACAACTGGGTGAAAGCAACGACAGTGATCTTTAGTGCAAGTCCATGGATAGATAATTTATGGAGCAGATCACTGTGGGAAACTTTGTGACTGAGCCTCATAAGTTTCTTAATAACTTATCTTCTAATAGTAATTGTACTGAAAGTGGCCCGTGCATTTTTACTTATTTAGTTGATAAGATTTTCCAGGACACCACTTTGCATATGGCATGTAGTTCACTGCTATAATAGACATTCGTAGATGAGCTACACATAGAATATTTTATGAAGGCATAGGAAAGATCGCCTGTAGGAGACACATTACATCTCAACCCCCCATCCGTACCATCTACTTTGCAGCATGTTACTACGCCAACAAACGCCTCAAGAATACCAAGGTACCAGGAGAAGATGGCATCATTGCTAAAGCTCTTAAAGCCAGTGGCAGTACTATCACTACAATCATACACCGGTTTCTGAATGACTGCTGGGACACTAAAGGAATATCTGATGACTAGAGGGCAGCACTAATATATCCACTGTACAAAAAATGAGACCGAGGTGATGCCAGCAACCACCAGGGAATATTACTGTTACCAATAGACCACAAAGTTCGGTCTAGTTTCTACAGGATAATGTGGACAATCAGTGTGGTTTTACGATTCGTGAATATCAGGAAGGATATCATTGAGGACACTCAAGCACAAGGCATATCGTGAACCGGAAAATCATTCTCCATATTAAACATATGTGAAGTGGAACGTCACTGTAGTATTTGTTCACTTTACGAAATCTTGTAATTCGATTCACCGCCAGAGACTCTTCGCAGTGCTGCGAGAATGAGATAAAGATTATAACATACATACCTCATCGAGCAAACACTCAAAGACACATCTTCCAAGAGAAATTTGAGAAGAGAACTGTCTTTGAGTTGTACGATCACAACTGGAATAAGACAAGGAGGTGGTTTCTCAGCCATTCTGTTTAATCTGCTGCTAGACAAAGTCATTAATAGCTGGTAACTTGCACTGAACAATATCGGTATCAACCAGTGGAGCTGGAGCATGATAGATCTAGCTTAGGATCTTGGCTTTCGCAGAAGACATTTCAATCTTAAAAAACAACTCTAAGGACGCTGCCATTGCTGTACGAACCCTATATGAGATAGCAGCGAAGACAACTGTTTGTGATATATTTTCAATACAGCCTATTTGATGCTACGTTTCGAATTTCATCTTCTACATCTACATCTACATCTACATATATACTCTGCAATTCACAAAATTGTGGGTGGCAGAGGGTGCTCAGCACCAAAGCTAATCTCTTTGCTGTGCATTCCAATCCCTAATGGTACGAGGGAAAAAAGAATTCATATAAGAATCAGTCCGGCACCTTATTTCTCTAATTTTATCTTTCCTGTCCTTCCGACTCAAATAGGTTGGTGGAAGAAGTATTTCACTACACTCATGAGTGAAAGTTGGAGTACGCATGTTTTCCAATAAGTTTAAACGAAACGTGTGTCGTCTATCTACCAGAGACTCCCAACCTAATCTACTAATCAGTTCTGTGACGCTTTCATAAGGACTGTAGCAAGCGGTCACGAATCGAGCGGCTCTTCTCTGTACTTTCTCTATACTTTCGATCAATCCCTTACGAAACGGGTCCCAAATGGCACAACAATAATCCAAATGTGGACGCACAAGAGATTTGTACGCTATCTCCTTTGTTTGTTCATTACAATTTTTCAAGATTCTACCTATGAATCGCAGCCTAGAATTTGCTCTACCTACTAAAGAATTAATGTGTATGTCCCATTTCATGTTCCTTTGTACTGTTACTCCCAAATATTTAATAGAATCGACCATATCAATAACTGTATTGTTTAACTCGTATTTCTGAACAATCGGATTCTTTTTGTTAGTTATGCTCATTGTCTTGCACTTTTTACAGTTTAGAGTAAGTTGCCACTCAGCGCACCAAGCCAAAATAACATCCAGATCGCGCTGAATTTCTAAGCAATCGGCCAAAGTTCTTACTTCCCTATAAATAACCGCATCATCAGCAAACAATCTAAAAAGGCTTTTCACTTTGTCTCCGAGATCGTTTATAAAAATTAAGAAAAGAAGTGGTCCTATTACACTTCCTTGAGGTACACCCGATGTAACATCTAGATTAGAAGAACTTTCTCCTTCAACGACAACATACTGCGACCGACCAGTTAGAAAATCCTTTATCCATTCACAAAGCTGATCCGATATACCGTACGCTCGAAGCTTCGCTAAAAGGCGGTTGTGTGGCACAGAGTCAAAGGCTTTCTGGAAATCTAAAAAAATTGCATCTACTTGTGAACCTGTATCGATAACTTTCATTACGTCGTGTGTAAATAGGGCCAGCTGTGTTTCACATGATCTTTTCTTCCGAAATCCATGTTGATTTGTTGTAAGCAAATTATTATCATCTAGAAAATTCATAATGTTCGAGCATATAATATGCTCCATAACTCTACTACAAACAGATGTTATAGATATGGGACGATAGTTCCCAGGATCACTTCGATCACCTTTTTTGAAAATCGGAGTTACTTGCGCGATTTTCCAGTCTGAAGGTACTTTTCGCTCTTCTAATGATTTACTGAATATATCAGACAGAAATGGCCCGATTTCTGCAGCATACTCTGAAAATACTCTTACTGGAATTCCATCCGGGCCCGGTGCTTTCCCCCACTTCAGGAGCTCTAATTGCTTAACGATACCTGCAGTATCTATTCGTAATGATTCCATCACCGACTCGCCACGGCGTGGGAAAACGGGAATACTATCCTTATGTTCATTTGTAAATGAATTTTTGAATACAGTATTTAGTACGTTAGCTTTATCGCGGCTTTCATTAACCTCGGAACCTTCACGAATTAGTGCTGGAATATTGCTGTTGGTACAATTAACTTTTCGTACATACGACCAAAATTTCTTTGGGTTTTCTGTGAGACTCTTAGAGAGAGAGTTGGAGTGAAAATCGTTAAAGGCCTCGCGCATTACATTCTTAATACGTCCTCTTAAATCAGCTAAGGTTTCTAAATCGCTGCGACACCCCTTCCTTCTTGAGCGTGCGTGTATTTTCCTTTGTTTTTTGAGTAATCTTTTGACTTCGCATGTGTACCACGGTGGATCATCCTCTCCCTTTATTGTCCGCTTTGGTATATGTATTTCCATGCCTTCCCTGACTATATGTATAAAACGATGCCACATCTCTTCAACGGTGTCCTTTGTTGACTTGAAGTTATGGTATTTATTCCTCAGGTAGGTTCTAAAACACTCCTTTGAGGCCTTACTGAATCTGTATACAATCCGCCCTTTTTTCCTTTTTCGCTCGGTCATTAATTTGATAGTCGCAATTACCGCTTTGTGATCGCTTATTCCTGTGGTCGTTGAAATGTCGGTGAATAATTCTGGCCTGTTGGTAACCAGCAAGTCTAAAATGTTTTCGCTACCGTTATGACACCGCGTAGGTTCATTAACTAGCTGCTCGAGATGATTATCTGACAACAAATCGAGAATTACTTCAGAAGCTGCCTTATCCCTGCTACCTGTGATGTGAACGTAATTACGCCAGTCAATATAAGGCAGATTGAAGTCGCCTCCTAGAATCATAGCATGATCTTTAAAACGGCTAGCTATACTATTTACATTATTTCTTAACTCCTCGACGATAGCTATATCCGAATCAGGTGGACGGTAGAAGGCACCTATGATGAGTTTTGACCCAGCAACGTTGAGTTTAATCCATATGATTTCACAGATCGTATCGACGTCTATTTCATTACATGGGAGAAATTTACTCACAGCTATAAATACCCCACCTCCATGAGAATGTAATCTGTCTTTACGAAAAACGTTCATGCTATCTTTAAAAGTTTCGGCGGAACTTATTTCCGGTTTCAACCAACTTTCTGTACCGATAACGATATCCGCTTCTGTACTACAAATAACGCTTTCAAGTTCCGGTTGTTTGTTACAAACGCTTCTACAGTTAATTACGAGAACTTTTAACTGACGAGATTCTTTTACGTTGCTCCTACATTCCTGGTGTTGTATCTGATTGGGTTGCCCGTAACTGAATTTCGTGTTTCGGGTCTTCCTCCCTCAGCCTAAAAAACCACCCAGTGCATTCCACACAGGCCCCTGCCACCCGTGTAGCCGATTCACGTGTGTAGTGCACACCTGACCTATTAAGGGGAACCCTACAAGACTCGACCCTATGGCGAAGATCGAGAAATCTGCAGCCAATGTCATCACAGAAACGTCGTAGTCTCTGGTTCAGCCCCTCAATACGGCTCTGAACCAGAGGTCCACAATCAACTCTGTCTACGATGCTACAGATGGTTAGCTCTGCCGATATCTTGCGGTCACTGGCCACAGAGTTCACCCTTTCAGCCAGCCGCCGGAAGGAAGCGAGGATAACCTCCGACCCAAGGCGACAGGCATCATTGGTGCCGACATGAGCCACAATCTGTAGTTGGCTACACCCCGTCCACTCTATGGCATCCGGGATGGCCTGTTCCACATCTCGGATCAGGCCACCCGGAATACACACTGAATGGACGTTGGATTTCTTCCCCGAGGAATCCGCCATTTCCCTAAGGGGCTCTAATAACCGCCTAACATTAGAGCTCCCAACTACCAGAATGCCCTTCTGCGATTGCTCAGACCTGGCGGGCTGGGGGGCCGTCAACTCGCAGGATGACAATTGTGGGACTGAGTCAGCCTCCGACAATACATCAAACCGGTTGGACAGACGAACAAGTTTAGCGTCTTGGCCTTTAAGCCTGTTCGACTGCCCCCGTGTGCGGCTTCGAAGTCTAGAAGCCATACGCCAGTCACCAACAGGCGACTGCGGCACAGCATCCAACACTTCAGCCTGGGTTGCAGGTACGACAGTCTTCCGGCAAAGTACAGATTTCCTGGAGCTGTTGCCCTTATATAGCCCATGCAGGTCAAAGATACTTTCAGTTTCGAGTTTGTGTTGGGGATAGATGCGGCGGAGTGGGTCGGTTGTTGTTCGGAATGCAGACTCCTCCAATCTCAATGGTTTTTACTATTACTATTACTCTGCGATTCACTAAAAGTGTGTGGTTCTGTCCGGTCACTCTTAAATAGCTAATATCTGGATTCCAAGCTGCGCTAAGTTGATACCCAGTTTATCTGTTTACAACGTGTTACGGGAGATGAATCCCCATAGCCTTAATCAAGCTGTCCCAGAGCCGATTTGCGTATGTTAATATTCGTGTTACCACGAAGTGAAATCTGCGTCTCCTCTCTGTGCTGTGCAATACCACAAATCACTTCGTTACTTGTCCCAGAAGCACAAATCGATATAGCGCTGAATTGCGATGCATACCGTCTACTTCTACCCACACTGGCAAATTGTAGATTGTCCGAGTCCCAAACCGCCTTTGAACTGTGTAATAAATTTTTTAACCTCTTGGGTGGATAGAAAAAATCTTCACATTGGCTTTGCATAACAAACTGAAGATTTTAGCTTAAGTCGCTCCAGCGTTAGGAAAAAAGGCCTATTGTTCGGACCTTTGCTGTCTTGCTTTCCTCTTGTTTTTCCTGCGAAAGTTGTTGGTTTGGAATTCACTGTACCCATTTAAGAAGAATTACAAGGGAAGGGCACGACCTAGGGCCAACGGATTTCGATGATATTTGTCATGGTGGTCGAGAACCAATCAAAACAAGCCACGTGAATGGATTAATATTCGATAGTTTTCGAAAAAAGTGGAGCTCAATGATCGATAGCACCGGATCACCTCTGGATCAAGGAGGCTGGATAGATAATCAAGAAACGAGTAATTTGAATATACATATAATAACATAACTGGGCAAACTAATTGTTTTTGAGAAATTGGAAACAATAGTCTCTGGTCGAACTGTATATATGAGAGCTTATTTTCATCGGCCTCGGTGGCGTAGTGTTAAGACTTCCGGTCTGGCTTTCGAAAGGTCCCGCAATCACTGCTACCTAAGCGGCTTTGTTTTTATTTAAATTTTTTAAAAAACTCAATTTTCGTCAAGAATATTATTTAAAATAATTTTTTTTTTGCAAGGAAACTTCGGACTTGGCAAGAACTAAAAATGCTCTATAAAGATCTTGAAAAAATTATTTTATACTACTTAGAAATTAACTTGGTTTTGAATGGTCTTCTACCCCCATGCCAAACAACATCCACATCCAGCTTTTGGCTTCCCTTGTTATTTAAGTATCATTTCCTTTTAAATAATTTTTTCCCCGCTTATAACACGTTGTTGATTTGCAACACAGTAGGGAGTCGCTGTGATCTTGACAGGACTGTTTTCGTGAACCAGATATAGTTGAAGTAACAAAATGGTCAGTAAACAGAAAAATATACTTACCGGCAGAGATAACTACACAGAAAAATTGAATGATCTGATAATACTAAAAGTTGTCATCAAATACTCTTGCAGTAAGCTTTCATCATTAACTGTATAGTTTTAGTTGTAGTAACTCAAATGTCCCACAAAAAATATGCTTGTAAAAATTGGCGAAGTCTCATGGTTATTTAGAACAAACAGTTATGGGATCTTGTCTTGAGCCAAGTCTATACTTTATACTTCACTTTCTGAAACAGGATGTTTCTCTCAGTATTATAGATCGCTGATGTAAAATAATGAAATTCTGGTTACTCGGCTATTAGGCATGTCATAATTTTTATTGAAATTAAAGATATAATGTATTTGGCCTATTCTAGGACTGTTCAAAACCCAAAATGTTTACAAATCAGATATTCTAATGTTTGTCTACTTATACAGTTTTTTCCTTCGATTTTTTCTCGACTAATAAATTAACTACTCATACGTCTCTTAAAATGTGACCTACTGTCCTGTCTCTCCATTCTGTTAGACTCTTAACACACATCTTTCCTCACCTATCATTTCCAAAATACGTTCATTTCGTACATTATCTGTCCACTTAATTTTCTGTATCTCTCCATAGCACCACAATTTTTATGCTTCGATTTTCGTTCTTTTGGTATTCCTAAAATCCTTGCTTCGCTACCATAAAGTTCTTCCTAAGATCTAAATCAATATTTCAGACTAAAAGTTTTATCTTTTTCAGGAAGTCTCTTTTCACTAGTGTGGTTCTGCTTTTAACACCATTCCTGCTTCGACAATCTGTTGAATTTCACTTCCTCGATAGCAGAATTCAGTTACTTCTCCTTTACATTCGATTCTATTTTAAGAATTAATTTAATAATATTTCTATAATCTATGCTATACTTAATCACTTTTTTGGTTTATATTTAGTCCTAAATCCTTTTTCGGGATTTGTTTCATGCCATTCAGTAACTTCTCAATATCGTCAGTCTGGGCTGCTAACAGCACAATAATAATCAGAAAACTGTGGCATACTGATATTTTTCTCCTTGAACACTAATGTTACATTCAAAATTTCCTTTTATTCCTTGTTTACTTCCTCTAAATACAAGTTAAATATTAAGGTAGATTACAAACTTGTCTCACAACATTTTTAAATGATACATGTCTCTCATTATTTTCTGTTTTTAGTGCAGCCTCGTGATCCTTATATAGATAGTAAAGTATTCTTCTATCCCGATATATTAGGCTTGACTTTTTAAAAATTTTGAACATCTTGTTCTATTTAATATTACCTAAAGTTTTATCTAAATCAACAAATGACATGAAAGTATCGTTCTTTTACTTGATCTGCCCTTCAAGTATTAATCTTAAAGCCAGAATTTCTACCCTTGAACCAAACTGATCTTCACCTACTTATCTCTCCTACTATATGTTTTATTGTTCTGTATATTATACTGGTCATTAATCTCGATGCATGTGAAGTTAGACTTATAATGCGATAGTTAGCACATTTGCCATCTTGTTCATTATTCAGAAGTGTGAAGATGATACATTTTGCTAAAATCTGTTGCAATTTCTCTAGCTTTATGAATGTTTGATACCAGTATGAATAATCATTGTTATCCTTCTTCTAGAGATTTCAGAAGTTCTGCGGGAATCTCTTCAATTACAACCACCTTACTTGATTTAAAATCATTCAAGGCTCTATCAGATTGTGTCTTTAAAGCAGAAACTCCTAAGCCACGAATGTCGACATTACCTTCTTTTTCCTGTGCACTTTTGTTCAAATCATCCGCAATATACAGTTTCACCATGTATTACTTCCATCGATAACTATATTTTCTGAACTTAAATCAGGTTTCCCATCAACATATTTAATGTTTAAACTTTTTTCTTCAACACTCCAATATTTTGTTTGACCCTTCTCTAGGCAGCAACCACTCAACCTACGACCATTTCCATTTCTACTTCTTCGCACTTTTCTTGCAGCTACCTTTCTTTAACCATTTTGCATTTCCTGTTTATTTGAATTCTAAAATGTTTCTACTGCTATCTTCCTGAGAATTTTTCTGCCTTTTCCTCTGATCCATCAACTCTAAAAATTCTTCTTGTAATCCAAGGACTTTTTTTCCTAAGCCCATTGTTTCTTTACCAACGTTGATTATTTCTCTCTTCAATCACTTCCATTCGTGCTCACTTGAATTATATTTAGAGTTATTTCTTAAACTCACGTCTACCAAAAATGCAAATTTTTCTCTCGTTTTAGATTGCTTCAGTTTGTTTACATCCAGTGTGTTACGCATATATTGCTTGCTTATTCTCTTGATTTTTAGCCGGCACTTCATAACTATCAGATTGTGGTCAGAGTCTGTGCCAGCTCCTGATTGTTCTTTACAGTATAGAATTTGATTCCTGAATCTCTATTTCACCATGATATAATCTAGCTGAAATATAATTATATTTTCTGGACGATTATGCATATATATCCTCCGTGCATTATACTTAAATAGTGTATTCGCCTCGATGAGTTTAAATTTTTAACAAAATTCCAACAACCCACTTTTCTATCATTTCTTTCTCCACGACCAAAACTTCCTGCAGTATACCCCTCTTTTCCTACTCCCACTATCGCATTCCAATGACCCACGATTATTAGACTTTCCTCCCTTCCACATATTGATTAATTCTTCAATTTTATCATGTATTTTCAATATTTCCTCATCATCTTCCTGTGATGTCACCATATAGACTTTTATTGCCATGTTCATAAGTATCTCAACGATTTGAATCGCGCATTGTAGCATTTTCTTCTGAAACGTATTCAGTCCTATGCAGTTTGGGGATTGAATTAATTGAGAAGGAACGCATGGTCCGGTGGCAATTTCCCAATCCATACATTTTTCCCCTTTCCTGTACCCATCTATTTTTGCCCTCTAGAAATTCCCTTTATCAATTCTTTCAGTGTTTGTAGTATATAATTCACCATTTCTTTTCATAATTTATTTCAATCCCTGACACATTTACCTACGAAAGAAAATCTTCCCACACACCTATGACTGAATTCGAGTGGCAGCTTGTGATCACGATGCCTTCCATGCACCTCTCCCAACTCTTCCATCAATATATTTCCACGTCTCATCACCAATATATGACTTGAACTCTCCCATGATTCTCTTCGCCCTCCTTCTATCTTCCAATGAATCCCATTCCACCTTAACGTTATATCCCCGGCGACATGTTATCAGCACCAAAAATCCTTCTTACCATCCTCACTAAACCGACCTATACTCGGCTCCCTACCATCCTTCTCATCCTCTTCACTTAATCCAAAATCTCTCCTTTCTGCCTCTGTAGGTTGAGCCTCCGCAGGACGAGCCTCAAGGACTCTAAACCTTTTGCAAGACTCTCTGACAATTTCGCCTATCCCTAATATAAAGCAGTTAAAACCATGGGAGAGCGTCATTTATTTCCAATGTTCCCTCTCCAGTACATGCCCAGTGCCACTTCTTACACCCACTACAACCTATGCCATTTACCATATTCCTGCAATAGGTCCCTTCAATTCCCGGTATGATTTTTCCTAAATAATTTTAGTGCCTACTAAAGAACCTTAAATACTAGAACAATATTTTATAATCTTAAATTTAATTGGTGAAGTAGTTTAATAAAATATAAACAACGTGCTTAAATTTTTCATACAAAATTAGAGCTATAATTTTTAATCAAGTTACTATATTTAATATAGATAAAAATACTTTAATTATAATATTTTTACTTACAAGTTGCTTATTTTAATATTTTCAGATATAACTGAACAAGAAAGTATTATATTTAAGACCAAACTAGTCAATAAATATACCTTATGACATCATTAGTTAAATCTGTAATGAAATTTTTTAGGATCGTTACTATTGAGATCATTCCTAATGTGACCAACATTCGACATTTATTTTCTCTAATTTATTTATTATATTATTAACGGATTGTTATTTTCATGCTTTAATATTAAAGAAAATAATAAACTTTTATATTTTAGATGGAGCAAACGTCTAAAATATGTTTCAGTAACATTCTACAACAATCAGAATCTAAAATAATTATTTATTTACTTTACAAGAATTTAAGATATTAAAATACATATACCAGAATTTTTAATTATGATTTGCTGTATTTAATCTAACTATCAAGCTTTCAGCTAATTATAATTCAATAAAACTAATCAGGTTGAATTAGTAACTGATATCATAATAGAGCTAGATGGGGCACATTGGAAGACAGCAGAGGTTTCAAGATAGTACTGGGAGTGTACAAGGTACGAGGTGTTGAAAGATATTAGAGTAAAGCATGGAAGGGAAAATATGACCATGACCACAAGCTTACACTTAATTTTTGTAAAATTTTATTTCGCAAATAAGGGATCAGAGATTTGAATAAATTACCAAGGTAAATGATGATTAATTCACCAAAAATGCTCACAGAATTTAAAATTAAATCTGTAAATAGCTTCTAATCAAAATATGCTTGTCCTTAGGGTACTTGTTATACTTTATTATACTGCCGCATGAACGCCAGTGTACCGTCTGCCAGCATGGCGCAGCGGGTAGCGTCACGAATTGCGGTACCGAAGGTCGCCGGTTCAATCCCGCCCACTGACAAAAATTATTTAATTCTGTTTATTATTTCCAGAAGATTCTACATGTTTCCTAAGGTCACTTGTAACTTCTACTTGTTAACTACTCTTGTAATCTCTAGTACGTTCTATCTGTGTATAAATAGAAGAGCATTCTGCCCAAGAGGCAGTCAGTGCTGCGTGTATGTTTGAGTTCTCAATAAACCTGTTCTCAGTTTAAGTGCTGTGTTCATTGACAAGTAACCTTCGAATTCACACCTGCCCCGGTTGCAACGCGACATAGTTTGGTGGAGACGCCGGGTACCCTGTGCAACAGCTGCATCGTCGTGGCTCCGATTAGGCAACGTAAAAGTCGCCGCCTACACGGACTGGAACCGGACTACAAAGGATATACTCAGTACGTCCTTCCGAAAGTCCGCGTCATTAGGAAACCCATGGCGGCAAGCCAGCTGCACATTCGACACCCATCGGTGTTCTCTGGAGACGCTGGACAGGATCCTAACAAATGGCTAAAAGGGTTCGACCGAGTCGCCAAGTACAACAGGTGGGATCATACCATGTGCTTGGCAAATGTTCATTTCTATCTGGACGGAACCGCCCAGCAGTGGTTCGAGAACAACGAAGAGAAGCTGAATAACTGGGAAATGTTCCAGACGGAGCTTAAGAAAACGTTTGGGGACCACCAGCGACAAATCCGCTCGGCGGAAGAACAACTGAAGAACCGGGCCCAACGACATGGGGAGCCGACGCAATCTTACATACAGGATGTTTTGGCCCTATGCAACGTAGTCAACCCGAATATGACTGAAGCCGACAAAATCACGCACCTAATGAAAGGTATTGCAGAAGACATGTACCAAGCTCTTCTGATAAAAGACGTCGCTACGACGGAAGAGTTCATCAAGTGGTGCCAGCGGATTGAGGAGATGCAACAAAGGAGGGTTGGGCGAAAGAAGTATGACAGACTTCCCAACGTAGTCCCTATGGCAGTTGTGGAAGACCAGCACGACTTTGCGTCTCTCATACGACAAATTGTGAGAGAAGAATTACAACAGTTCATGGCAGCTGGGACTCTTGAACCGAGTGAGCATCAGATCATGGCCATGGATGTAAGCCCAGTGGGTCATGAAGGAGCCGACGCGGCGGAAAAAGAGGTATTTCAGACAATAGCTCCTGTCTGCCGAGCCAATCGCACTCGACGTGAAGAATGGCCTCGCCCTGATATGACGTATGCTGCAGCTGCCAAACGGCAGCCTAGGAACCGGCCGACACGGCCACAACCAAATCCTCCGGCACCTATGACGTCCCGCAGACGAACGGACGTCTGGAGGACAGAAGACAACGCGCCAGTATGTTTCCACTGTGGGCGCCCTGGACATGTCGTACGATACTGCAGAGAGAGAAGACGAGTATTTGACGATTATTTTGCCGCAAGACGTCCGCCATCAGAACAGTTCTACCCCAGGCAGCCACCCGCTGACGAGTTCGGTCGACCTACGGGAAGAAGCCCATCGCCGTACCCTAGACGAGGTCGATCCCCGACGCGCCGCTGCCGTTCATCGTCGCCGGACAGAGCTACCAGCCGCTCCCCTAGCCGCCGCACGCAGGAAAACTAAGCAAGGCGACCATCTACGGAGGTGAGGCCGCCGCAGATGAAAATCCTCCATGGATGACAGTCACTAAGATGTCGGGAAATCTCATCAACGCTATAATCGACGGCCAACCTGTCCGGGCGCTGGTTGATTCAGGAGCTTCTTTCTCCGTATTGTCGGACAATTATCGTCGCACACTAAAGAAGACAATGTTCCGTGATACGGGGCCAACTGTGCTAAAGGTCGCAAATGGAAAGTACGTCCAGCCAGCTGGAGCTTGTGTCGCGAGAATAACCATCAACAACAGGACCCAGCCAGTTGAATTTGTCATTTTAACAGAATGTAGTCATAATGTCATCCTTGGATGGGACTTCCTTAAGGCATCCTAAGCTGTCATTGACTGTGGAACGTCTGAGCTGCAAATTGAAGAAGTCGTTGCGACGGGTACACGTAACACAGAATCTTCTGGGAAGTTATTCGCCGTTGACAACGTGACAATCCCGCCGTTCGCAATGAGAAGAGTCCCAGTCAAAAATACGGACGACCGCAACCTTGAAGTGCTTGTCGATAGTAGAAAGTTTATTAGGCTCACGAAAGAAATCTACATACCAGCGGCTATCATAAGCATTATCGGTGGTCGAGGAGACATTTGGATCACCAACTGTCACGAGCAGTCACAAATTATCCCCAAGGGAATGTGCATAGGGACAGCTGAACCAGTCCAGGAGGGCGAGCTCAACGTCATTAACGAAGATCCATGCTCTGTTACTAGTACCGACAACACGCTGGAGGAAACAACTATGGAACTGCCAATAGGGTCCGGCCTGACCAAGGAACAACACCACCGGGTGTTAGCTATACTACGCCAATTCTCTGGTGTATTCACACCCCAGCAAAAAAAAGGTCAGACGAAACGGCCCACGATAAAGCATCGTATCAATACTGGGGATCATCCGCCCATTAGCCAGCGCTCGTACCGATTGTCACCAGTCGAAAGGCGAATAATTCGAGAGGAAGTGGAGAAGATGTTGCATAATGACATTATTCAACCTTCGGAGAGTCCTTGGTCATCTCCGGTGGTCCTCGTAAAGAAGAAGGATGGTACGTGGCGATTCTGTGTCGACTATCGGCGGCTGAACAAAATCACAAAGAAAGATGTCTACCCACTGCCGCGCATCGACGACGCCTTAGACTGCTTGAAAGGAGCTACATACTTCTCAACCATGGACATGCAGACAGGCTACTGGCAAATCGAGGTTGACGAAGCTGACAGAGAAAAGACGGCTTTTATTACACCTGATGGCCTCTATGAATTCAAAGTAATGCCATTCGGATTATGCAACGCTCCGGCCACATTCGAACGCATGATGGACAACTTACTTCGACACCTTAAGTGGACGACGTGTCTTTGTTATTTAGATGACATTGTTGTTTTCTCGAAAACATTTGAAGAACATCTGAGTCGCCTGTCAACGGTGCTGAAGTGTGTTCAGACTGCAGGACTCCGCCTCAATCCGAAGAAGTGCCTCTTCGTCGCCAAAGAGATAAAAATCCTGGGGCACCTGGTCAACGGAGATGGCGTCCGCGCTGATCCAGATAAAGTAAGGGCAGTCATGGAATTTCCAACTCCTCAGCACATTCGTGATGTGAGAAGCTTTCTTGGGCTGTGCTCATACTTCCGGCGTTTCATAAAAGGATTCTGTAACATGGCACGTCCACTGCAAGAACTTTTGCAGGGAGACGCCAAGTTTTACTGGGATGAAACTAAAGAAAGATCTTTCCAGGCACTTAAGGAGGCTCTAACTTCCGCACCAGTTCTAGCCTTATACGACGAGAATGCAGAAACTGAACTTCACACTGACGCCAGCGGTTATGGGATCGGTGCAGTGCTTGTGCAAATTCAGGAAGGTGCTGAGAAGGTGATAGCCTATGCATCAAGAGTATTCTCTAAGCCCGAGATAAACTACTCTACAACCGAGAAAGAATGCCTCGCAGTTGTCTGGGCTATCAACAAGTTTCGTCCGTATTTATTCGGCAAACCTTTCACCGTCGTGACAGACCACCATTCTTTATGTTGGCTAACCAGCTTGAAGGATCCATCAGGTCGACTAGCAAGATGGGCACTTAGACTTCAAGAGTACGACGTCACGGTGGTATTCAAAAACGGACGCAAACACAAGGATGCCGACAGCCTTTCAAGGAATCCTTTAATAGAACACAACAGCATGAATGGAATTTCAGCCCTCGCTGAATTAGGTGACGTTGCAGCTGAACAGAGGGAAGATTCAGAGTTATTAAGAACCATAGACGCCTTGGAGAAAGGAGAACCGGCCAAAGGAGAGTTTCAATTGATAGATGGGACATTGTATAAGAACAATTACGATCCACTAGGCCCCAAGTGGCTTCTGGTCGTTCCAGCTCTTCTCCAGCCAGCTATTCTCAAGTATTTCCACGACGCTCCAATATCCGGTCATCTGGGATTTGTGAAGACCCTGGACCGAATCCGACGCAGGTATTACTGGAAGGGTCTCTACCGATCTGTCAAGCATTATGTGAGTCACTGTAAAGAGTGCCAGCGACGGAAACATGTGCCGCAATTACCTCCAGGTCATCTAGTACCAATTCCGCCTGCAGCAGTTCCATTCCACCGAATTGGGATCGACCTTTTAGGGAGGTTCCCGAAGTCGACAACCGGTAACCGATGGATAATAGTCTGCACCGACTACCTCACGCGCTACGCTGTCACCAAACCTGTGCCGACTGCAGAAGCTCCAGAGGTTGCAAAATTTCTAGTAGAAGACATTATTTTGAAGCATGGCGCACCACGTGTGATGATATCCGATCGTGGAAAGGTATTCCAGTCAAGACTAGTATCAGAGGTCATGTCAAGATGCGACGTCGTCCACAGGATGACAACTGCATACCACCCTCAGACAAACGGTCTCACAGAACGCTTCAACAAGACATTAGCCGATATGCTGTCGATGTATGTGGATGTTGAGCAGAAGGATTGGGATACAATACTGCCAGTGCTCACATTTGCTTATAATACAGCAAGGCAAGATACGACAGGCTTCACTCCGTTTTTTCTGCTCCATGGCCGTGAAGCTGAGACCACAATGGATACGCTGTTCCCATTCCAGCCGGACGACACTCAGGATGACTATATAAAACAGCTCATTACCAGGGTCGAAGAAGCAAGACAGCTGGCTCGCATACGAACACTGGCCACCCAGGAGAAGGACCGTCAGCGGTATGACGGCAAGCACCGACCTGTTGCGTACAACCCAGGAGATCTCGTATGGATTTTTACCCCTGTCCGGAAGGTTGGGCTATCAGAAAAGTTACTGAAGCGGTACTTTGGTCCGTATCGTGTCATACGCCGCCGGTCAGACGTCACATACGAAGTCGAGGATTATGAGCCGTCTTCGAAACGACGAAAGCGAAGGGACATTGTTCACGTCCTCCGCATGAAGCCTTACTACAATCCTGACGAGCAGCTAGGCACAACCAGCTTCTTGTTCAAGGACTCTGAGGACGGTTTGGATACTGAGGAAGTCGGACAGGAAGATAATAGTACAACCAGGAGGGGCCCTCCAGAACTGCCATACGGAGGACCCACGACAAGATCAAGATCCAGGACACTTCAGCGTGCCCCAAAAGAAATCTAACAGCGGGACGCTGTTTTCCTCAGGAGAGGGAGCAATGCCGCATGAACGCCAGTGTACCGTCTGCCAGCATGGCGCAGCGGGTAGCGTCACGAATTGCGGTACCGAAGGTCGCCGGTTCAATCCCGCCCACTGACAAAAATTATTTAATTCTGTTTATTATTTCCAGAAGATTCTACATGTTTCCTAAGGTCACTTGTAACTTCTACTTGTTAACTACTCTTGTAATCTCTAGTACGTTCTATCTGTGTATAAATAGAAGAGCATTCTGCCCAAGAGGCAGTCAGTGCTGCGTGTATGTTTGAGTTCTCAATAAACCTGTTCTCAGTTTAAGTGCTGTGTTCATTGACAAGTAACCTTCGAATTCACACCTGCCCCGGTTGCAACGCGACAATACAGAATTTCTGTAAGAACTTATTTCTGAGATTTTATAATTTTTATACAACAGAAAAAAGAGGTAACTATAAATACTCTATATTGTAAACCACGATTGTTTAAATTGGTCATCGAAGTTCTGAAAAAACCTGTAAATAAAAGGTGATGTAGTTTTTAATACATAACTGAGTTTCAAGCATTCATAAGAGAAATTGGAACTGAAGAATCTTGAATTTTTCTTTTTATAAAGGCTCATATACAATTAAAAACCTAAAGTTTAAAATATTAGAAACAGTGGTGGAAATCAAACTGCTATTTGTTTTATGTTACAAACATTGAAAACAATGTAAAATATCTTATTTGCAAGAGGACATGTGTACGTTGGCATTGCTTGGGGTAAATAGCGTATATCACTTTTTTCACTACAGTATGCAGATTTGCGATAACCCTGCTAGTCATTTGGACCTTATGACACTCTGAAAGGTGTAATGTTAAGAGTGGCTCCTTTGGCTTCCAACGAATAAAAAATTAAAAACCCTTGTCAATAACAATAAAATGTCCTCCTTTTAAAAGATCAAGGACGCCTGATAACTCTACCATTTGAGGATCAGATGTTGCTCCACCATATAAATGGGAACAATATAAAGCTACTCCAAACTCACTAATACCCACAAGTGCTTTGAAAGTATGAATTCCTTTGTAATGTGAGTATGTGCCTTGAGCATGGTCAGGGTAACCACTACTTCGTATTGGAATCTCAGTACGATCAATAACAATGTTTTATTCTCCATCCACCTTTTTGTACATTGCCTAAAAATTTAATTCTTTGAAAGCATTATACACAGGTGGGAACAGTTAACCAAAAAGATAACTTCGTTAATTGTTAATCCACTACTTAAAAAGTTATATTCGATAATCATTAAAGAGTTACATTTTTGCAAAATTAGCGCAAGTTAAAGTTAATCATTAGAAGTCAACCATCCAAGAGTGGAACAGATGCTTATGTGTTGTAACAGGTATTACTGCAAGCAATACCAAGGTGCTATGTACCATGAAGTGAATCAATAATACATCTACCAAATCTGGAAATTGAGTTTTTACCGGGGTTCAGCGTTTTCACCAGCTTCTCAAATGTATGGAATTCTTCAGCATGTAGTGGAATCTTGTTGGCAACGAAAAGGATTGCAGTACATCGCTCCACATCAGCTTGTAATATGATGGTCCCGGTAGCTATGATACCAAACTTTTTGTTGACGTAAACGTTTATTAGCAGATTGCGATGAAAACAAATCAATCCTGCTGCTATATATATCACAAGAAGCCACAGCACTTGAAGACTTTGAATTATTTTTCTTTTTTTCCCAATGAGTTGGCTCTGTTTTTACTTTTTCTTCAAACAGTTCATACCTATTTGGATATATGCAAAGGCTAGATATGTATGCCTTGATTGTAGAAAGTTTAGGAAAACACAGTTTGAATGAATAAATCAACTGTTTCAGCCTAGATTTAAGTGCAGCATAAATGTGGCCTAGGATTTTTAATATGCTAGTTGCTGTTGTTAGCATTGCTGCTTTCACTAACTGATTGAAGAGCTAAAGTTTCAATTACGTAATCATGTAACGAATGTCAAGATTATCTTATTTCACTAACGAATACCAAACCAGTTCCAACTAAAAAAGATAGATTTTCAAAACCTTCTTTCCTAGTATAAAATAGCATGGTAGCAGTAATGGCAAAAAGAACTAGGAAATAAAATTCAAATACCCATCCGGCATTGAGATCTCAATTTAAAATGTTGTCTCAAAATGTTTCCAGGCGAATGCCAGGATGACTGCTGCAAGAAGCAATGGCTGCATTTGTTGCTGTTCTTGTCCCAAAATCTCCTCCGTCATTAATAAGCTCGACGGCAACGAAGCATAAAGCCATAAGAATTAAGAATAGTTAAAGTATTAAACAGAAGAGTGTATGTGCGTTTTAAAGAGGAGTAATTATATTTTTAACATACTATCAATCCATATCACCATAACTGAAAAATCTTAAATGTGGAGAAAGTTCTTTCTTTGTAGTAAAAATAATGTACTTTATAGATGGCAGATCCTTCATTCGCCCTTCACGAAACCACATTACAGCCCGATATACTTTTTATTGACATCTCAATAATATAATTTGGTTAGTTTAAAAATATTATTCGTTATTGGGTCGGTTCAGCAGTCATAGAAAATTATCATTCCTTTTATTTGAAGCGCTCATTGTATGTAGCATTTAACATTAATTTACAGACCGAAACAGTAGTTAAAACATACTGTTATCATTTTGTAAGCGATTCCAACCTAGTAGTCAGGGGCGAATCCAGGGGGGGGGGGGGGGCTAGCGGGCTCAAGCCCCCGCAAAAGCATCTAGGTCCACCCCTGACATTGTATTTTTGGAGACTATTTTTTTTTAGCTTTATAGATTTGAGGCCCGAGGAGCCTATAAAGACTACCCCATGGCGGCCTCAAGCTTCCCCCCCCCCCAAAACCAAAATCCACTGAAGGCAAGCCCTCTGAAACAAAATTCTCTCAAGCCAAGGCCCCCCCCAAACGAAAGTCCACTCAAGCCCCCCCCCCCCCACCAAAAAAAAAAATCCTGGGTCCGTCCCTGCTAGTAGTATTCCTGTCAAAACAATTAACAGTTACCAAATTTCTATTTTACATTATCTAGTCAAGATTCCAATGAAGGAAGATGTAAATCCATTTTGGTATGACGAGAGAGATGTCCGAAGTCAAAATGAAACGAAGTATACAGGCGAGTTGCGCTATAGGTCCATTTAATCGTTACACTAAAATAGATTGAAATTACTTGCTTTATGTGTCCCATATGAGTATCATAGAAACCGCTGGGGTAGATAACGTTTATTCAGTGTCAACACACGGCAATATAGAAAATATTTATCGATTATCGACAAGACAGGTCCATAAAATAGTAACATGCTTAAAAATTATTATTTTTTTTTTACTTTTGCACCAAGTAGTACAATTACTTAACAGTTCTGAGACTTAAAAGCTTTCAATGGGGATCAAACCTGACCGGTAGCATGGTTTGTTTGGTTTGCATCCTCGAGAATACGGGCGAGTTGCGTTATAGGTCAATTTAATCGTTACGCTAAAACAGATTGAAATTACTTGCTTTTCGTGTCCCATATGAGTATCATAGAAACTGCTGGGGTAAATAATGTTTATTCTAAGTCAACACACGGCAGTATGGAAAAATAAAAATTAACGGCTAGTGTACTTATTTCGTTTTTCCTTAATTGCGAGATCCATTTTTTCATCGTGTGTTGAATTGATTGTACCCATTTCCTGGTGGTGGCATCTAGTGGTGGAATTATGAAGTACTGAAGAAGACATTTATTCACTTGTCTAATTTGCAACCAAAGATGTTACACTATCGTCAATGCGACGTCACTTCCTCATGCCGTGGAGTAGGGGGATTTTGGCTTGGCATCGGGTGTACCCACAGACGCACGTCAAACTTCCGTGCTTCCTATACTTTCCCCCATCATACTACACAACCTCCCGTACCGTAGATCTATGGTAGTGGTCGTCCTCCGTTTTCGATGCTCCGCTGGTTGTATTCGTTTCATTTCCCAGTTCTAGTTTGGGTGGCGCGGTGCTGGCGAATTTGAATAAGCCGACACCTTACGGCGCAATACGCACCGAAAAACATTAGGCGTGCATTAACTAGATTAAAATTCGCTTAAACTGCCCATTAAGAGTCCAAATTGTTGGCTCTTGTAATACTATCGTGGGATGCACTTGCCCATTCACATTCCAACTAGATGTTCCTACCAGTTGTCTTAACACATACTTTCTGGCAGCACAGAAATGCCCTCATCGCACTTTATTTCAAGGAAAAAGAAAAGAAATATGGCAGTATTTTTCAATAGCTTTAGAGAAAAAGAAAGTGTGGATCAAAGAATTGTTGCTTGACCAAGTAATCTTCTGTGGTGCAAGTATGTTAAACGAAATACACAGTGAAGATTACAAAAACTACTTTAAAATGGATAAAACCTTTAACGTTTTTACTAAACAAAGTTGGCCCATTAACCTCAAAATGCCGTACTCTTTTGCGTGAATCTATACCTGCAAAACAACATCTCTTAGTAACATTGCGATTTCTGGCCACAGGGTGAACATTCGTGATTCTGTAAATTAGTTGAAAAATATCCCTTCAGATTCTTGGGAAATGGTAGCTGAAATGTACAGAGCAATTTAAAAATTTTTCTGAGGTGGATATCAGAATGAAAGTGAAAAATAATACCTTTTTACATTCATTAATATCTGATAAGTGATATATATAAAAAAATTGAAGTGTAAAGAAAAGCAGATAGTTTTGGTGCTTGTAATTCTTTCAACTAAATTATAACTAATAATAGAACAGTAAAATTTCAAATACTAACAAAAATTATTTGAAAGATTTTATATGAAGTTTGAATGCAAATAACAACTCGTATTACTAGAAACCGAAGTAAAATTGTTTGTATTATATTTTTATACCTTTATGACTAGTTAAGAGATTTCGATATGCCTTATCAACATGGGCGCCGGGAGATGGGTGCACATGCACAACCCTGCTATGAAAGAAAATACACAAAAAAGATTAAGAAACAAAAATTTTATTATTAATTTCACTGATTCAATAATAACAAAGGTGCCTATGTTGTTGTCCAAATTTGTTCAATGCTATGTCAATAAATTCAGTATCCTTAGTTAACAAGTGTTATATATAATGTATATATATTTAAAAAAAAAAAAGTGAAAAGCAACTTCATCGGCTGATTCCTCCGATAACGTTTCAATGCAATAGGTTGTTGGGCATGAGGGACCAATGTAGGCTAGTCTATGAGTCCAACTATATTCAACATGTCCAACATGTAGTTACACAACCTATTCATGATTAAACAAAAGTCATAAATCAGATCTTCATAGGTCATATAAGTTGAACTGTGAATGGGTTGCTTTATAGATGTCACAAGGGATTTTTCTTGGCAATAAAAGTTCATATTGTTTTGATGTTTGGAAAAAATCTTTATTTTATTCTGATGGCACGCATGAAACCACAAGGCTCATTGATAAAATGATTCTCATTTTTCTGTCAAATGAATTTCAGTGCATCTATACTCACAGTGAAGTAGGGGAAGTTTGTGAAATATTTTAATTTTTTTACTGAAGTTGTAGAGAAATTAGGCATAGAAAAGCAATCCCCACATACTGCCCTAAGACTTCTTCAGACTGCTTTCCCAAATAGATTTGTGGAGATGAAATGAAACAATTAAAACCTAAAAATTCTTCCAACTATGACAATATTTCAAATAAATCAATGAAAAGATGTTCAGATTCTATCAATCATGTACTTGCCTACATTTGTAATGAATCCTTAATACAAGGTGTTTTTCCAAACAGACTACCATTTTATTTTTTCTTTCAACTGGCTTGATGCAATCCTCCATCCTTTCCTGTCTTGTGATAACCTCCTCATCTCTACATATCCCTTACAACACACGTCCTCAATTATCTGGTTCATATATTCTAATCTCTGTCATCCTCTACAGTTCTTACCTTTGACCGTTCCCTCCACCAGCAAATCAACCAATCCAGCATGTCTCAAAATATGACCTACTAGCCTGTCTCTTCTTTCTGTAAGCTTCTTCCACAAACTTCTTTCCTCACCCATCATTCTTTTTCTTACTTTGTCTGCATTCTTCTGTAGCACCACATTTCAAATGCTTCAATTTTCTTTCTTTCCGGTATTCCTAAAGTACATGTTTCGCTACCCTAAAGTACCGTGCTCCACACATAGAGTTTTAAAAAGTTTTTTCTAATTCCTAGATCAATATTTGAAACTAAAAGATTTCTCTTTTTCATAAAGGCTATTTTGCTAGTGCTACTCTGATTTTAGTATTTGTATCATTTCTGCTACATTTCATCACTTTAGTTTTGCTTTGATTTATATTCAGGCCAAATTCTTCCTTCAGTATTATGTTCATGCCATTCAGTAACTTCTCAATATCCTCAGCCTTCTCTGCTAACAAGACAATGTCATCAGCAAATCGTAGCATACTGATTTTTTCTCCCTGAACACTTATCCCACTTGGAAATTTTTCTTTTACTTTCTTTATTGCTTCCTCTACATACAAGTTGAATATTAACGAGGATAGACTACAACCTTGTCCCACACCCTTTCTAACTGATGCATGTCTCTCATGATTCTCTACTTTTATTACAGCCACTTGATTCTTATATAGTTTGTAAAGTATTCTTCTATCTCGATACTATAGGCCTGACTTCTTTAAAATTTTGAACGTCGTATCCACAGACTACCATACACAGTTGTAAAATCGTTGTTTAAAAAAGGAGAAATAATATGTGTCGATAACTATCATCCCATTTCATTACTTTCCAGATTCTCAAAGATTTTTGAAAAAGTCATGTATCATAGAGTAATAAAACATGTTAGACAACATAATATCCTCACTAATTCACAATTTTGGTTCCAAAAAGAATCATCCACAGAAATGACTATATATTCATTTTTAATTAACACATTTGAGGAACTGAATAATAAAATGAGCCCTGTAGGAATATTTTGTGATCTTGCAAATGCATTTGACTGTGTAAATCATAAATTACTTTTGAAGAAAACGGAATACTACGGTAATTATGGAACCACAAGTAAAAGGTTTAAATCATACGTGGAATGCAAAAAGTTTCAATTTTTTATTCTAAAATAAGTAAAGATGCTTTTTCAGACTGGGAGAAAATAAAACATGAAATTCCACAAAGCTCTGTTCTAGGACCCGACCTCTTTTTGTTATACATCAATGACCTTCCTGGATCCTTATCTGACAAAGTTAAGAGTGTTTTATTTGCAGATGATACTAACCTGACTATGACAAAAACACCAAACAGTAATCTAGAATTTAATGTAAATGAACTACATTGTGAAGTAGAAAATTGGTTTAAGACAAATTCACTAAAATTAAATTTTGAAAAAACACATTAAGTTAGGTTTAAAACAAAAAATTATGCACAGCCGGATGTACAAGTAAGCTATAAAAATGAAACAATCTTAGAAACAAAGATTATAAAATTCCTTGGTATTCAGACAGATGAGAAACTCTGTTGGCATGAACATATCACTTCACTACTGAAGGTAAGTAATGCCACCTTTGCAATATGAACACATTCTCAAACAGCAGATCTAGAATTAACAAAACAGGTGTACTCCTCATATTTCCATTCAGTGATGTCATATGGCATAATTTTTTGGGGAAACTCTTCAGAAAGTAAAATATTTTTCATAGCACAGAAAAGACCTATTAGGATGCCATGTATGGTAAAATCAAGAATTTCTTGTAGACACCTTTTTTAAAAACTCAATATTCTTGCAACGACTTCTCTCATGTGCTTGGTCATAGAACATTTTAACCTGTTTACTTCTAATTCACCGGTACACAATTTCAATACACGAAACAAAAATAACTTACACAAAACACAAACATCTCTGTCATTAGTATAAAGAGGAGTTAATTATTCTGGGATACATCTGTTATTAACTTCCCTAGAGTATAAAACGGTTTGGAGATAATAAAGATATATTTAAAGATAAACTGAGAAATTATCTTCTTGGCAGCTCCTTCTACTCCATTCAAGAATTTGAACAAAATATTAATTGCATTCAATAAGACATTTTGCAAAACTCAGTTTTAAAAATTAATGTTTATTTTTATTTTCTTTATTTGTCCTTCTAACATATGATTGTTATGACTCATATTGTATGTATGTGTATTAACCATGGCATAATTAACATCCCAGAGGTCCTTCCTCAGCAGGGACCCATGAGTAAGATAGATGAATAAATAAATAAAATGAAGTGTTATTATTTTATTTATTTGTTAATCTCATTCCATAGATCCCTGCTGTTGAAGGACCTCCAGAGGTCCAGATGGAATGTGAAACATGTCATGTCTAATATATATAGTTCAAATTGTGGTGTGACATTGCGCTCTACAATAAACTTACTAGGCGTATCAGAAATGTTTTTTTAGTGAGCACTGTATCCAGTACCGAACGTCTTTTTTCTTTTCTTTTTTTACATGGCAGTTATAGTTTGTTCTATTCTATCAATTATCAAACAATGATGATAGAGATTAATGATTTTCAAGAAAAGAATCACTGGCTGTACCTCAGAAAGAGGATTTTCCCACAAGAAATCATTTGCAGGAGTAGCTAGTGTTACTATTTGGTTGAGAATTTTTATGATTGTATAAATATATATATATATATATATATATATAAAGCAAAACATAGGTCATGTTTATTACATTCCAATATTTTTGATAAGAAAGAAAAGCCAAAACTGGTACTGACCTGTTGAAATTTGGATTTACTGCTTCCTTCTAATGTCCTCTTCACATTTTGAACTCTCCTTTTTCGGAAAAGTAGCCATGAATTAAATTAAAAATTCCGAAATGTGGGACGCTCCGTGATGGCGAAATGTTAGCAGCACTGTAAAAACTACAAAAAAATTATCGGTACAATGATCATATCATAAACAGGTTTGTTTTGTCAGGTTGAAATTCGGCCTGGGGCAAGATTAAAAAAATTACGGGAAATTCATTTTGCGGCATCCATCTCGGAAATGGCACATTTGTTTAAAATGGAAGCAATCAATTGTCTCTGACTGCTTGTATCGATTCTAAGATGGTGAGCCTTGTCGTACTGCATTTCAGATAAATGTTTTGTATCTGTTAAACTCATGCGATGTTTTCCAACGGATTAAAGCTAAAATGGCAAGAAAATATTGCAACAAAGGATTAAACCAACATTTAAAGAGATTATCATTGATTTTGCATCACCAGCGGCATCTACTAGCTGCGCTGCAATGTCCTTTTTCAGAATTTTTAATGTAATTCGTGGCTACTTTTCCGAAAAAGGAGAGTGCAAAATGTGAAGAGGACATTATAAGGAAGCAGTTAATCCAAATTTCAACAGGTCAGTACCAGTTTTGGGCTGGTGGAGAATATCCCCTCCCACCTGGGATAAACTATGTTCCACACTGAGCAGGGGTGGAGGGATGGTGCTAAGGCAGAAGACACACAGACAAGGTGGGGTGAGGGAGTGTTTCAAAAGAGGTCACAATAGAGCCACGCAGTATATGGAGGATGCCTAAGGACATTTAAGAATTCAAGACATCGATTTACATGTGTCCTTTACCAATCACACCTATGCTCCTTGCATCTGTTGTGAGCTATATCGAATGCCTTAGATTAACTGCCAATAAGTAAATTCAAAGTAACTTTCACTTGAAAAATAGGAACAGAGTAAAATTTAAGGTATTAGTTAAGCTTGCTGATCTTCATGCATAAAAGAAATTTGAGGCATACAGCTTACTAAAAATCAAAGTAATTAACCTTTAAATATGTTCCAAAATGTTTTATTTTTGATTTTTTTTAACTTGTGGCTTTACGCCTCGTCGACATCGAGGTCATTAGAGGCAGGATGGGACTGGGGACAAGGAATGGGAAGGAATTAGGCCATGGCCTTTTGTAGGAAGCATCCCGGCATTCTCTTGGAGTGATTTGGGTAAACCATGGAATACCCAAATCTGAATGCCTGGACGGGGATTTGAACCACCATCCTCCCGAATGTGATGCCAGTTTGTTAACCACTCACCCACCACACTCGGTTTTATGTTTGGGGTTGCCATTGAATAAATATGGGGAAAATCACCAATGCAGAATTTTTCTTATGATTTGGGGATGAAACCATATATGTGTACCAAATTACCTGTTATTAGGATCATAGGAAGTACAATGGAATTGGGGTTTCATAGTCAAGATTCTTTTAAAATTTCATTAACATTAAAAGTAAGAAGAGGTAGGAAGTAAAATTTGACATGTTGGTTAAACTTAGTAAGCTCCACTTGTAATTTAAATCTGAGACACATAAAGTTATTAGGGTAGAAAGTGATTTCTTATTTGGGATAGAAAATGGGATAGATTTAAGGAAATTTATGAGTTTTGACATTTTTTATAATTTCAGGTGAAACATTATCTGTGTACCAAATTTCAGCCTTCTATAACTATGGGAAGTACCTTAGAGTTTTAATGATCATCAGTCATTCAGAGAATCAATCAGTGGGTAAGTGGCCAAATTGGTGAATTTACTTATGAATAACAACAAAACTAAGAAAAGGAATGAAACAAAATATACTGTGTTTCCTAAGATTACTGATATCTGTCTATAATAGGAATTTGAGACATATAGCATCACAAGACTGAAGAAATTGAGGAAAAAAATAGCCCAAATATCTTCAAGGAATGGATTAGTGCCACCATTGACTTGGTGACCATGCCGACAGAAGAATTGTGCCGAGAAAATAATTTAATTATAATTATTATGATAACCTGAAAATTAATATTAAAAGTTGATGTTCTACATATTCATCTCCAATACTGATTATAGATTAAAGTACCAGGTGAAGAACATTAGGAAAAACATTTGCAGTTATAGGAAAATCTGTGAATTTATTTGAATTGAAGTTTATTTTACAATTCTTTTTGACATCAGATTACATTTCCATGGTTACTATTAAGAATTAAATTGATATGCATGTCATATTGTAGTTAGAAAAAAGAAAAAATACTAGTAATGCTATGCCACATAAGATTTTTTTTAAAAAAAGTACATCAATAAATTCATATAAATTCTCATTTCTTAGAGTAATAAAAACATCATACATAAATGTTTAGCTACATAACAATTATGTTACTTTAAAGTAAATAACATTTTAAAAATCAGAAATTTTAAAAAGTAGATAGTGCTTTTAAAACCACGCATTTACTTTATTATATACATTGGAGAATTTCTCAAATATGCTTCAGATCATTCTCAATGTAAATGCTATCTATTGATTTGAAAAATGTAGAAGCTCTTATGAGAAACTGGTATAATTTCCTTAATTTTTGCAACTATTGTCAAGCATTCTTTTTAATTTATTTATACATGTATAAATATACATGTGGTGTGTGTGTGCATGTGTGTTACATTAGTCTGGCTTCTTGCTGAATCTGCAGAAAAGGATGAAGATATTTAATCGATGTTTCATATTTCATGTGGATTGCTGAATTTTGTCGAATGAGGTATTAGTCTTGCTTCCATTGATTTGTAACAAATAAATGTTCTGTGTAATCTGTAGTCCTTTCCACAACTGTGTTAATCAGATCCTCATTTTCGTGATCATTAACATCTAAAATCTTCACTTCAGATGTGATATGCATAATTTGAGAATGTGCAATAACATCATTCAAACTTTCATATTCCTGTGAACAATAACCACACTTGAAAGGTTTCACATGTAATTTTAAGTGAAGTTTCAGAATATCATAATCATCTGAAATGAAGCAACAACGAGGACACTCATACTTAGACTGTTTTAGATAGGTCATCTCCCTTTCAAAACTGTACCTAGGACTGATACTTTTATGAAAGATCCTATGATGATCATTGTGAAAATGATCTTCAGACTGAAAGGTACATCCACATAATTGACAAATATACCTTCCAGGAATGAATATACTAGTAGAGGTTTCATCATCATCCACACTACTGGTATCAGATACATGAATCCTTATCATGCCAGCCATATCTCTTATTCCTTGCCGCTTGACACAGTTGAATTTAGTATTTGGATGTGACTTCTGACAGTTGTTTTTCAATGTAGACATATTCAGTGCCACATTGTGACAAAGTGAACACTCATAGTAGTTTTGTCTTGCTTGCTTTACTTTGAAAGAATTATCCAGAAAACACTTTTCATTACCAGTTGCCAATTCGCTGTAAGAAAACGGTAACCCCAGTTTAGTAATGCCATCTGGAAGAATTCTCCTGTGATTTTCTTTCCAATGGTCCCCTACAGCATTAACATCAGCTGAAATCCTACATTGTACAGCAGTTAAAGTAGTCTCTGAAGACTGTTCTCCAATGGATACACTAGTATGCTGTGATGTCTGTGTCCCACAATTCCCCCCATCCTTTCCTCCACCAACTACAGTGTTTGATGCATTCTCCATCAAAGTATCTCGTTTAAATAATAACTTAATATTAGGGTTCTTATGAACCTCTATTTCCTTTATAATGACAGGCTGTTTTGGATGTATTTTGGCAGAATGCTTCTTCACTTCATACATCCTGACTCCCTCAAAAACACAGTAACCACATCTGAATTTTTTCTGGTCCAAATCTTCCATTTCATCATATGATGTGTCATTTACATTATAACAGCTGTATGTGCCATAAGAGCAGCCCTTTTGTTTGTCAGCATTTCTCCCAAATCCACATCTCTTTCCTGCATCAAATTGCTGTAACAAAATAAAAATTTTACCTAAATAATGAAAACTCTCTTGTGTCACAACAGAAATAATCCTACCTCACTGGAATAAAAGAATGTTGATTGAGGTAGTAATCTAGGAATACAATTGGAAACCATACTTGAGAAAATTTAATATTAAAACATCAGTGAAATCATAATTAATGTGTACCATAGTGTCCATATTTATATGTACGTAAAGACTTAGGTTTATCCATTATTGCAATAAAATGTGATAAACTGATTTATTAAAACATGTAAGAAACATAACCAATAATTAATGATGAAACGTGAGGAAAAGAAAAAGGCAGCAAAACATTTCTACACTAAAAATAATTTAAAACCATTACAAGCAGATATATAAAGAATGAAGTTTCTTGCAATAATAACTGGATAAAAATGCCTTAATCACACAGTGACTACAGATTCCGCTGTATAGGTAGAAAATCATAATACCCAATATAAACATAAAAAGACTGCATTATATAAACAATAACTATGAAGAAGTATTCACAGCATATCTTGAAGCAAAAATTAACATTTTTGGAATGTCTCTCATCAGTAATCATGGTATTTATTTAAAAAGACCTAGTACATTCTGCAATTTGATTTTATGATGCTTTGCATCTGTTTCCTTTCGATACACTTTTTACTATGGCAAATCACAGCAACATCCCGGTCTGATTCTTCTGTCAATTGTTTAGAGGAAATTGTTACAAAACAATATGCTGTTAATTTAATTTTGTTAAAAACTGTAACTGTTTTCAAGAAAGCTATAGTGAAACAGCATTTAATAGGTATTCTAGACAAGTTATATTCTGATTTCTTCTAAGGAATTTTGCTTCTAGAAACATTTTCATAGCAGTCCTAGGAGTAGAAATGGCTCAAATCCATCACTGAGTTGCTGACTTTTGTCAAGGTCTGAATCAACTTCATTATTCTTATTGGAAATATTGGGATGAATGTTCAGACTCTAAGACGTTTACATTGAGACAACTTGGTAGGCACATATTTCAGTGTCGGGCAGTGATTGTTTGTTCGTCAAAACCGCTGATATGCTGACTACGAAATGCAGAAGCAAGTCTTCCTCATAGAATTATGATCAATACTCGCTCTCAATATGCCACATCCAGGGGTTAATTAACATCTTCAGCCACTCTTTTTCATATGGCTTTATACCTTGTTGACATTGAGGTCATTAGAGGCGGGATGAAACTGGGGACAAGGAATGGGAAGGAATTCGGCCATGGCCAATTGAACAATGCATCCTGACATTTGCCTGGAGTGATTTGGGGAAACCATGGAAAACCCAAATGTGAAAGCCAGGACGGGGATTTGAAACGGCGACCTCCCAAATGCTGGGCCACAATGTTATCCGCTCACCCACCACACTCAGTAGCCACTATCACAATTTTGTTTAGCCTGCCAGCTTATCATTACCAGCTGGAGACTGATAGGTTTTATCTGACTTATCACTATGGGAGCTTAGGCAAAAACAACACTGGCTCAGAACTCATCCTTGTAGAAACCACATAATGTATGTATCCTGCAGCTACTAATGATCTATTAAACAATGTTTTAGTGATTATTGGCTGTTATCCATGACTTTGTATGCATGGACTTAGAATTTTATTTCTAGAATTAGATATTGAAGGCCTCGAACCAGTCTCTTGAAGAGAATCAATTTCCAGTATGTTTAACAACAGGAAAAAATGAATGTGTGGGAGGTGGAAAAAGTGGGGGGGGGGGGGGGGGGCGTTAACTAAGGGCAGCTTCAATTTCAGATTTGTCTTCTCTTCTTTCTTAATCAAGAGCATCAGGTTCTTGGGTTCTAATAACTTAAGCTGCACCTTATGTCTGATTTATGCCTGCAACACATGTCAAAAACGAAGACAAAATAAACTGATGCCAGAAACTTTTAGGCAGACAGAAAGTAATAGTACAGTGTGCCACAAATTAATATCTATACTAAATAATTAGTTTTATCTGTAACTGAAATTTATTAACAGATTATATGCTAACTGACTGCAAGAGAAGCACAGTCTGATAGACCAATTTATTATTACAGACATACACACATCCATCTGCATGTCACCATTCAATAAGTTATCAAAATTTCATGACTACAACTGTTATTCATACCGGAAAGAAGTATCCTGTGTCCTTCCTAAAGATACAAAGTATTTCCTTGTCAAATTCCATCAATATCAGTATACCGATTTAGCTGTCATAACATAACAAAAGACAGGGACTTACTTTCGAATTTACAACATTATTAGTATAGATCACACACAAACTGCCTGCGCAAGAAACAAAGCCAGTGGAACCAGTAAATAAAGTAAATGCTTATGGCATTGTTTGGCCACGTACAATTTCACCCCTGAATTTATGGGATCTACATTTTAACATGGAATCCTTACAACAGAACTACCAGGCTTGTCTCATACAATGAAAAAAAATTCTTTACAGTTTTTGCTCCCAGTGGGATTTGAACTGGAGAGCGCATGGGTAATTTTATGAGGTAAGTACCTTATCCACTGCGCTACCAAGCCACTCTGTTGTCAAACATTAGAGGGATGTATACATATTATGTGTCTGTCTTTCAAAGTTCAGATAGTTTTTCATAATTCTTTGACAATATGTATTATTTACACAGAAAATAGTATCCCATGACCTTCCTAAATGTAAATAGCATCTCATTGTCAAATTTCATCATGATCGGATTAGTCATTTACCCCTAAAAACCTAACAAACAGACAGACAGAGTTACTTTCTAATAATATTTTGTCCATGACGTATTGGTGGAATTCACCGACTGTGATATCAAATTTGGGTTGATACTGAAGACAGCAAGGTCTGAAGGTATGAGCAATATGCACAAAAATATAAAATTTACTGTATTACACCAAGTTAATGGATGTCTTTACTTTCTTGACCTAAAGATTACTCAGGTTTGCCAGAAAGATAAATTTCAAATCTATAGAAAGACCACCACCACTGATGTCACCATTGACAATAGCTCTTGCCACCCTACACAACATAAAATGGCATTTTTCAACTCTGTAATAAACCGTGCATACAAATACTCATGGACACACCCAATTTTTTCAATGAAATACAAGTAATAAAAACTATTGCTTACAATAATGGATATAAACCATCGCTAATTGAAAACCTATCCCACAGAATTAAAAATAAAATCACTCTTGAATTCTAAACATAAATCTTATCAATCCCCTTGCTGCAATCCACATGAATCCTCAAATGAAAAATCCATGTACTCCAACATCCCATATTTAGGTAAGGTGTCTTATAAAATTGTAAACCTACTTCACAAGACAAATGTAAACATCAGCTTCAACCCTTTCCTCCCTGACAGTACTTATAAGTACCACTGTATTTACCACCATATAATTCAACAATACCAGTGTCCACTGCATTGTTAAGTCTGTTGATGTATTGTTGTATGATTAAGTCAGACAATGACAACATTTATTTTTAAATTCTGCGTGAAATTTCGGAGAAATTAATTTTCTAAGTTGGGGCTTGACAGCATACTGACCAAAGTAACAAATGGTACATTACAATGAATTTTTAGATGATAATTGGCTTGGTAAGTATCAATTTCTGTTATTACTTTTTTAGTTTGAACATTTAACCACACATTTTTTACCTATAAAATTTATTTTTCTAGTTTCTTTAATAAATAATCTAGAAAAACCAACGTGGACTAATAAGTACCGTCAGGGAGTTCTGGGTAGTTTTATACAGATTATTGGTGAATAGATTTAGCAAGTATACAATTGGTTTTATCATTGTTTTAGATATTTTCAAATGGATATTTTTATGAAATACGCTCTGATTGAAGCTCTTCTCTTAGAAGTTTATAATTTATCAGCTCTTTTCTTAGAAGTTTATAATTTATGAAGGGAAAAATGAAGAAATGACTGGAATGTTCTCAGATTACTCATTAGGTCAAAGAGTGGTCTTAGAATTGACTGAAAGAAATGGAGCAATGATGATGTTATCTAGTATTATCATTATTTTTCATCAGTTTCATTATTAAAAAACTGAAACTACTTTTGTTTGTGGGAGAATCAGACCCTACTGCAAGGGACTTTCTAACAATCTGCTGATGGAAAACTAAAAAGAGGAGATTGTGACAATGAATTTACAAACCTAGGTATTTGCTGCTGGAAATGGAAGGATAAAAAGGTCATACATTTAGTATCAATTTTTCATGGCAGCGGTGAAACTCCACTACACTGGTTGGGGTCAATGGCAACTTCAACAGATGAGCCCTCTCTCAGGTTGGATTGGTGACGTGGCGGATCTTGGACCAGAGGGCCTCTCTGGCCAGTCATCGGGGGCCACCTCCGGCAGTAGGTCCCGTAGAATTTTGCCCATCCTGCCACCCTGTTGTTACACCACTAGTTATATGCAAAGAAAAAGATGGATTGAAGTCGACAATTTCATGCTCAGGAGTCGTCAAGGACTACAATACCTTCATGTGTGGGGTTGATACTGCTGATCAGCTGATGACTTTGTGCAATGCTGACAGAAGATTACCGAAATCATGGTAAAGATTGTTTTGGGGAATTCTGGATGTTGTATTTGTCAAAGCCTAAAACATAAATGGTCCGATATTTGAAAAAAAAATGTAAAATTTTTTAGAAGAGCCTTTGCACAAGGTATGATGACTATGAAGGATATCGGTAAGAAGAAAAGGTCATCTATATATATTTCACCAAGCCCTCATCCATTCAAACAACACAAGTCATACAATTCCAAAATGAGAGATGTAAGAATGGGAAACAGAGGTATACATTGTCCCTAAATTGTAAAAATCAGATGAAGATGTGAAGTATGTAGAATGAAGAAAATACAGTAAAACATCATTCCAAATGTTGCATTACAATGTCTTATGTGTCTGAATGAGCAAAAAGAATTTTTTTTTTTTTTTTTTTTTTTTTTTTTTTTTTTTTTTTTTTTTTTTGAATATCATGAGGCAAACATTTCATACCAATATGAACATAATTGATTTCAATTGCTATTGCTGTACATCCTGTGATACACAAAGTCCCTGACAGTACTTATAAGTACCGGCTTAGTAATTAGCACTTAGAGTTCCAAAAAAAAATTTAAAAAAATATGTGTGTTTAATTTCAAGTACCTTTATACAAATATGTAATTGAAATTATAAATTTCCCTTTTTTTCCAATAGCCGGTAGGAAAGGGTATAGATAATAAGCTTCAGCACAAACTCACTCACAATACACAACTGCATAATTCCCCTTAAAATAAATCTGGCATTTACAAAATAATATGCACATTATGCTCCCAGACCTATGTTGGCCAAACAGTAAGAAACTTCTCTCTATGGTTTAAAGAACATTTTGATGCCATCAGACTAGGTAATATAGATAAGCCCACTTTTGCTGCCCATGTAATTACAGAAAAACATTCCCCACCCTCTTTAGAAGAAAACCTTCAGATAATACACATTGCTGAGAAGGGGAAGAGAATGGATCTCCTTGAAGAGCTAGAAGTCTATATCCATGTCAAGAAAATGCCAGACCACATATTAATTGAACAGAAAGAGCTCTCTAATAAATCTTTACTATCAAATTTCTTAAACTTATTTGTTAAATCCAGCTCAGATTAAATAATTGCAGGCCATCCATTATGCCCATCTGTTATTCTAAGAAAACACACTCATTCAACCCCTTTCCAAAACAACCCCTGCAAAATATTAACTAAGTGATACTATAATTCATCTAGACATAAATATTAGATGTAATGAATTTCATTTTATATCAGTAAATAAATTGATTTCAACTCTGTATAGCAAAACAGATGTCATTTTATATTTAACAACTATCAGTCATTTGCATTAAAATACCTAGTTTATCTCACTGTAATTTTTTCATAGAACATAACATTCAATCTAATTTCATCTTTAGTGTTATACAAAATTCTCTGTTCATTAACATCTTTGCTACACTTGCAAATGCAGATGCAAATTTACAGCATGCTCATAAGCTCTATTCACGTTCTACATATTAGTAACAATATCAGCAGTGTTAGTTCCATGTTTTTTAAAAATGAGCCTACACAGAAATGCATCATATCTTCTCACCACTGACAAGAGTTTGATTTCAAAAATATTCTTATATATAATGTAATAGAGATTAACCTTCCTCAACCCAAAATTAAATTACTCTCATTCAGTAAATGCTACTTTTCTGTTGTTACAGGATTCACAAACGTGCTCGCAATTTGCATCTGCATATTCAAATACATAATAATTGCTAACCAACAAATGATGAGCATCGTTTGCTCAAAACCGGTAATGGGTAAATAAACATATAATAACGAATTGTGACTGGTTGCTGACTTCCATATCAACCCAACATTTATAATAGTAGTAAAGATTAGTGTAGATCACACACAAACTGCCCACAAGAGAAACAAAGCCTGTGGAACCAGTATAATGTAAATAAAGTAATTGCTTACCGCACTGTTCAGCCGCCTATGATTTGCCACGCGTTCCACCCCTGAATTTGTTGGACCTACATTTTACCATGGAATCCTTACGAGGGAACTCTCAGGCTTGGCTCACTTAAAAATTCTCACTCCCAGTGGGATTTGAACTTGAGGCAACATGGGTAACTTTATGAAGCAAACTCCACCATCCAACACTGTTGTTAAGCATTACAGAGACATATACATATTGTGCATCTGTCTTTCGCAGTTCAGATAGTTTTTCATAATTCCATGACAATATGTATTATCTATACACAAAATAGTATCCTATGACCTTTCTAGGGACAAATACTATCTCCTTGTCAAATCTGATCATGACTGAATTAGCCATTTAGTCATGAAAACGTAACAAACAGAGAGATAGAGAGACAGTTAATTTCACGTTTATAATATTAGTATAGATTAGTGTAGATGACACACAAACTGGGTGCAAGAGAAACAAAGCCTGTGGAACAGTATAGCGTAAGTAAAGTAAACACTTACCACACTGTTTGGCCACCTAAAATTTGCCACACATTCCACTCCTGAATTTATGGGTTCTACATTTTAACATGGAATCCTTACGACGGAACTCCCAGGCTTGTTGTCTCATACAGTGAAAAAAAAAAAAAAAAATCATTACAGTTTTTGCTCCCAGCGGAATTTGAACTGGAGGGTGCATGGGTAATTTTAGGAAGTAAGCACCTTATCCACTGTGCTACCAACCCACTCTGTTGTTAAGCATACAGGGATGTATACATATTATGCATCTGTCTTTCAAAGTTCAGATAGTTTTTCATAATTCCATGACAATTTTTACACAGAAACTAGTATCCCATGACCTTCCTAAAAGCAAATAGCATCTCCTTGTCAAATTTAATCATGATCAGATTAGCCGTTTAGCCCTGAAAACATAACAAACTGACATACAGAGACACAGAGTTACTTTCACATTTATACTATTAGTATAGATATATTTTTCTTCACTCCATAGCTAGAATTACAATAGTTGCCATCATGACTTGGACCTACTATTATGTTTCCAGAGCACTAATTATTACAATCAATGGTCAAGTCCAGAAATACAGATGGTGCCAGCCTGACTTAATACTAACATTAGATAGTACTGAAGACAAGGTGATAGAGGCATAAAGATGATAGGTCAGATTCGATCAAAGCAGAAGATGAAGTGAATAGTCAGAAATCCTTGAGGTTAGGCCATTTAATGCCCACAAACTTAGCAAATCATTACTCAAACCATTTGGCTCCTTACACTTTATCATCAGCTGGCATTACTTGGATTTTTGTAGTTCCGTTAATGGTGCATTAAATACAACAACTCTCCTATGTATGTCAACAATATACTGCTGGACTAATTTAAATAAGATTGGAGGAAAAAATGAGTGTACCACCAACAACTGATGAACCATAGAATCAAAAATAAAAGAAGATGTACCAAGAGCAATCAAATTTTCAGAATTCAAACACCCAATGGAGGAAACACGTTGTCCATAGTATGGGATTCAAATATGATAAGGTGATACATACATAATAGTAGTTGATAAAATTGTAATGGAGTGCACGCTCTGGTGGTAATCTGCCTACTCATCTGTCTTTCTCCTTTCCTCTTCCAACCTACTTTTGCCCTCTACTAATTTTAACTTTAAATTCTTTAAGCGTTTTTGGTAAATTATTCATCATTTCTCTTGGTAATTTATCCCAATCCCTTATACCCTTTTCTATGGAGGAAAATTTTCCCACACCCTAGTGCCTGAAATCAAGTGCCTGGTATGCAAAAGAAGTGTAGTATCTTCTGTTTTTGCATTTATATATTTAAGGTGTTAAATATTTCATTTAATTTGCTCAGGATATCTACATCCTATCATGTTTGCAGTCTGTACAATTTTTCCAAATTAAATAATTTAAGTCAATTGTTATGTAGCATATGTCCTGGTGACAACTTGTCTACACATCTAATTTTATATTTCATGTTTTTGTTTTTTGTTTGAAACTTTTATTCCTTTTATTCCAATGCCTCAAATTTTTTTTCCATCTATCGCATGTCACATTACAGCTGGCCAGGCGCATGCACTCAGGTATCACCTAACCTAGTGCGGAGGCTGAGGCCTCAGTCCGTTAACACTCAGTTGAGATCTGTCTGGGGTCGACTACAGTTGAACTGAAGCAAGGTAATCCGCAACTGACGGGTGCTTTCTAATCTTCTCTTACGAAAACAGGAAGTGTTATTTTTTTGTCCATCTATCGCTCGCATGCTGCATTACAGCCGGCCACGGAGTGGGGATAAAGTGAAGGTGCTCGGCAGAGCAGCCAAGACCAATATAGCGGCACCAATAGCTCGAATCAGTTGACCGTTTAGCATTTACATTCTCTCTTATTCCTGCAAGTGCTCTGCAGTATGTGTCTGTTTTGATCAGTGTATTGACGTAAATGTTCTAATTCACTTGATCGTGATGGATAATGATATAGATAGTGAGTCAAATAAACCGGCCAACGAGGGAAAACCAAGAATAGTGTGAAAATATCTGATGATGAATTAATTTGACGCCATAAGAGACAGAATGCTGAGAGAGTTCGTGCTTATAGGGATAGGAAAAAGGCTCTTGGTGAGTTAGTTTAATAGAATTATTAGAACTTTCTGCTGGTGCATATTGTTGTTTACACACTGATAGAAGGATTTGTTAGTATTTAAAATTATTGTTAATAGTTAACAAATCAATCATTAGAGAACATTTTTTAGCCCCAAACAAATATTTCTTACTATTTAAAATATCAATTGTAAAATACCAGTCAATAACTAAGGCCATACACAAGACTTAGTTTATGTAGCTCTTAGTCACGTCACTAGTTTAAACAGCCTTTATATCGTATCAGAAGATGGCAAAATTTTTTTTATCATACTGGTCGTCGAGTTACTAAATAAATACAGGATTTAAGAATAGAATTGGAGTGACTTTCGTTGAATCCACAGATTACTATTGCCGATGCAATCTCGAATTTTATTATGAGCCAACAGGGTTTCTCGATGATAACATTCAATGTACAAAGTTTACGTGCTCATTCAGAAGATATTTCTACACTACTGACAAAATCAATCAACACTCTTATTTTATCCAAAACTAATTTAAACAATACTGAGGAAATAAATATTTCCAATTACCATTGAGTGAGTTGACAGAAACCTATTAATCCTCGATATGGTGTAGTAGCTATATTACAAAATAATGACAATCTTTTGAGAGTTCAATTGGAAATGCAAGTATACATAAATAATATGAGTATTAGTCAAGCAACCACATCCGAATTTGCTGTTGGAGATTTTTGTGCAGCTATTTCTCAACTTGATGACAACAGAAAACTTGTAATCGTGTCAGTTTATATTAAAGTAAATCAAAAAATAAATGATATCATACATTTCCTAGGTTTTGATCTTGCTCCATTTGCTACATCTTCAGCACAAATTTTCCATTCACATGAAATATATTCGCGAATGCCTATTATTTTATCTGGTGATTTCAATACAGATTTTAAGAAAGAGGAATTTGCTCCACTTACTGAATACTTGAGAGAAGTATTCAATCTTGAAATGATAAATGATAGAAATATACCAACCACGAGATATGGTAATACAATCGATGCGGTTTTTTCTAGACACATTGAAAAAATAGGATGTAAGACATTGTTACTTATTTTAATTACCATAAAATGTTAATTACATTTATAAACTATGAGACTTGAGGTGAAGATGAAGTTATTGATAGAATCATTGAAGTTCAAAATGATTCAATGATTAAATAAATTGTCAGGGGTGTAAATGAACAATAAATAAATTATTAATTTAAATGGAATATGGCATAAGGCGTTGGCTGATGCGGGCTTGCATCACGACGCGGCTTGGGAAACCAGGTCGCTAGAATTGCTGAGGAGGATCGCTGACTTAGCGACGCACGCAAGCAACGCTGCAGGAGAATGAGGGCAGCGAGGTTTCTTAATAGCTAATCGCCAGTTGCTAGTGACTTGAACTTGTGATTCGATACCGACACATTCGCCTCGGGCACGGCCACCGACCCCGCGCTACGCCGCTATCTTGCCGATACTTCCGATAGTCAGAAACAGCAGTAGTTCCTGTCGCGGTGTGGACCGTACCTTCCGGGCGTAACTTACTTGTAGCTTCTACAAATAAACTCACAGTACATCACAGCACGTCTTATTCTTGTAGTAGCGCTAGGACCCTCTCATGCCGTCGAGACGGCTGGTGTCAGACCTGATCATTCACGAGAGCGGCCTGTGCAAGTAAGTTCCACTCTCACCACTCGCCTTCCTGACCACTACCGGGACCTGCACGTATACTGCAGAAACGTCCCGTATAGATTGGTGTCAGAGTGGCTTCGAACCCGGGACTCTACGAGATTCGTTCCAAGAATTGGGAGAGACGATTCGACGTGCGGATTCGAGACGGGACAACTGCTGGAGCCAACGGAGGGTCGACGTCAAGGCATCACGACTCCACGGCTACACGACTTCGGAAAAGGCAGCGGCGGCAGCGGCGGCGGGCATCGAAGCGGCGAGCAGCGGGCGGAGCAACAGCAGCGCACGTAGCGGCCAGCGGGTGACAACGGCGAGGCAGTTGCAGTTCCAGGCTTCACATTCCGCTCCAGGCGGGACAACAAGGCGGGTCTCTACGCGGGCTGCGAGCGAGGTGTCTTGCGGGTAGCGGTCTCCAGGCGCGCGAACGTGCGCGGCAGTCATAGCAGTTTGGTGAGTAAATTCCAACTCTATTTATTATGGCAGAGTCTCAGCAAACAGTCCAGGATGTTGTCACGGATTTGGCCAAGAAAGTAGCTACTTTAGCAGCAGAAAAGGGTAATAGTAGTAATGCTACGGACGCAAACGCGAACGGAAAAAGCAATGTTTGTAATGTTAAAGACGGGAACGGGAGTAGTAAATTGCAGTTCCTAGGTTCATTCTTGGGACAGGATGTGGTGTTTGGTGGTAGTCCTGGTGAAGATGTTCAAGAATTTATCCTAAGAATCGAAAATCTCCTAGATTTATTGCAACTGTCACCTGAGGAGAGATTAAGAATTTTGAAGTGTCGTTTAAAGGGAGACGCGTTTCGACAATTGTTGCACGATGAAGATTTTAAAAATTCTGAAAGTTTCGAAGGGTTGAAATACGAGCTGTTGAAACGATATAAAGACAAGTCCAGTGCACGTTCATACCGGGAAAGATTAAGAAATTTGAAGCGGTTACCAGCTGAATCAATAGGGTATTTCGCGGATCGAATAAAAGCTTTGAGTAGCCATACATATGAGTTAACGGGAGAAACAGTACACGATACAGCTGTCAAGTACCAAGTTGATCAGTTAAACTTGGACACCTTGTTAAGCGGTTTGTCAGAGGAAATCGCTGAATATGTAACATTGCAACGACCGCGAACTTTTGCTGAGGGGATAGAGTTAGCGACGTTTTTCGACCAGGTAAAGAGCAGAACTACCAGTGAAGGTAAGTGTAAAATTAAGCATGTTTTTCATAATAAGAGAGTGATTAAATGTTGGGGATGTGGATTAATCGGGCATGTTCAGAGGGAGTGCTTCCGCAATCCAGCTAACAATTTCAGAGGGAGAGGTTCACAGGGGAATAATGGAGGCAGAAGAAATAATTTTAATGGGAATACTTGCTCTAACTGCAATGGGGAGCCTATGCAAGTCAGTAATGGGGCTAGAAGAGGTAACAATGGTGCCGTAAGGGGGAATTTTGGAAGACAAAATCAGGGTAACAGAAGGTCAAATAATTTTGAGCACCAGGGAGGTAATAGTAACTCTCAAGGGGGTACTAGTGATTTAAACTAGGACCGGGTAGACGGGTCCCCAACGAACTACCCAAGGTAATTAACGTTCCTGTGACTCATAGGCAGGACATTACGGGGGTAAGTAACACAGAATTGGTCCTAATGGCATCAATAAAAGGTAAGTTATGTCGTTTTTTAGTTGACTCCGGAGCGGCAGCCTCGTTGTTGAGTGTTGATATTTGTGGAAAGCAAGGTTTACGCTCCACAAATTGTAAGATTACAGGTATAGATGTAAGTTGTGAAATTCCTGTGTTAGGGGTAAAAAAGGTAGATGTTTGCATAGAGGGAGGAACGTTTGACATGTTGGCATATATTGTTCCTTCGTTGAGTTTAGGATTGGACGGTATTGTCGGAATAGAATTTTTGAGGAAACATGCCGCAATTATCGACTTTGCTAAGCATACGATTAGTCTACGACACCCATCTATGGGACACGTACTAATCCAGCTTCAAAGACCCGATGAGCACTCAAGGGATCCGATAGGCATATCGGAACCCGCTATTCGAGTGCTAAGGTCAATCGCAAAGGCGGACACTGCGCAAGTTATACCTCCAAATTCTGGCAAAATCATCCATGTTCCTGTGGCGAAAAGCTTGGCAGTTGATCTAGAATCAGTAGTATTAGTCGAGCCTCCACAAGATGCAGAATTTTTAGACAGACGAAGAGTATATATTAAAAGAAGTGTGTGTCATGTTAGAATAATAAATGGAGAAAAATTCGTGCCAGTAGTAGCGGACAATTTTAGTAATTGCAATGTGGAAATTCCGCGAGGGTGTAGTTTAGCCGTTTTGTCAGTAGTTGACAGTACAGATGTCGAGGATAATAGTAATAACGGTATTGATGAATCATGTAATGGACATGTGAAGCAGATTATGTTGAATAATGTAGATGTGGATGTAGATTTTAAAGGTAAATTAGAACATTTGTCTGGGGAACAACGGGATAAATTGCAGGAGTTACTGGATGAGTATAAAGTTTTGTTCGATACAAACAGGGCCTTGCCGGCCACGGATCTGATCGAGCATACAGTTGATACAGGGGATGCGAAGCCAATCAGGAAGAAGCCGTATCGAATTCCCGTACATCAGAGAGAGATAGTTGATGAATTTATTAACAAACAACTAGAGGAAGGAGTGATTCGTAAATCTCAATCGGCTTGGGGGGCTCCCGTAATATTAATAAAGAAACGGTCTGAAGACGGGGAGACCAAGTATCGATTCTGTGTGGATTACAGGGGGTTGAATAGTGTCACAACACCAGACGTGTATCCTTTACCGTCCATAGCAGAAACGGTGGATTATTTAGGGGGATGTCAATTCTTTTCAACCTTGGATTTGAGGTCAGGGTATTATCAAGTCCCTGTAGCCGAAAAAGATGTGCACAAAACCGCTTTCATTTTACCGAACGGCCTTTTTGAGTTCCGAAGATGTCCTTTCGGGCTACGCAATATGCCTAGTTTGTTTCAACGTTTAATGGACACACTGTTATATGGGTTGAAGCCCCATGTAGCATTAGTATATTTGGACGATGTTTTACTGTTTTCTAGGACGTTCGAGGAGCATGTCGAACATCTGAGGGAGGTTTTTGAGAGATTGCGTAAGGCAAACCTGACGCTTTCTCTCAAAAAGTGCCATTTTGTAAAAAATGAGACAGAATATCTTGGCCACGTCGTCTCACGGGAGGGAATAAAACCTCACCCGAGACTACTCGCGGCTGTGAAGGATTTCCCAACTCCGTCCAAGGTCAAGGAGCTTCAGTCATTTTAGGGCTGGCGAACTATTATAGGAAGTTCATTAAAGATTATGCCCATAAGGTGAAACCTCTCACGAGTTGCTGAGGAAGGGGGCAGAGTTTAAGTGGACACCCGAGGTGTGCGCGAGCTATGAGCGAGCTTAAAGAACTGTTGACAACACCTCCCGTCCTTGCTTACCCTGACATGAAAAAACCTTTTATTTTGGCTGTGGACGCCTCAGGGGTAGCTTTAGGGCGGTTTTATCGCAGGTAGTTGATGGCCAGGAAAGACCGGTGTGTTATGCTTCGAGACAATTGAGCCCTGCAGAAAAAAATTATAGTACCACGATAGGGAATTGGCCGGGGTTATATGGGGGATCAAATACTTCAGGTGTTATCTCCTAGGTTCGAAATTTGAGCTAGTAACAGATCATGCTGCAATCAAGTACCTGTTGACAGTTAAAGATCCGTCGAGCCGATTGACCCGGTGGGGCATCCTACTCTCGGAATACGAATACACTGTCCGTCATAAGCCAGGAATTAGTCACGGAAACGCTGATAGTCTAAGTCGCAAAGTGAGGGCGGTGACAGCTAAGGAAGCTCCCACTTTATCTCAGCTTCCTGTGGAGCAGTCGCGGGACCTCGAATGCGAAAAGTGGCGGAAAGACAAAAGATTTGTGTTGCGGGATGGATTGTTAAGGCGAATAACAAGATATGGTGAGCGCGTAGTGGTACCTAAATCATTACGTGAAACACTGATCAGTCTACATCATGACAGTGTGTATGCCGGACACATTGGTTGGAAGAGTGTAAATAGAACGGTTGCTAGAGAGTTTGGTGGCCCGCGAGAAGACAAGATGTAAGACGGTATGTACAGAAATGTATGATATGCAACGAACGTGCGGAAGTTCCGCAAGCCAGGGAGAAATTGCAATCTCTTCCTGAAGTAAGAAAACCTTTCGAGAGAATTCATTTGGATTTAATGGGCCCTTTAACCGAAGCGAGGAAGGTTATTCTTATATTCTAATAATGATCGATGCGTTTTCAAGGTATTTGGGTCATGATACCGCTCGAAAATCAACAGGCTGAAACGGTTGCAAATGCCTTTGTGGTTCACTGGGTACTTCGCTTTGGTTGTGTAGATACGCTTGTTTCTGATTGTGGAAAAAACTTTTTGTCGGAGTTATTCTCTCAAACGTGCAAACTTTTGGGGATAGAGAAGCTTAAAACCTCTCCGCACCATGCCATGGGCAACGGAGTTTGTGAACGCGTTCAAAAGACAATTATAAAATCATTGAAATGTTATGTAAACAAGTCTCAGAGGAGTGGGCAAAATTACTTCCATACATGGTCAGCGCGTATAACGGGAGAGTGCACAGTTCCACGGGGAAGACACCTTTTGAAGTCTTATACGGTAGGGAGATGAACGCACCATTCACGATGTTTCCGATCGGAAAGAAGTCAATAACCCAGAGGTAAGGAGCTTAGCTCATAAGTTAAAACGGATATGGAGTAGTGTGCGTAAAAATAACGCGAAGGCTTTCGATGCCTACAAAAGGCAGTATGACAAGAAAGCGAGACCGCAGAACATAAGTGCCGGATCCTACGTTATGTTGAATTTTCCTTACAGGAAGCCAGGTAGCTGCTCTAAGTGGAAAACTAGGTGGTCTGGGCCACATGAAGTACTTAGTTGTTCGTCACCAGTAAACTAAAACTGCTGGTAAAAGGTAAGGAAATGATAGTGCATAAGAATCGGGTACGACCGTATGTGTGGCGCGAGAACGTGAGAGCGGGGGAGGAGAAGAGCGAGAGAGGCTCGAACCGAGCGCCGGAGGAAAGGAAGGAGCCGGCGCCCCTGCCACAAGCTGTGGATCCAAGCAGAGAGAAAGGTAGGCATAATTACAACCTTAGAGGTAAGGCAGGTCGCAGCGGAGCCAGGGGCCAGGACAGCGCGGCTGAGCCAGCGGCGAGTAATTCGCAGAGTATTGGTAAGACCGGGGGAAAGACGAGAAGTGTAAATAATAGTGGGTATAATCTTAGGAATAGGCGGTAAGGGTAGAATACTTTCGGGGGGAAAAGTAGAATTGCGTATTTTGTTAGTTATATACTTTTCCAGGATTTTCATTGTTACTGCACTGTCCAGGAGTGAACCAAGGACCTCAGGGTAGAGATCTAGCACAGACCATGCTATAAGAATTCTTAGTTGGCATTTCATTGTCTATGTATGTGACACGGATACTTGCCGTAATTCATCGGGTTGGAATTTGCCTGCCAGATGGACGAGTCAAGTATTCGCTGACAGTAAACAATTCTTGCCGTCATGTTTCGATTGCAGCATTGCGTGCGTGCGGTGAGCCAAGTGGGGCAGCCGACACAGCGCTGACGCTGGGGATTACGACAGACTGCAAGCAGCGACTGGATGTGCAAAGACACTAAGTATTGCAACGCATGCACTACAATTTAGTACAAGTGGAATAGTAAGGGTATAGTAAAGGTTATTAATTTTCGGGAATCTTATATATTAGTAAGAAGGGACATTAGTATTAAGTTCTTTTGGGTAGTTAAGTTTCTAGCATTTAAGTAAGTAGATTCATTTCATTGTAACCATGAAGCTGCTTAAGCAAGAATATTCTTCCTTATAATATTTATGGGGGTTGTACAGGTGCAGATGTTTGTAGTTACGCCCTTAACAAGCGGCGTCATTTTTTCTAAAGGAGCTAACGTTGTAGCAACCAGTTTCCATTGGACCATTCTGGCGCAATATGATTTTAGTGAATTACGGAATCATAGTGCGCAACTAGAAAACATTTTTGGGATTTTAGAACAAACATTTGAAAAGAAACCCTTCCATTATGACGAAATCACGCATACAATTGCGGATAGTTTGCGGGTACTGTATCAAGCTTTGTGTCAAGAGTTTCGGGATTTAATCGATCTCCTCCCAAGAGAGGGCGATCGACCAAAACGAGCTTTATTCAATTTAGGGGGGGTCCTTATTACGTTATGCCCTTGGAACTCTCACAGAAGATGATTTGGAACAATTGCAGAAACGACTAGACACATTAGAGCAATCTGATGATGATGTGCGCATGAGTCTGTCGAAACAGCTAATTTTAACCACGAATTTGGAAGCCGCAATTACAAACAATACTGCTTCTATAAGGATGCATTTATTGCAAAAGCAAGTGAGCTACAGGTTACCATGAACCACAATCTTAAGGAAATTGAGGCGTTTTTTGTTAAGCAATTGTATAGTACACAGATTTTGCAACAGTTGGTAATGGCAGTAACTAATACACGCACTGAATTAACGCGGTTAAGAATAGCTCTGATGCAAGCTGCTGCGGGTAAACTTAGCGATGTGCTTTTAGGCCCGAAAGCTTACCTGCAGTATCTGCAACTAATCCAGAAACAATTAGGCACCGAGTGGTTCATGTTGTTTCCTTGCACACTAGAGAATATACATAGGTACTATCAGGTAGCAACAGTTAATGTGGCATTGATGGGGCAAAATTTGAGGGTAGTAATAGACATACCTATAGGCTCTGCCGATTCTGTTTTGGATCGGTATGACATTCATACATTTCCGATTTTCTGGGAGCAGACTCACCACCATATTAGGTGGGCGACCCATGATGTGCTGTTAATTAGTAAGAACCAGCAATCCTACACTGTGTTAAATTATAACGACTTAGGCAGATGCAAAAGTTCCATCGTTACCATTTGTCCAATGATGACGTTACTGGACCGTGGGGTAACCAGTTGTGAGGCATCAATGTTTTTTTCTGATGACTTTTCGGAGCAATGTCGGCGTGAGATTATAATGTTACATAGGCCGTATTTGGCGCCATTGAATAACAATTGGATTTTTGCTATGCCTAAGCCAACTAGTATCACTGTAACATGCTGGGAAGACCAGATGCAGACGCATGTCAGCAAAATAGAATTAAGAGGGGCTGGAATAATTGGTAATGCAACTCATTGTCAGTTTATAGGGCAAAACTTTATCATTCCTCCTATCCATAGATCTTCCACGATGTATAACCTTGAATTTCCACAATACCACCTTCCAAAATTTAATAGAAGTATTTACCACAGCCATAAGCTTGTAGAATTAAATAAAACTGATCCAAACCTACTTAATACAGAGATTGAAAAACATCTGAGGCAGTCTCAAGACTCCATTAAATATAATCAGATATTAGCAGCAGTAGAGACGCAACTTCAAACACAAGGGAGACATAAGTTTATTATAAGTACCATAAGTTTAAGCAGCATTGTAGCAGTATCTATTATTATTGTTCTGATATTGTACTTGTACCGGCGTCATTCCGGCCAAGTAGCAAGGTTTAACGCTGAAGTGGCTATACCAACGGCGGCACAGATTCTTGTTGACGTTTCTGGGTCGTCGCGTAACGCTGACGCTAGTGCAAGCGCAGAGTCACACATGTAGAATGTTATGCTTAGCCATATAGCTGTAATTACTATTGTTATTATATGTATGTCATTTGGGGAACACACTTTAATATTGTTTATGTCTTCAGGATTGGACACCTGGATCTAGCAGAACGGATTGGCTTATTATTTTTCTTGTTGTGTATTTCTTTGTGAACTGGGAGGTACAGTCCACAACTGCGGTCCACAAGCTTAATGTAAAAATGAGATATGGAGTGACGCGTTAGCGGAGTAACGCTGTTTTGGTCGGTGGGAGTGTGTCAGGGGTGTAAATGAACAATAAATAAATTATTAATTTAAATGGAATATGGCATAAGGCGTTGGCTGATGCGGGCTTGCATCACGACGCGGCTTGGGAAACCAGGTCGCTAGAATTGCTGAGGAGGATCGCTGACTTAGCGACGCACGCAAGCAACGCTGCAGGAGAATGAGGGCAGCGAGGTTTCTTAATAGCTAATCGCCAGTTGCTAGTGACTTGAACTTGTGATTCGATACCGACACATTCGCCTCGGGCACGGCCACCGACCCCGCGCTACGCCGCTATCCTGCCGATACTACCGATAGTCAGAAACAGCAGTAGTTCCTGTCGCGGTGTGGACCGTACCTTCCGGGCGTAACTTACTTGTAGCTTCTACGAATAAACTCACAGTACATCACAGTACGTCTTATTCTTGTAGTAGCGCTAGGACCCTCTCATGCCGTCGAGACGGCTGGTGTCAGACCTGATCATTCACGAGAGCGGCCTGTGCAAGTAAGTTCCACTCTCACCACTCGCCTTCCTGACCACTACCGGGACCTGCACGTATACTGCAGAAACGTCCCGTACAAACTATTGTTCTAAGTTTTTAATATGCGTCTATCATCTAAATGATTGTATTTATTATGTATTCCGTACTCTAATACATAGATTGAAATTAAAATTTATAGTTGGATATCTTGTTTACTATTGATTTCCCATTTTCTGATTATTAAGTTAAGACTAAGAACGCAATTTTAATACCCTAAATCGAATAATTTTCTGTAAATTTTCAGTTAAATGCTTAAAAAAAAGTTTCACTTGCATCGTGGTTTCATAAAACCACACAGTCGGTTTTTTTTTTTTTTAAAATAAAATCTTAAATTAACATATTTCACCACCATCCTATTTTTGTCCTCCATGTTTTTGCATTGTTTTAGTGAAGTGATTTTCAAACATGGTAACTTATTTCGATCTGACTCTGTTATCTACAAAAGAAAGTA